>PIJE02000004.1:1050288-1439371 GCA_002895965.2 Coryphaenoides rupestris
ATATTGCGCCAAGGATGCGCAATTACGCTACCGTGAGGCGTGCGTCGGGCTCCGAGTCAGGGTCCCTGGGGGGGGGGTGCTCCGTTAATTCGCGGTTCTGATGGGAGGGGGGGGGGATGGATATCGCTGGATATTGGTGGGGACATGTCCCCAGCGTCCCCCCCGGTGGGGAGTATGCCCATGATTGGCCCTATCAAGATCCACAAGTAGCCTACTCATGTATTTAACTCAACTGTACAATTGAATCTGCTCTCAGCCGTCTTGTTCTCTATTGTTATTTTTCATTGTTGGTTCTATTTTCTTTACCTTGCTTAGTGTGTACATTGTAAGAGCCAGTGGAGAAACATTCCACTGCTCATCTTACTGGTATGATGTTGCATGTGACAAATAAAACCTTGAACTTGCACTATAATCAGTGATCAATCCAGCTATTTAAAGGGCCAAGTCTGCACCCTAGGCCTACACACACAATATGGCTCATCTACTGCTGCTGGAAGCTCTCGCTGATCGTGCGCTGAGGAGGGAGTGCCAGTACCGCGACCATGTGCACATGGTCCTGTGGTTGCCCTTATAAGGAGCTGGCGGGGTGTGTCTGTATGCAAATTTAGGTGTACGAGCACGCGCGTTCCATTTAAGAATGAGTGCCATTCCTCATCGGGGGCGCGCAGCTAAGAACACTTTGGAGGTTTAAGAACACATTTCGTATATTTCAGAAGACATTTAAGAAAATGTTCGAGAATGAGGTCCAATGTTTCTTTGATTAAAAATGCCTATGGGGGACTTCCGGTTGTGCAATGTAGTGAGAAGACGCGTGAGAGAAGGCTCCCGGTCGAATCATTGTTATTTGCTTTTTTTACTCAAACCTTTCGGTGAAATCTCGACCTAAACGGTTAAATAAGATATGATTTGAGTTTTTATTGCAAAATGAGTCATTCTAAACCTACAAAAGTAACGACCACACGTGCTTCCAAGACCGCAGCAGAGAAGCTAGCGCCGTTTGCAGCTAGCGGCCCCTCGTCCTCGACAACACCAGATGAAACCACGCCTGCTGCGCTCATTTCAATGGATCAATTGTCTGCAGAATTCGCAAAGCAGAGAGAGTCACTTAAGGTTGATGTCTCCTCCCTGATCCAAGAATTCACTAAACCACTGCAAGCTTCGCTGGACTCCTTGCAAATTACAGTGAACTCTTTCCAGACCCGCCTAACGTCCGTGGAGTCTGTAGCTGGGGACAACTTTGAGCGCTTAACGGAAGCGGAGTCCACCATCAAAACGCTCCAAACTCAAAACGTGTTTCTTTTGGACCGGGTTGACGACCTTGAGAACCGTTCACGAAGAGCTAATCTCCGCATTTTGAACATCCCTGAAGTAGCCGAGGACGGCAAAGACACAACGAAGTTTATATCCGAGGTGTTGAGGGAGGTGATGGGTCCCGAGGTTTTTCCTGAGCCACCCGAACTGGAGAGAGCTCATCGGACCCCGACCTTGAAGTCCGGTCGAAGAACATTTCCCCGCCCGTTCCTGGTTTGTTTCTCCAGATTTCAGCAGAAGGAGGCTGCACTGCGCTGGTCCAGGAACCACGAGATGAAGTTCAAGGGTGCCGCTATAAGGATCTATCAAGACCTCAGCGCAGCACTCGCTAAAAAGCGGGCTGCATTTAATGCTGTGAAGCAGGCCCTGTACCAGAAGAATGTGCGGTTTCACCTGTTATACCCGGCCCGGCTGCGCGTGATGTACGGGGACGACGTGCTCACCTTCGAATCGCCTGATGAAGCTCAGAAGTTTTACAATCAGAAGATCCAGAAGGAGTAGGCTAGACACTGGCTATGGCTGTTTCTGCTTTGGACTGTAGGCTATAGCCTTATTATAGGCTATTGTGGACGATACAGTAGCCTACCGTACTGGACATATTTTGTGTTGCCTTTTGATTTCGATTTGAACTTGTCTTGACAGCAGCCTGGAAAGCTTAATCTCTCTTACTGTGATGTCCCCACCAATGTCCTAAACAACAATACGTCCTTGGGCCCTATGTATATGATGTATATTATGTATATTATGTATATTATGTAGGCCCATATGATATATTTTAGTTATGGATATTCACGTTCATTCACAGAATGTAGATGTGTCAATTCTATTCCCCTATGAGTTTAGTGCTTATTTATTTATTCACTGCCATTTGCAGTGTTCGTGTCGTGCTTTTATTTATTTTAGGACATCACGATGCCTCGTAGAATCATGACTATGCATGTGAAACGTAATTGTTAATGATACAAATATTCTCGTATTTATTATTATTAGAATTATTTACATCCGAGGATGTCTGTAGAATTGATGTGAACGCAATCACCAATGACTTCTCACAAATTCAGCACTTAAGAACATGGGCGCACTCCAAATAGGTCGCTACGACTGCTTTTCCGCGTTCTTAAATCCTGTTCTTAGCTAAGAACCAATCCCAGATAAAAAAACATTCATTACATTTACATTTAGGGCATTTGACGCTTTTATCCAAAGCGACTTACAAAGAGTACATTTGTTCAAGGAGAGGCAGCAATATATCACTGTGGTACCTGAAGATAAGAATAGAGCTGTTTTTGAGCATTCATATTTACGAGACGAATAGAACGAGTTTCATAATTGCCAAGTTGCCTGCATAAGTAGCTGGGCAGGCGTGCAATTCTAAGCGTGCTACAACATCTGAGAACGAACAACAATGCTAAATGCATTCATGAATGCCAGAATTGTCGCAGGAACTTCGTAAGTGGAGTTAACTTTTTCTTAACTGCGTTCGTGAATGAGGTCCATTTATTTGAGTTGGTGTCACAAAAGCATTACCTTTGTTTTACTATCTGTAAAAGTGACATAATGGGTAACTTGGAGGGCAATTTCGTTTTATTAGTGCGGCGAGTGGGTGTGTCTCGGGCAGTAACCCGTGCTAAGATGTCGACAATGCCACCTTGGGAATTTCACCCAACCAGCCTCAATTACACCAAAAGACAGTCAGGTTCGTTATGCTCAAGACAGAGACGTGGTTCCATCCATCAACAACATTTTATTAATACAGATTAAAAAGGGCACCATATAAAAACACTAAATCACACAGAAACGGGGGACAGCTGCAATTTACAGAGCTGGAAGGGATGCACACAATTAGTCTGGGCAACACACTAAACCACAACGCTAACTAAAGGGACCCAAAATAGAGAAGGGCCAGTAGATTAATGAAGAAAACGCAAACGCAACACAAAATATAAAGAATCAAATTACAGACCAATTGAATAAAAAAAAACTTAGACAAAACAGCAGCGATCTTGCGGTCCAAATCAGCGGGGCAGTCAGTCCTCCAGGCTAGCGTCAACCCCAGGCTATGGTCCCGGTCTACAACAACTAGGCAAAATATGAGCGACAGCATAAAATAAACAAAACGCATGGCAAACCATGGCAAAAACAAATACCTGAGAATGATGGAAGTCAGGACGCTTGTTCAGCTACGAACCGCCGTTGGGCACAACGATCTACCAGAGGGACATCAGAAGCGTCTGACAGGGCAAAACGGTGACAGCAGCTTTGGTTACCTCAGCTGTCTGTTGGCGGGATGGAGCGTCAGCATTCTTGTTGCTCCCCGACCGGTATTTGATTTCAAAGTCGAAAGATACGAGTTGGGCCGCCCAACGATGTTCCATGGCCACAAGCTTAGCAGATGACAAATGGCTAAGTGGGTTATTGTTGTTGTAGACAACACACCTGTGGCCGAAAAGGTACTCCCTGAATTTCTCAGTCATGGCCCACTTGAGTGCTAAGAACTCCAATTTCATTGAGCTGTAGTTCTGCATATTGTGCTCTAGCATAGGCTATTGGCCTCACCCTGCCTTCGTGTTCCTGAGAGAGCACTGCCCCTAGGCCACCATGACTGGCATCCACCTCTAGGATGAAAGGGAGGAAGAAGTCAGCATAGGCGAGGACTGGTGGTGAGTCTTTAGTGCCTAAAAGCTGCTTTGGCGCTCCTCGGTCCAGGCCCCAATGACACCCTAATCAGTCTTCTTTTTAGACTTTGTGCCTCCCAGCCACTAACCTACAGTGTGCTTGAAAGTATGTGAACGCCTTAAGCCACATCGGGGCAACAGTTTAGAGTTTTCTGTTGTTTTACCATGATTTTCTTATTCTATCACCAGTTTTCAATATATGAAATGTCAGGTTTATGTTTATCAATTGCATGTACTTGTTTAGAGGGAATTGTGTGAGTAGCCAAAAAACTACATTGAAACATGGAGTTATGTGCAAATTAGTGTATGTGCAAAAGTAAGTGTAAAATCAAGTAGGTAATATATTCAGGTGAAACACATTTGGGTGCTCAATTAATCAATTAAGCAGACCAATCAAATGAGACATCCTTAGGAAAAGGGTTGGGCAACACAGATTAAGAGAGAGAGGAGACCAACCAAACAACTGTAGTGCCAAGGTGTACCTACACAGATCAACAATGCCGAGAGGAAAGGAGATATCCGAGGACATCAGGAAGAAGGTACTGACAGCCTGGGGAAAGCTATAAGACAATCTCCAAAAGATTCCAGCTCCATCCATCCACTGTAAGACAAATAATTTACAAATGGAGGACATTCAACATGACTGCAACTCTGCCTAGAAGTGGACGCCCATAAAAACTATCACCAAGAAGCACCAGAAAAATAATAAGTCAGGTAAAGGCCAACCCACACATCACCTCTAGAGAGTTGCAGAGGGTTGCTAGAAAGAAGCCTCTGCTCTCAAGAAAGAACAAAGCTGCCCGTTTCAACTTTGCCAGAGAACACTTGGACAAACCAGAGACCTTCTGGAAGTGCATTCTCTGGACAAATGAGTCCAAGATAGAATTATTTGGTCATAATCAAAACCGCCATTTTTCGAGAAAAGCCAACACTGCATACCAAGAAAATAACCTCCTTCCAACAGTAAAGCATGGTGGTGGAAATGTGAAGGTCTGGGGCAGCTTTTCTGCCTCCGGACCTGGACTACTCCATATTATCCAGGGAAACATGAATTCTCATGCCTATCAACAAATTCTTGATCAGAATCTCCTGCCATCAGTCAGGGAGTTGAAGCTGGGCCGAAAATGAGTTCTGCAACAAGACCACGACCCAAAGCATAGCAGCAATAGTACCAAGCAATGGCTTAAAAGGAAGAGGATTCGTACTCTGTATTGGCCTAGTCAAAGTCCGGACCTCAATCCTATATAAATGTTGTGGCTAGACCTGAAACTGTCCCTCCAACCGCTCTCAACTGGCTTAGTTCTGCAAGGAGGAGTGGGCAAACATCCCCAACAACAGATGCGAGAGACTGGTCAGTGGTTACAGAAGACGTTTGGTCGAAGTAATGGCTGCAAAAGCAGGTAAACATACTTTTGCACATTTTCAGTTTTTGTGAGATAAACTACTTTTGTTGAATAAATAATGAAAATACATATTTTCTTTTGTTTGTGTCCATTATTTGGGAAGTCTGCTTTACAAATTACTGTTTGGATATACATACATTTTTTACAAAAACAATGACCATGTCTGGAGGGTTCACAAACTTTCAAGTAGCACTGTATGCAGCGGGGCCACCAACTTGGTGAAACCCCTCCAAAACGCTGATAGTAGCTGGCAAAGGCCAGAAAAGACAGCAGCTCTGAGATGGTGGTGGGAGCGGCTGCCAGTTAGCCCCACTCCTATCTTGCCGGGATCTGTTGAGACTCCCTTATCGGGAAATCACATGGCCCAAGTACTGCACTTTCTGTTGGAAGAAGGCACATTTGGAGAGTTTTGCCTTCAGCCCCTCCTGTTGCAGCCGCCCCAGCACCCCATCCAACCTTTTCAGGTGTTTCTCTACTGTGGAAGAAAAAAACACAATATCATCGAGGTAGACAAGCAATGATTGGCATTGTTGTTCACCAAATATTGTTTGCATTATTCTCTGGAAGGTTTTGGGGCATTGCAGAGCCCAAAGGGCATCTGGTTCCACTCAAACAATCCAAATGGAGTGCAGAATGCAGTCTTGGGCTTGTCTTCCTCAGTGATGTGGACCTGGTTGTACCCACTGGCCTGGTCAAGGGTGGAAAACCAGCGCGCACCAGTCAGTGCATCCAGGTATTCCTCAATGCGGGGCAGCAGTTGATTGATATGCTTTTTTACCACCTCATATACAGACAGGGGTATACGCCTATAATGCTAGTGGAGACCTTGTCCAGAAGTGGGATATCATGGGCCATCATGTTAGTGCAACCCAAATCCATGTAATGGGCAGAGAAGACTGGGGTGTACTTCCTAAGGAGGGACCTCACCTGACCCTGCTCTTTAGCTGGCAATGGGGAAACATCCAAGACTTCTACCTGGTCCTGCACAGTAGGAGAAACTGATTGAGTTGCCACTGTAGCTACAGAAGACTCCACCTCAGTGACTCTTACTGGCAGGCTGACAACATGAACCTGCACCAATGCCGGGGAAGCTAGAAGTCCAGCGGTTAATCCAGAGTCTGAGGGTTCAAACAAGACAGTGGGACCTGAATACTCTTCTGAGCACGTCACCGCCACCAACTTCATCACCCCACCTGGTATACGACAAGCCTTCCCACCCTGAACCTACCCAAAGTATTGTGAGGGGGTTGATTTTGGCACTTTTGCCACACCTGCACAACCAATTCTGGGGCCTTAGATACCAGGGGCAGATCAAACAAAGCTAAGCCATGCTGCCCAAAGAGCTCTTGGTAACATTTGTGGATCACAATCCTCCCCAACACACCAGGGACCTGAGAAGACACACCACCAGGGGAATCCTTAACGACCAACACTGTGGCATTGGCTTAAGGCAGGGCTCAACCTCTAACACCAATAGCCAATGTAGGGGATGGCCAACCCATTGGCCGCTCTAAGATGCAACCAGTGACAAGATTGGAGGCACTCTTGACCCCAAGTTCTGGAGGAAGAAGCTCTATGTGGCACATTAACCCCTCCCCAAAGAGCACATCTAGATGTTGACAAGACGACTTAGCAGTACCCTCCAAATCCCCTGAAACATCCGAGCCAGCGGCTCTGCAGTTTGATGGCACTAGTTTTCCAGGGCCTGAGCTGGGCGAAACTGACTACCAGAGTGTGGGAGAGCTTGCCAGGAAGGCTGGGAGCGAGGAGGAACACGTGCCTCATCACACTCCTTCGCGAAATGAGGAAGCTTCTGACAGTGTCGACACATTATCGGGCCATTACAAGGTGAACGACTGTGCTGCTGAGAGCCCTGTAAACGAGCGACGCTTTCAGTAAGCTGCTGTAACTGCTCTTGCTGACACTGCAACTGCTCCTGCTGACACTGCAACTGCGCCTGTTGACATTTTAATAGCTTCTTCAGCTCACCCATCTCGGAGGATGAGCCATACCCTGTGGACCACCCTGGATCCTCCTGAATACCAACTGTGGATGGGACAGAGTGACTTCAGCCCCTCGCCCCACCTGGTAAACCCTCATGTTCCCACCTGCCTCCCCCCTGATGTCAAGTAAATTAGCAGTAGACTGCCTACGCACCATCTGTTTTAGCTTGCGGCAGAGAGGAAATGCTCAGCAAACTGGTTCCTCAGCAGAGCGTCGGTATTTGGCATCTCGCTAGGCCAGACCTGGGCAAACTACGGCCCGCGGGCCACATACGGCCCGTTGCGTTGTTTAATCCGGCCCGTCGGGCATTTACATTAACAACAGTCCTATAATACATTTACATTTGTAGTATTCATTTCGCTGTTTTTTTTCATCCTGCAATTGATTTCTTGATTGGTTCCACTAGATCAGAGGACACTAATATGCAGACCGTTAATTCGGAGCAATACCGCTACCGTGAGACGCGCGACGGGCACCGAGTCAGTGACTCCCGGGGGGTGAGGGGGGGGTGCTAGACGCGCTAGACGCGTAACGGGCACCGAGGCAGTGTCTCCCGGGGGGGGGGGGGGGGGGGTGCTAGACGCGCGACGGGCACCGAGTCAGTGTCTCCCGGGGGGGGGAGGGGGGGGGGGGGGTGCTACACGACCTGTGATCCTCATCTACTAATGGCCCGGCCCATCTGTCAGCTTTCAAAACCAAATGTGGCCCTTGAGCCAAAATAATTGCCCACCCCTGCGCTAGGCGCATGCTGCTTCACTCTCTCTATGAGGCCCATCAAAGCAAGCGAGAACTTTTGGAGAGTCTCCCCCTCTTGTTGCCTCCTCGAGAAAAAGGCCTCCTGCAAGGCTACATATGATGAACACCCATATGACTCTTAACTCTCGTAACACTGCAATTATCCTGGCTGGGACCCCCCGATCTGCTCGGGCGATACTTTCTCATCCTGGGCTTCCCCCTCTAAATGAGCGAACAAAAAGAATGCCTGATCTGTTGTAGATGAACACCTCGCCCTCATGCAAGCCTCTATCTCCTCGAGCTTCCTCGTTTAAACCTAGGCTTGGGTGACAAAAAAACATTGTTTCAGTTACTGGGGCGCTAGAAGTGAAGGGGCAGTAGATGGCGCATCAGAAACATCAGGCACAGCATGAGGAGCAGGTATGGCGGGAGCCTGTTCCTGGCGCAGCTTCTCATCTGCTTTCAACTGTGCAATAAGCGCTCTCAGTTCTTGGATTTCCTGCTCCATAACTACAACTACAGGGAATGTTGGGAGCACAGGACAAAATCGCAGTGGGATGGTCAAGACTCACAGATACAGGATCACAAGATAGCAACTGCTGCTTTGCCTCGAAAGAAAGAGAAAAAAAATGCAACAAACATCCCTGCCAGCCAGATAGTCACCCGGGACATCACATACATATCTTGTGGCACAAAGTCTAGCGTCAACCCCAGCCTATGGTCCTGGTCTACAACAACCAGGCGAAATATGAGCGACAGCCTAAAATAAACAAAACGCAGAGAACCACGGCAAAAACAAATACCTGAGATAATGACGGAAGTCCCATCTCGGTTCGTAGGCACGATGGGTACAGCGATCCACCAGAGGGTGGTGCTTCAGGGGAGGGACGATCCACAACCGGAAGGTCTTCAACAATCAGGCATAATATAAGGGACAGCATAAAATGAGGAACAGAACCACGGCAAAAACAACTACCTGTGATAATGACGGAAATCAGGTGGACGGAATGATTGGCGTGCACTCTGTGTCAGGCATAACCTAGATGATGGCTACCTGGGTTTATATGGGTGGGTCGTGTATTCTGATTGGCTGGCGATTGCTAAATGGTTAGGGTGGTGAGAGCCGCGCACTAAACCTGAATAAGGCAGACGAATGCAGCACAGATCCATTCTGCCACATTAGCAAAACACAAAACCTGTGTGTTTTTCTGATTTTCCTCTAATAATTATAAAAATACCATGCTGTTGAAATGTTCATATAGGAGTTTCACAGCTGTCACACTATTCACTGTGGTTATTACACAGTGAATAGGGACGGCTACAAGTCCCTCCTCCTCCCACCGTTCGGCAAATCAGATCACCGCTCAATCCAACTACTCCCCGCCTTCAGGCAGAGACTGAAGCAGCAACCAATCGCTGTGAAGGAGGTCCAATGCTGGTCGGACCAATCAGAGTCTATGCTGCAGGATTGTTTTGATCACGTGGACTGGGATATGTTCAGGGTTGCGTCGGACAAAAGCATCAGCGAGTACGCGTCCTCAGTCACCGGGTTCATCAAGAAATGCATAGATGACGTTGTTCCTACTAAATCAGTTCGGATTTATCCCAACCAGAAACCGTGGATTAATGGCGATGTTCGCGCCGCACTCCGCACGCGTAACGCCGCCTTTGACTCCGGGAATATGGTGGAATATATGAGAGCCCGCTACGACCTCCGCAAGACCATCGGCTCTGCCAAGCGGGAGTATAAGAACAGGGTGGAGGACAAATTCAAGAGCCACGATGTGAGGGGTGTGTGGAAGGGGCTGCAGACAATCACAGACTTCAGAGGGAGAACCAGCGGTGTAGAGAACTCCTCTACCTCCCTCCCTGGCGAGCTAAACACCTTCTTCGCCCGGTTCGACGTGAACGGCAGCCCGCCGAAGTCAGCGCTGCCTGAGGAGGCCAGCCTGCTGAACATCTCAGAGGCTGACGTGCGCAGAGCCTTCAAGCGGGTGGACATCCGGAAGGCGGCGCGTCCTTAGAGCATGCGCAGACCAGCTGGCAGGAGTCTTCGCAGACATCTTCAACCTGTCCCTGTCCCAGGCTGTTGTTCCCGAGGTCTTCAAGATATCCATCATCGTGCCTGTCCCTAAACACCCCAAGGTAACCTGCCTGAATGACTGGAGACCCGTAGCCCTCACCTCGATTGCCAGTAAATGCTTCGAGAGGCTGGTCAAGGACTTCATTTCTTCCATGTTGCCTGCCACGCTGGACCCATGGCAATTTGCGTACCGTCAAAACAGATCCACCGACGACGCCATTGCCATGGCACTTCACACCGCCCTCTCTCATCTGGAGGGGAAGAACTGTTGTGTGAGAATGCTGTTTGTGGACTTCAACTCAGCGTTCAACACGATAGTTCCTGCCAAGCTGGACACCAAGCTCAGTAGTCTAGGCCTGCACCCGACCATGTGCAGCTGGATACTGGACTTCCTGTTGGGCCGCTGCCAGGTGGTGAGGATGGGCAGCACCACCTCAGAGCCGCTGACCCTCAACACTGGAGCCCCTCAGGGATGCGTGTTGAGCCCTCTCCTCTACTCCCTGTACATCCACGACTGCATGGCTATGCACAGCTCCAACGTCTTCATCAAGTTTGCTGACGACACGACAGTGTTGGGTCTGATCGCCGCCGACGACGAGACAGCCTACAGGGAGGAGGTTGGATCACTGGCACAGTGGTGCCAAGAAAACAACCTCGCCCTCAACGTCAAGAAAACCAAGGAGCTGATCGTGGACTACAGGAAGCGGAGAGGAGAGCACGCCCCATCTCCATCGACGGTGCTGCAGTAGAGAGGGTCAGCAGCTTCAAGTTCCTCGGCGTGCACATCTCCGAGGACCTCACATGGACCACGCACACCACACACGTGGTGAAAAAGGCCCAACAACGCCTGTATTTCCTCAGGCGACTGAGGAAATTCAACATGTGCCCCCGCATCCTCAGAACATTCTACTCCTGTACCATCGAGAGTGTTCTTACAGGATGCATCACCCGTCTGGTACGGGAACTGCACCGCACTGGAGCGTAAAACACTACAGAGGGTGGTGCGGACGGCCCAGTACATCGTTGGAGGTGAGCTTCCCTCCCTCCTGGATATATACACCAGGCGGTGCGTGGCCAAGGCCAAACGGATTATTAAAGACAATAACCACCCCAGCCACGAACTGTACACACTTCTACCGTCAGGCAGGCGATACCGCAGTATCAAGTGCCACACGAGCAGACTCAGAGACAGCTTCCACAGTCAGGCCATCAGGCTGCTGAACAAGTTCGGCATCAATGTCTAAATGCTAGTGATAAGTGTTACTGCTAGTGCTAGTCCTGGTGATAAGTTGTTACTGCTGGAGCTAGTGCTGGTAGCAGTGCTAAGTGTTGGTGCTAGTGCTGGTGTTACTGCTAGTGCTGGTCCTGGTGCTAGTGTTACTGCTGGTGCTGGTGCTAGTACTGGTGTTAGTGCTGGTCCTGGTGCCAATTGCCGGTGCTAGTGTTGTGCTGACTGTCTGAGAAGGTATTCTGTGACATTCTGTGAATGTCAGCATATAACAATGTATATTTTTAGTACATTGATTTATATGTGTATTGCTCACCTGGATATTTTTGCTGTATATTCCATTTCATTTTATATTTCATTTACTTATTTTACATAGAAATTCTATTTATAGTTCTATTTGTATTTTGCACAGTTCTATTTCTATTTTGTAGTTATATTCTATTTTGTATTCCTTTATTATTACTGTCGGCTGTCGGGCGTTTTGCACAAAAAGTTTTTCACTCACTGCTTATACTGAAGTGACAATAAAAATACTTGAAAAACTTGAAAACTATATTGTAATATGTAGAATTAGACATTTGGAATATTCCTGCTATCATGGAAGGGATATCTGCTGCAACTTAGTAGTGCAGGGGTCATCAGCTACATTTGTCCGAGGGCCTGAATTTGTCTAAGCAGACTCTGTAGGGGCCAGACTTTCAAAGTAATAAATGAAAGAATATCTATAGAGCAGTGGTCACCAACCCAAGTCGCCTCGCAAGATCTACCGGAGAGAAAATGGCAGCCCAATCTGTATTTCCAACTTGAGGCCTTTAATTTAGGCTAATTGAATTACATGAAGTCAATTTGAATTTAATGCAACCAAGAACAAATCATTTGAGTAAATCATTTATTCACAAGAGCAATAAAGAAAAAAAAACATCTTCCAATGAGCAGATCATATGAAGTGCCATTGTCATGCCACTGTAGTCAAAATGGTTGCAACCAAGAACACAATGTAAATAGCATGTCAAATATGCTGCATATAGAAATAGCAAATAGAACAGAAATAGACAGTGTGTTCCATATTATGCAACATTATTTTCACAATGCCATCAGAAGGCCAAACTGTTGCAGTCATGTTACCAGTCTGTGTGATGGCTGTGACTGAATGCTGTCTGTGAGTGCTTTGTAGTTTGGCTCATCTGCGTGGGGGCGTGGTTTAGCGGGATCGGAGCAGCAAAATACCTGAGATTGACGCAGCTGTAGGGGATGAGTATAATTAGCCTGATCATATTTATTTGACACCTGTTTACTATCCCCACAGTAAAGGCTGTTCCATACTCCGCGAGACGCGAGAACTTTGTTCTCGCACCTAGGGCTGCGAGAACAAGAACAAAGTTCTCGCAGCACTGGACATTTCATACTCCGCGAGAAACTCCTCAAGAGAACAAAATGAGGTCCTGTGGAAATTGCATCAAAAAGCAAGAGACAACTTCTCACGTTGAGCACACGAGTTCGTGTGTCGTTTTATTTGAATCGCAAAACTTGAACTACAAAAATGGCGCTGCCCCGGAACCAAAACAAGCATGGGGCTCTACGTCATCACACACACAGATTAGTTAAAGGGACCACGATCCCGAAACAGTCATACTTACATGCATAACACATAACATTAAACAACTGCATGAAATAACAGTGTGTAGAACCACACTAGAGAACAAGGGTGAATTATGTCACATTCACTACACACGTCCCCCCCAGAATTCACCATATCAGAAGAAAAAAAACAGTCATCGGGGAGGTGGACGTATTAACCGGCCACAACGGCTGTGCCGTACAGGAGGTCGAAAGTGCTGTACTTCCGCTCGCTGGGGCGCAACTGACGGCTGAAGAAAGCAAGTGGCTGCCAGGCCCCGCCTACCCACTGCTCGTAGACGGCACCGACAGCGTAGTCGGAGGCGTCCGAGGTTATGGCGATGGAGGCTGTGGGAGAAGGATGTGCCAGCATGGTGACGTTCGCCAGGGCTGCCTTAGTGTCAGCAAAGGCCTTGACCCTGCTCTCAGTCCAGTCCACAGCGTGCTTGGGTTTACCTTTCAAGGCCTCGTGCAAGGGCCGCATGAGCTTGGCGGCTCGAGGGATGAAGCGGTGGTAAAAATTCACCATGCCGAGGAACTCCTGCAGGGCTTTGACAGTGAGCGGGTGTGGAAACTGGGCGACCGCCTCCACCTTTGATGGGAGAGGGACTGCACCGTCTTTAGTGACTCTGTGTCCCAAGAAATCAATGGTGGAGAGACCAAACTGGCACTTGGCGGGGTTGACAATTAGCCCATGTTGGCTGAGCCGCTCAAAAAGTGTTCGGAGGTGCGCCAGGTGCTGAGATTTGGACGTGCTCGCCACCAGGATGTCGTCCAAGTACACAAAAAGAAAAGGCAGCTCCCGTAAAACCGAGTCCATGAGGCGTTGAAAAGATTGAGCCGCGTTTTTAAGGCCGAAAGGCATTCTCAGGAACTCAAAAAGACCAAACGGCGTGTACAGGCACCTGATGATATCCCCGGACGAGGTCCACCTTGGAAAAAATCACCATACCAGCCAGGTGTGCTGAAAAATCCTGTATGTTCGGGACTGGGTATCGGTCAGGTGTCGTTGCCTCATTAAGCCGCCGGTAGTCGCCACACGGGCGCCAGCCGCCACCAGGTTTGGGGACGATGTGGAGGGGTGACGCCCACGGGCTGTCGGATCGGCGGACTATACCCAGGCGTTCCATGTTTGCAAACTCAGCCTTTGCAACGGCAAGCTTGGTCGGGTCGAGGCGCCGAGCACGGGCGTAGACGGGTGGACCAGTAGTGGCGAGATGGTGCTCCACACCATGCTTCACGGCAGACGCAGAGAAAGTGGGCTGAGTGAGAGCTGGGAACCCGGCAAGTAGACGGTGGAAGTCATCTGAGGCGGAGAGCATGCTAGACAGTCGGATGGAGTTAGCCCTGCTGAGCGTGCACGTATAAGAACAAAACGTGACGGCATCAATCAAACGGCGGTTCTTTACATCCACCAACAGTCCATGTGCACACAAAAAATCGGCGCCGAGGAGGGGAACGGCGACCTTTGCTGTAACAAAGTCCCAGCCAAACCGATGCCCTCCGAAACACAACTCGATGTACCTCGTTCCATATGTGCGGATGGGGCTCCCATTAGCAGCTTCCATAGGGGGGCCATGGCTGTCGGTCACCATGTCCAAACGGGATGCAGGCAGGACGCTCCTCTGTGCTCCCGTGTCGCACAGGAAACGTCGTCCGGAGATGCTGTCGCGGATGAAAAGCAGCCTGCCTACGCAACCGACGCTCATGGCCACTACTGAGCGCCGGCCCTGGCGTTTCCCAACCTGCCGAAACTGCATGGCGAACGGCATTTAAGAGCCTTTGGTCCAAACTTCGCATGGTAAAAACACAAGCCTGAAGACTGCTGGGGGCCTGAAGACTGCTGCCGACCTGAAGACTGCTGCCGATGAGAAGTGGTTGCAGCGATGAGTGTGGAGTCGTCCAGTGTCACAGGAGCGATGTGCGCGGGAAGAAGCGCGGCCATGACACAGTGCCCTTGACTCGCCAGGAAAAATTTATCAGCCTCTTCAGCCAGTCTCCGACAGTCAGTGATTGTGGTGTTGGCCAATGCAGCTCTTACTTGGGAAGGCAGCTGACGCAGGAAAAGCTGGATGAAAAGGAAATCGGGTCTGTGCTCACCCAGGAGATCCAGCATACGGTCCATGAGCTCAGACGGTTTGCTGTCACCCAGTCCTTGAAGGGAGAAAAGCCTGCTGGCTCTCTCAGTGTCCGACATTTCAAACGTTTTAAACAGGTGGGCTTTGAGTGCTGCATACTTCTCAGTTGCCGGAGGATGTTTAAGGAGGCTCACCACTCTGGATGCTGTTGAATTTCCGAGAGCTGACACAACGTAGTAGTATTTTGTTGTATCCGCGGTGATCTCACGCAACGCGAACTGCGCTTCGGTCTGGGCGAACCATGCCGACGCCGACGATTCCCAGAATTCGGGGAGTTTGAGAGTAACAGCGTTCGCGGTCATGGTCGTGTCGTGTCTCTGGATACGTCCAGCAAACTAACGTCGGGGTCACCAGTGTGGAAATTGCATCAAAAAGCAAGAGACAACTTCTCACGTTGAGCACACGAGTTCGTGTGTCGTTTTATTTGAATCGCAAAACTTGAACTACAAAAATGGCGCTGCCCCGGAACCAAAACAAGCATGGGGCTCTACGTCATCACACACACAGATTAGTTAAAGGGACCACGATCCCGAAACAGTCATACTTACATGCATAACACATAACATTAAACAACTGCATGAAATAACAGTGTGTAGAACCACACTAGAGAACAAGGGTGAATTATGTCACATTCACTACAGTCCCTTTGTGGGCGGGGCCCACTTCCGCAGAGTATGGAACAGCCTTAAGAGGCTGGGTACGGATGGAGCAGCAGGACCCGACACGAGGCCGACTCAAGACGCCGACTAAAACAATAACAATTTCCTTATTAAGCCAATGAGCGAGCCTAATTTATAATTAAAGACTCTTCCACATTATCCCGACTGCGGTCTCTCCTTCCTGGTCAAGAACCCGATCAAACCACGGAACATGTCATTGTGGCAACATAGACTTTGCTAAATTGGCTCCTGCGTCTGGCAGATCAGGCGCATCGCCGTGATGATCGCCACTTCTGCCACCGACTCAGCACCTTGTGGCTCCATATCCCGGATCCCTGTTTGGGCACCAATCTAGCAAAGTCGTCATGTTGCCACAATGGCTTGATCGGGTTCTTGAAGGAGAGACAGCAGTCTCTAACGGCACACACCCGCACCTCGCACATCACAATTGTTAAAATGCAGATACGTATGTTTATGAAGCTTTACTGATAACTCAGTCAGAACTAACAACATCTTACATGTGCATTCTACTTCTTGCACTTGTAAGTAACATTAACTAACTGTTGCCCCCTTCAGGCCAACTCTCGTAACATCTGCCTTCACATAACAAATGAAAGTGATTCAGAGGTATAACAGCTAAACTATTGGTTCTTGCAGTGGCTACTCAATAAACAATTAACAATAAATAAGCTGATAAACATTACATTATCATACCTTTTCTTTTTTTTATTATGTTCAAGTCACATAGTCTTTGGTGTACCTTTCTGAAGGCTTGATGTTGTTCCTGGTTCTGGTTTGGTGGAGACCCTGAGGCTCAGGGTCTGCAGCCTGGACTGTGTCTTCAGCCAGTGCTGGAGCATGATCCTCCGGATTGTCAGCCACTCCAGCTCCTTCTCAGGCGGTGAAGGCCTGAGTGTTTCGTCCACTGGGCGGATGCGTTTCCTGTTCCTTCGGTATGTTTTACCATGCACCTCATATGAACTGTCACTCTTTTGGTCAGTGCAAATGTCAAGGGACCATGCACTGTTGGGCACATTGGGTTTTAGCAAGACACAGACTGTCTCCTCTTGAATGATCACTGGCATGTCATGGGCATGTGCATCATAGTGGTGTTTGGGAATAAGCCCCTTTCTGTGCTTCTTTGTGACCATGTTTTGCACTACCTGCGGTTGAAGCAGAAGATCTTTGGAGGGCAGGTGTGTACGCATGTGTCTGGACATGAGCTGCTGAGCCAGTGAGCTGTCCAGACCCTCCGTTGGAGTGTTCCTCCATGCTAATACTGCCTTCCATGGGTCCTCTCCTGCCAGCACCGCCTTTTTCAGTAGCGTTTTGGCTATTTTGACAGCTGACTGCCTTGCCATTGCTTTGGCTGTGGTATGGTGATGATGTTACGTGTTGGAAGACCCAGTCATTTGAGAAGGTCTGAAAGTCAAGACCAGAGAAGGGGGGGGGGGCATTGTCTGAGATGACAGTGTGAGGAATGCGATGTCGGCTGAAGTGATGTTTGCAACCTCAGTGCCCTGAGTGAATCTTTGACAGAAAGTCATTGCGTAGTAGTTTCGGGATGAACACTCTTTGAATATCAATCCATTGTCGGTGGCTAGCTCCTCTCTGAATGTCCAGAATGGTCTTCGTGTGTGATCTACTGCCCGTTTAGAGATGGGCCAGCCTTCAGCGATTCGGGCACACAGAGCCTGACATAAGGGATCTTCGAGCATGATGGACTTTCGAGATGTTAATACAGCTGCCGTGATCCACACCTTCGAGTGCCTCCGTGGTCAGGCCCATGGCGTAGACTGTGACTGGTGTTTGCATTTGCGTGTGTGTCATATCCGGTCGAGCAGCTCTGGAGAGAAAATCCGCTACATGCAGCAGCTTGCCTGGTTTGTATTGTACCTGCAGCTGATAGCGTTGGAGCCATAGTAGCATTCTCTGTAGCCTCTTGGGGGCTGCGAGGAGGGACTTTTTGAAGATCACCTCCATTGGCTTGTGGTCACTGTGAACTGTAATGCACTCCCTGTCATGAATGCATTGATAAAACTTGTCACATTCAACGACAATGGCGAGGCATTCATTTTCGATTTGAGCATACCTCTGTTCAGTGGGAGTTAGAGTTCTGGAGGCAAATGCAACAGGTCGTCCATTTTGCATGAGAGCCACACCGAGGCCTTTTTCAATGGCATCACATTGAAGTGTCACCTCCTTCTTCATGTTGTAGTACTTGGGTGACGAGTGACCAAATCCTTCACAGTGTTGAGGGCTGTTTCATGTTGTGGTAGCCACGCTCCTTGTATATCCTTGTCTGTCAGCCGCCTGAGTGGTTCGCACACATCAGATAAGTGGGGAAGGAATTTTGCTAAGTAATTCACAAACCCCAGAAGCCTCTGTCGTGCTTTGACATCAGTAGGTGTCTGCATGTTTTGCACCGCCGTTATCTTCTCTGGGAGCAGGCCCTCTGTGGTGAGAAGATGACCCACGTATGGCACACTGGGTTGCTTCAGCTTGAGTTTCTTCTTGTTTCACTTCAGGTTGACCTCTCTTGCCCTTTGCAATAGGGCTGCAAGGTTTGTGTCGTGGTCTGCCACTGCCATCTCTTGTGTGTCCCCACAGCCATAGAGAAGAATGTCATCCGCTATGATGCTCACACCAGTCAGTCCCTGTAGTGCTTTGTGCTGTCTGCGTTGGTACTTTTCGGGTGCTGGTTTGATGCCAAATGGCCACCTGTATCTTCCCAGAGGTGTCCAAAATGTGGTGAGATGGCTGCTTTCTTCATCTAGTTTCACCTGCCAGTATCCATCTTTTGCGTCTAGAACTGAAAATACCTTGGCTTTCGCTATGTCTGGCAGTATCTCCTCTACGGTAGGCATCTGATAATGAGACCTAAGCAGAGCCTTGTTGAATGTGCTCGGGTCGATGCAGGTGCGCACTTTCCCTGGCTTCTCGATAACCACCATGTTGCTGATCCATTGTGTGGGCTCAGTGACTTTAGCAATGATTCCATCCTCCTCCATTGACAATATTGCTTCGGTCACTTTTTTCTTTAGCGGAATAGGAACCCGCCGTGGTAGTTGTTGTACTGGCCGTATGTCAGTGTCAATCTGCAGGTGTAGCTCACCAGGTAGGCAGTCAAGCCCTTCAATCACATCTTCATATTTGGACAATATCTCCTCTGTCGTGGGAGCTTTAGTAGGAGTTTGTGGAGTGTCCACATGATGAACGACATGTCTGTGATTCACCTTGAGCAAGTCCAGCTTCTGGCACGTGTCGGCTTATAGTAGAGGGATCTGAGATGATTCCATGACCTGGAACTTGAGCTTGTATGTCTCTCCCTCATGTTCCACTTTGAGTTTGATTTCTCCTGCTGGGTTGCCGTCCTGTGTGATGCGTTGTACATCTCGGTAGCTCATTACATTGACAGTTGAGCCAGTGTCCAATTGACATTTCACTGTGTGGCTGGGGTCATATGTAACTTTTCTATGAATTTGCGGGGTCAGCTTCAGATTGACAAACAGCTTATGAGCATTGTCTTGTATAGAGTGTCTTGTGTTAGTTTATTTCTATTATTCTGTTGATTTCTCTATTGTTTTATTGTACTGTATTGCTATGTCACAAGAATTTCCTTCGGGATTAATACATGTGAGATGTACCATATTGTATCTGTTGATTCATCATCTGGCTCACTGCCCTCCTGCATTAGGTTAACATGAGGTTTGTTGGGGGGGGGATCCGTTAATTCATGGTTCTGATGGGGGGGGGGATCCGTTAATTCGCGGTTCTGATTGGGGGGGGGATCCGTTAATTCGCGGTTCTGATGGGGGGGATCCGTTAATTCGCAGTTATGATGGGGGGGTCCGTTAATTCACGGTTCTGATGGGGGGGGGGTCCGTTAATTCGCAGTTCTGATGGGGGGGGGGGGGGGGCGGGGGGGGTGCTCCGTTAATTAACTAGATAAGACTAAGAAATATTTTTGGTGTGTGTGAGAGGAAGAGATGGGGAGATGTTCATGTGTGCCCGTGTGTATGATGTGGCTCTTTGCCGTAACACAGTAAAAAAATTGGCTCTTCGTCTCTGACTGGTTGGCCACCCCTGTACGCGGATGATATGCGGTTTTTCGCTCTCACCGCATCCCCTCCGACATTGTATCCGCCCGACATCCCCAGTTCATCTCTCATGTCTGAAGGGCGTTCTGCAAGGCCCTCGGCACCACTGCTAGTCTGTCCTCCGGTTACCACCCACAGACTAATGGGCAGTCTGAGCAGGCAAATCAGGAGATGGAGGCAGCCCTTTGGTGCAAGACAATTTATACCATATTTATTCGGCAACGTTACTTAGTAAAACAAATTACTCACTAAGTAAGCTGAAACTGTACTGTAAAAGGAAGCCGTGTTTGTTTCCATGTTATCACCTCTTCACTCTTAACCATTTGTAATAGATTATTCACTTTTCCATGCAATCAACACAAACCTTTACCATGTATATTCTGCAACATTCCTTAGTAACATAAACATTTGCTCAGTAAGTAAGCTAACTATCAAAGGAAGCAATCTTTAATCCCATGGTATTACGATTAAGATCAAACATATTCTAACCTTACAATCGGCATAGGTAGGCGATAATTTACTTTTCTATCTTAACACAATTACAAATGTGACAGAAATAAGTCATACTGTAATGCAACAATAACCGACAGTTGGCCTAGGCATTTGACTATTGTAAAGATTAAACAGCCGAGTTAAATATCAAACAGGACTTAAGTCCTACATTGAGTAATTTTTCAGAAGAGGTCAATATAAGGCAAGTCAAAGATTTATTAAAAACAAGACAGAAAGCCACACCGACAGACAAGCAGAAAACATGTCATTCATTAAAACAATGACATTCAAACGTAAACATTCCAGCAGCATGACACGCCTACCCTGGCTGTTCTGGGCTTTGAATGAAGTGCTGCACTGACTTGTAACTCGTGGAGCATCTCTTCGTCGCGCCTGAAAGTTAATACAACAAGGTGTAGCCCAGGCTTCCTAAAGCTGTTAGAAGTCATGTTGTTGTGTGTGTGTGGCATATAAGGCGTTCGTTATGTGTCCCTGAAGCTGAATTCAGTGTGAGCCAATCAGATCGCATGTTCCATAGCAGATCAGCCAATCAGTGGCAGTTTTGTAGAACAGTCCTTATAAAATGCTAGGAATCGTACACTAAAGAAGCTGCGCTGATCCAAACTTTTGATACTGCGTGAGAAGTGGTTAAAAGTGTGTGAAAGCCTTGGAAAGTGGCTGTGCAGGGTTTGACAAGTGATGGGCTAAATCGGTCCACTCAACGGTCAGGTTTTTGGTATGGCTCAAGTTTGACGCCAAGGAGGCATCTTCACCAGTTCACTGACCATAGAGGTCCAGCATAGATCCTCGGAGAAGAGTATCTGCTGGGAAGCTGAAATTCCAGTTAACTGGATGGCGAGCCAGACTAATTGACGACGAACTTCCTTTCCCTTCCTCGCTCCATGGTGTTGTAGGACAACACTGACATTGACACAAAGTTACTGGGCCCCAACGATAAAGACTGACCAAGGGAACAAAAGGCTTTTTTTCTGACGTGCGCACTTTATTATTTTCATTGATCGTATGATTTAATTTGTGACTGTATTATAGTACGCAGGAAATCCAGAGTTCTCGCGAGAGCACAATTTGAATTTGCTCAGCGAGTCACTCTGGTAATGAGTAACATGCTCATTAGCAATTCCTGTTGTTCCGAACATAAACCAATCACATCGGTGTATCTGATATAGGCGGGCCAGAGGCGGGCTAAACAGATAACGTCAGCACTGCGACGGAATCAGTCCGGAATCAGTCAGTAAACATTGCAAGATGGCTATCGAAAATGTTGACTGAGTATCTGTACAAACTAGGGATGCCGATACCACTTTTTTTCAGACCGAGTACAAGTACAAGTACTTACATTTGGGTACTTGCCGATACCGAATACCGATACGAGTACTTAATAAAACCATTACAGTTCTAATGACTTTGAAAACATGTTATTTTTTGTCTGGGGGGGGGGGTGCTCCGTTAATTCGCGGTTCTGATGGGGGGGGGGTGCTCCGTCAATTCACGGTTCTGATGGGGGGGGGGGTGCTCCGTTAATTTGTGGTTCTGATGGGGGGGGGGGGGGAGGGTGCTCCGTTAATTCGCGGTTCTGATGGGGGGGTGGTGCTCCGTTAATTTGCGGTTCTGATGGGGGGTGCTCCGTTAATTTGCGGTTCTGATGGGGGGGGTGCTCCGTTAATTCGCGGTTCTGATGGGGGGGGTGCTCCGTTAATTTGCGGTTCTGATGGAGGGGGTGCTCCGTTAATTCGTGGTTCTGATGGGGGAGGGGGGGTGCTCCGTTAATTTGCGGTTGTGATGGGGGGGGGGGTGCTCCGTTAATTTGCGGTTCTGATGGGGGGGGGTGCTCCGTTAATTCGCAGTTCTGATGGGGGGGGGGTGCTCCGTTAATTGGTGGGGACATGTCCCCAGCGTCCCCACTAAATTCTACGCCCATGCTCGGTACCATGCGCAGTTGCTATTAAACATCCATAAAGGACAACTCGGTTGCATCTCTTTATTTCAATATTCCTTGGCTAAGAATATTACAAGGTTAACGTTGCGTTGCCAAAGTGGTATCTCCGTGGTATTTCCATTAGGCTACATTTACGTCTCTCTGTCAAACTATTCTCCAAAACAAACTCGTTTCCGTCGCTCTGGATACGTCACCCCGTGTATTCTTCTCAACGCATGCTTGGTGCCGCCCCTCGAGTTGGGCCATTTTCATTGCTCATTACCAGACCTACAGCTTTCTAGATGTGAGTCTGGATTTCCAGGCTAGTATTATAGGCTAATAGCCAAATTGTTGTTATTGCTCTATGACAATTCAAGTGTTTATGCAAATTCATCCCTGTTTGTGTGACTCTCAATATTGTTATTCATCTCTAGGACTCTTAGGCGTTCATAAAGTCTTCTGATACAAGTCCATATTGAATATTGTAAACGTATTAACAGCGTAACCAGGGTTACAAAGGCACAATATACGCATTAAAAGCACCTTTCGAAGCAACAATGTTCATGCTTAATATATAGATGTTTCCTTCAGAGGGAGGACATGACCATATGCAAAATAGCTTCTTATTATTTTACAAAAAAGTAGCATGATGAAGACAGCTAACAGCATGTGGGTGCAACAACGCAAAAATGGTATATGTGCATTCCGAAGCAACATTCTAAACACATGTTAGATAATGGTACAAGCATAAATAAAAATAGAAAGTGCACACATCTAAATTGAAATGGACCGTTCTAGACAATGCAGAATCCAGGTGAACTCTGAACAGGTGGGTCTTGAGTCTCTGGGGGTAGCTGGTGAGAGACTCTGCCATCCTGACATCAGCCGGGAGCTCATTCCACCACTGTGGTGCCAGAACAGAGAAGAGTTGAAACGAAGCTGAAACTCGGCTCCACTCTTAATTGAGTTGTGCTCAAAAACTCAAAAATCGGCCCATACCAGTCGTCTAGCCGAAGTTTTGGAGCGGAGCGCTAGGCCTGGGGCGCGGGGTCTGACTAATGTTTGGAGGTAGGTAGGGGCAGGTGCGCTGACCGCCTTGTAGGCTGGTACCAGTGTCTTGAATCTAATGTGAGCCATTACCAGGAGCCAGTGGAGGTCGCGGAAAAGGGGGGGTTACATGGGAGAATTTTGGTAGGCACGCTGCTGCGTTCTGGATGTCAATTCAATTCAATTCAATTTTATTTGTATAGCCCTTAATCACAAGACAGTCTCAAAGGGCTTTACAGGCCAGATTGTTATGGGCCAAACGTGATTCATGACACCCCCCTAGCCCAAGCCCCCCTAAGGGCAAGAAACGACTCCCTTAATTAACAAGGAAGAAATCTCGAGGAGGAACCTCAGAGTGGGGGATCCCTCCTTCCAGGGATGGTTCAGAGTGCAATGGGTGTCATACGGGCATTTAAAAACAGGGGTAACAAAGCATGACAAAATGCAAATGACAGAGTGCAAATAACAAAGTACAAATAGTAAATGAAATAGTAATAATAATAATAATAATGTGATGGGGTGCTGGCTGGAGAGCAAGCTGGTAGCCGGCAGGTGAGGTGGCCAGGTATCCAGTCACGATCACAGCAGCACTCTAGATAATGGAGACAACATGAGGGTTAGATGGAGCACAGTAAGCAGGAAACATACAAGTAACCTCAGACCTAGTACCCATCGGCAGCTAGGGTAGGCTAGTGCTAACGGTATTGATTTAGCTGTAAATTAGAGCTGAGGGGCACTCCTAGCAGCCAAAGGCGAGGGTAAATAGGTGGGTTTTTAGTCTCGCCTTAAACATGTGTTGTAAGGGTTTGATTGCGGAGGCAGGGAGTCCAGCCAGGAGAGAGATGCAGTAGTCGAAGCAAGTGATGTCACGCAGTGATGTTGCTGTTGCAGCAGGTCGTCCAGTACCACGCTATGGTTCCTTGCCGTCGGTGAAGGGGAGATTGCAATGTCCTCAATGGTGACAAGTAGGTCCATCTGAGGGTAGTCTTTCCATGAAGAGGCAGGAAGAGAAGCTCAGTCTTGTCTAGGTTAAACTTCAGGTGATTGGCAGTCGTCCATTTCCATTGTCAGCCAGGCAGTTAGAGATGCGTGTTGCGATTTGGGTGGGGGGAAGGAAAGGAAAGGAAAGGAAAGGAACAGTTGGGTGCCGTCTGTGTAACAGTGATAGAGAAACAGTGGGATGTAATTACAGAGCCTAGAGCCTTTCAAATGACCTGTTCTGAATAATTATTCAATGTAGGACTTAAGTCCTGTTTGATATTTACTTCGGCTGTTTAACCTTTACAATAGTCAAATGCCAGGCCGACTGTCTGTTATTGTTGCATTACAGTACGATTTACTGTCACATTGGAAATTGTGTTCATATAGAAATGTCAATTATAGCCTACCTATGACAATTCTAAGATTAGAATACGTTAGAATGCATGATCTTAATTGCAATACCATGGGATTAGAATCGCTTCCTTTTACAGTACAGTTTCAGCTTACTTACTTAGTAAATTGGTAAGAGCCTGGTAATACAGTACCATGGAAACAAACACGGCACAATAATAGTTTGTTCTCTTACTTAAGAGTACTTAAGAGATGCCATCACTACCAACAGCATCGTTATCTGCATCTGTGTCTGCAATGACTGAATCTGCAGTGCACGGATGCCTTGCTAAGAGTGTTGTGTTGTGTGGTTGTGGTGTTAAAAATAGAACCCAGCGCAAGAGAGCATAAGACAGAACAGTGGCGAGTCTACTTATCGTAGTCACTGCTGTCCTTCATTCTATTCATATCACTCTATAGCTATCTTCTATACAGAGATGCTGGGAATATTGGTGTAAAGAAGAACCATCATTATGCCAGCTTTTGCCTTTGAACACAATAAAAAAAGCTGGAATGCCAGCATGCCATGTAACACAACAGCATCTAGTGTGATGTATGACATGTGCGTTGGGCATCAACATTGCTTCATCAATAATGGCTTTTTGCTAGCCGTGCACATTTATATTACACTTATCGTACATTGTGGAGTGTGTGTGTTTGGTGGCTGGCCTAATAGGCAGCACTGGGCCCAGTTAGAGTCTAGGTTGGGTGGGGTTTCACACCTGTGGCGCATTGCCTAATCAGTGCACAAAGGTTAAACCAGTCATCAACATACAAACTCGATGAGCGCTAGCATGCCAGCATGTACGTACCATCTGCTCTGTTGGCCATTTTGTTCTTGGAGTGGAGGAGCCCCTAACAAGCCACATTAGCATGGTGTGTGGCATTGGCTATGCTACAAACATATTGTTGCCAGTGGCGGTTCGTCAATATGGGGTGCTGGGGCTGAATTCAAAGACGCTAATATGAAAAGGCATCCCAAAAACTCTGTCACCTTGCCCAGACAAGGGAAACTGGGGCCCCCTTCTCGAGCCAGACTGGGAGCGGAGCTCATCGTCAAGCGTCTGGTGACTGGGCCTGGATCCATGGGGCCTGCCTGGGCCAAGCCCGAAAAGACGATGTGGAGCTGCCTCCCTGTGGGCTCATCACCTGCAGGAGAGTCATTGGGGTCGGGTGCATTGCAAACCGGGCGGTAGGCAAAGGCGGGGTCCTGGGCGTGCCGATTCCTGGCATTGCCGACTGGTTCTAGGGTCCTTCACCTCGCTGGCGGTGAAGGAGCCGCAGCTGGTGCGGGAGGTGGAGCGGTACCAGCTAGATTTGCTTGGGCTCACCTCTGCACAGCACCGGTTCTGGAACCAAACTCCTGGAGAGGGGCTGGACTCTCTCCTTTTCCAGAGGTGCCCAGGGTGTGAGGCACCGGGCGGGTGTAGGGATACTCACAAGTCCCCAGTTGAGCGCTGCTGTGTTGGAGTTCTCCCCGGTGAACAAGAGGGTCGCCTCCATGCGGCAGCAAGTCGCTGGTAAGACTCTGACTGTTGTGTGTGCTTATGCACTGAGCAGCAGTATCCGGCGTTCTTGGAGTCTGGCAGGTGGCATCCTGGAAATGGTTCCATCCGGGGACTCCATAGTTTTACTGGGGGACTTCAACACGCACATGGGCAACAACGGAGAAATCTGGAGGGGGGTGATTGGGATGAATGGCCTGCCCGATCTGAACCAGAGTGGTGCTTTGTTGTTGGACTTCTGTGCTAGTCATTAGGGTTGCTCAAAATTCCCGAATCTGACCCTTTTTAAATCCCGGGATTATAGAGCCCCTTCCCGGGAAATCCCGGGTTTCACGTAGAAACCGGAAGTGCCTTTTAATACAAATTTAATGCTAGGCTTATATAAATAAATGCAACAGAACAACGCTATTTTATCGAATACAAATGTTTTATTTCTATGACTAACATGCAGCAATTCAGTTTAAATTCTCATGAAGAATGAGGAATGTTATGTATGGGAAATGTATTATGGGAAAGCACATGGGCGTAGAATGTAGTGGGAACGCTGGGGATGCTGGGGACATGTCCCCACCAATATCCAGCGATATCCACCCCCCCCCCCCACCTCCCGGATCAGAACCGCGGATTAACGGAGCACCCCCCCCCCCCACATCATCAGAACCGCAGAATTCCAAAACAACAATCCGTCCTTGTGAAAGCACAATAAAAGGTAGACTCTGGGTGGTGTCTGGGCCACAGAGCAACAATACAACTACACTCCGCGTCTTGTCTCTTCAGCTCCTCCGTGTCGTTCACTACAATTCGTTACATCCGCGCAAGTGATTATTTTTAGACCTTCTACAGGTAGTTCGTATGCCTGCCTATCTAAACAAGAAAATAATCATATTTGCACAATATATTGAGTATGTATTATTAGTTTAGGCTACTATTAATGCAACATAGTTATAAAAAGTTAACAAATACCCCCTCCAAAAAAAAAAACTGGGACCCGTTGCTAATTCCCGGTACTAAAGGGACTGAAGATTTCCCGGGAATCCTGGGATTCCGGGATCCTGGCGAGCAACCCTACTAGTCATGGACTGGCCATAACGAACACCATGTTGAAACATAGGGTGTACCTGGTACCAGAACACCTTAGGCCAAAGATCGATGATCGACTTTGCAGTCGTATCAGCAGATCTGCAGTCGTATACTTTGGACACTGATCAGTGAAGAGAGGAGCAGAGCTGTCAACGAATTACCACCTGGTGGTGAGTTGGATCAGATGGCGGGGGAGGCTGCCAGACAGACCTGTTAAACCCAAACGTGTAGTGAGGGTGAACTGGGAAAGTCTGGTGGAGGCCCCTGTCCCTGGGGGAGGTTGGGGACATGGAATCCGAGTGTGCCATGTTCAAAGCCTCCATTGTAGAGGCGGCCGCTCGGAGCTGTGGTCAGAAGGCTGTCTGTGGCTGTCTGTGGCTGTTGTGGCGGCAAACTAAGAACCTGCTGGTCACCAGCGGTAAAGGAAGCCGTCAGGCTGAAGAATGAGGCCTTTTGGGTTTGGTTGATCAAGGGATCTCCTGAAACAGAAGACGGGTACCGGGAGGCCAGAAGGGATGCGGCTTCAGCGGTCGGCGAGAAGAACCCACTGGAGGGATTATATATCTCATCTGGCCTGGGAACGCCTAGGGATCTTCCAGGAGGAGCTGGAGAGTGTTGCTGGGGAGAACGAAGTCTGGGGGGTCCTGCTTAGCCTGCTGCCACCGTGACTTGGCCCCGGATAAGTAGGAAAAAAATTTAAGAAAATGGATGGATGTTGTTGCCAGTGGTGGTTCACCTTATTTAGAAAAGAAAGTTTACTTAAACACGTTAATGAGATGCTAAATAATATTGATATAAACGTTACTTGTACAATGCGATAGCATAGTAGACTGCATTCAGTAAAAAATGTTTCACAATTCTTTTGCGTTTATTTTTTGGTGAATACAATCCATACTTCCTGGTATAGAGACGCCGGTCAAATGAGTTTGTATTAAGTCAGTAAAATTTTGTTTGTTGCATAATGTTAAAATGGCGGAATGTTTGTGCGATCAGTAATATATTGGCACGAGAAATTAAAGAGATTGAATATATTTGCAGACTTAATACATTATCAAAACCACACACCCGTGTCCCAGAATGCCAGCTTACCCCTTTTACACAGACATCAAGCTGGCTTTGTTACTACTACTGATGCTGGCATAAAGGCGTAACGAATATTACCCCCATTCCATGCTTGTACCTTTTATACAGAAGGTGAGTCAGAATAAATCCCTAACATTACCACAACAAAACAGCTGTGTAAAAGGGGCTTGTGTCTGTGTTTGTGTGTATGTGTGTGCATGTGTGCATGGCTCAGAATGTGGAGACCCTGAAGACCACGTGCACTATGCTAGAGGAGCAGGTCTTGGAGCTGGAGACACTCAATGATGAGTTGATGGAGAAGGAGAGGCAGTGGGAGGCGTGGCGGGCCCAGCTGGAAGAGGAGAAGAGCCAGACAGAGAGGAGGAGCAGAGAGCTGCAGAGGCTGCTGGATGCTGAGAAGCAAAACAGGTGGGACACTCGCATCTACACATACACACACACACGCATATTCATTTGCACACACACATACACCCATATCCATGTTTACACATACACACTGTTACGTTCCTTTAAAAGGGATAAAAGGAACAAACAACAATCAGAGGTGGAACACATGGAAGAGACACAATTGAAAAGTAATTAAAAAGTAATTTATGTAGGGAAATTCATGTAGGGAAAACACAGGGAACTACACATGAAGCACATGCCACAAGTGAATGAGAGGGAGACAGAGAGAGGGGACTTCCTGGGGGGTGGCCTTCAAGGTGATTGGTTGAGGGGATTGGAGGGCAGGCCATCCAATCAACAAAGGAGGGGCGGTACCTGGAAAGAAAAACGAGAACCAGAAACACACCCACAAACAAACATGCACGTGCCACATGGCACGTAACACACATACATCCATATCCATGTGTACACCCACACCCACACACACACCCACACACACACACACACACACACACACACACACACACACATCCATGTGTACACATGTTACGGCCAGCTAAGGGCCAGCACTGCTAGAACAGAGACACAAAAGTTTCTTTCAGGACTGTGAACTCTGACCTCAACAGGGCCCCCTCACTGCCCTTCCCATGCACACACTCACATACACGCATGCACACATAGTTAGTACACAGTACATGCACTAACATATCTTTACTACATAACTTATTACAGAACTTATGACATACATACATGCAAACATACATGGTCTGTACCCACTTTATTTGATACTTTTTTCATATTTTTTTCCACTTTATATTTACTTGATGTTATATTTGTTTATATCCCTTGCTGTTTATATGCCTATTGGTTTAGATTTCTCATTCCTGCTGCTCTTTTTGCTGTAAATACTGTAAATATTGTGGATATTCTGATCACTCCAATTCGTGTTATTTGTATTGTATTGTTCTTTTGCACATTCCGCTGGGCATCGCCACTTTTACATTTCACTGCACATCCTGTATGTGTATGTGACAATTCAATTTCTTGAATCTTAAATCTTGAACACGCATGCATATCCATGTGAATACACACACAAACACACACACATACATTTCTATAACACACACACACAAATCCAGTGTGCATGGTGTTTCTGCAGGCTGAGGGCTGATCAACGCAGCACTGAGTCTCGGCAGGCGGTGGAGCAAGCTGTCAAGGAACACAACACTGAAATCCTGGACCTTCAGCAGGCCCTCAAAGTCCAGAAGCTCAAAGCTGAGAGCCTATCCGACACGGTGAGCCACATGAGACACCAAGACACTCCGATTCATCCACAATCATTCCTGCTCTACCTAATCTCGATCGCCGCCCTCCCATCCATCCTTCCTTACCTCACCCCACCCTCTCTGGGTTGTCTTCCAGTTGAATGACCTGGAGAAGAAGCATGCCATGCTGGAGATGAACACTCGCAGTCTGCAGCAGAAGCTGGAGAGCGAGCGGGACCTGAAACAGAGGCTTGTGGAGGAGGTGATTTATTTTTCCATTTCTAGCTAGCTGACTTAGCACACTGCTAACGCTAGATGCGAAGCTATGCCAACAACGAGTTTCAAAATTGCTAGGTTACCTGCATAATAGCTGGTATAAGAGCAGAAGTACCATTCTGAGAACATTGCCAACATCTAAGAACATACAATATGCTAAACAATGTTAAGTACTAACACACACAAAGATGCAAGTTAGCAGAGGGAAGGCAGGGTTATGCAGAGTCACCGTGAACTCTGAACAGGTGGGTCTTGCGTCTCTTGCGGAAGTTGGTGAGCGACTCCTTCCTGACGTCAGCCGGCAGCTCATTCCACCACTGCGGTGCCAGAACAGATAAGAGTTGGGACTTGGCAGAGCGATGTTTGCCTGTTCTTAGTGAAGGATGTACCAGTCGTCTAGCCGAAGTTGTTGAGCGGAGTGCTCGGGCTGGGGCGTAGGGTCTGACTAATGTTTGGAGGTAGGTAGGGGCAGTTCCGCTGACAGCCATGAAGGTCAGTACCAGTGTCTTGAATGGAATTCATGTGATTACTGGGAGCCAGGGGTGGTCGTGGAAGAGAGCGGTTACATGGGAGAATGTTGATAAGTTGAACACCAGGCGCACTGCTGCATTCTGCATGCGTTGTAAGTGTTTAGATACTTGACACTTTCTGGTACAATTTCCGTATGCTCCAAGTGTGCTATTCTGTTTCATGACAAATTGCACTTCAATTATGAGACAAAAATGTATTTAAAAATAATAATCTGCCTTTCATAAAGTGTAAAACACCAACAAATTTCAATTTATGATGGCACCGCTGTTGCAGACCATCCACTGTCTAAAACACAACCAATCCTAAATTACAACGACCAACACACTACACTGTATATTTGTTTCTGCATTTCCATAAAGTTAAGTTGCCTAATAGTCATAATTTGATGACAAAGTATGACTATTTAGTGATCTTAAAACTGTTGTTTGTTATATTGAGTGGCTACTTCGCAACTTCAATTTTCGTAATATGGAAAAAAAAGGAAAACAGTAAAAAAAAAAAATTGTATTTTGCCCCCGAGCGCATTTTGAGAATTGCCGACATCCGGACCAAACCTCCAGTGGAGGTAATATGTGCTAAATGCGGTTTTCGAGTAGAGTTGTTGGGTGCATTGTCATGTCCCGCTGCTGCCGTGCCATTATCTCTTGTTCGATCCGTTAAGAAAAAAAAAACCTAAGAAGAGTGAATTTACTCCATCCAATCAGTCATCTGATTGGATGACAGCAACACCCACGATGACAGCAACACCCACGCTGCAGGGTCACTGGTAGCTAGTAGTTAGTGTTATTTTCCCACTTTTTCATGCTTTTTTTTTTGCAAGCAAGTTGAAGTACATGTGCACTGTCTGTCTGGGAGATGGCAGGCTAGCAGCAGGAAGTTGTAGTCAAGATGCCAAAGTGGGCAAAATATAAAGAATCGTACAGAAAGGAGTGGGAGAGTAATTCAGACCTGAAGCCATGGATAATGCCGTCTAAAGCAGATGATAGCAAAGCTCACGGCAAATTCTGCAACGCGGACATACACTTGAAGGGTTTGAAGGACCACGCCGAAACCAAGAAGCACAAGATATGGGGCTTGCCCACATTTAAGGCTTTTACGGTACCTCGGTGAGTAAAGCTAATGCAGACATTTGTGACGACCAGAAGCACAGTGAACTACTGATAGCATCAAGTTGCTTGCCACATATCAATTAATGCTGAGAACGACTTATCGGACATACTGAGGGAGACAGGAGCATTTCAGATGCACAGAACCAAATGTACGGCTGTCATTAAATCGGTGCTGGCGGGTTAGGGTTAGGGTTAGGGTTCACGCATTTTCGAGAAGAATTTCTACAGGACATTACTCCCTTGGACGAAACAACCGCCATTACCGTATACAAGTTAATTTGCATATGCGTGAAATATCAATCAAATAAACACAATAGGTTTGTGAGCACTTACCTGGGACTGATCGAACTTTTGGACGCTGATGCTAATGGTATTGTGGATGCCAAAATCGGCTTTCTGCTTTCCTTGATCAAGAAGATGCACCCACTTTACATTTCAGGCTGGCAGCAAGCTCTGAACACTGCTATGCTGCTTGGTTTCTGAGTGATAGCGCAGCCATATCTAGTCGCCGTTGTCTCTGCAGAGATTGTGCATTTGTTTTGTAATTTCAACATCTTCTTTTGCACAAATACATCGGCACTAAGAACAAACAAGCAATATACATTTCTGGACATTAAATTTGGTCGACAAGATTTCTGCAACAACAGCGGCGATGTATCTCCAGGGAAATAGAGGAAACACAGAGGGAAACAGAGCGGGGTTTGGAACAGGCTGAATGTCCAGGCCCACCGTCCACCTCTGCCCAACATTGTTCTAGCTAATGTCCAGTCTCTGGAAAATAAGTTAGATGATGTGAGGACGTGGATTCGATTTCAACGGGACATAAGGGACTGTAACATCTTTTGTCTGACGGAAACATGGCTGACCCCACTGGTGCCTGATCAAGTAATTTACCCGACCTAGTACTTCTCTGTTTTCCGAGTGGACAGGACGGAAGAGTCTGGTAAATCCAAGGGTGGAGGGGATGGCCCAAGGATATTAAGACTCTTTCTCATTCCTGCTCGCCGAACCTGGAGCATCTGAAGCTCTCTTTCCATCCCTTTTACATCCCCCAGGAGTTCAGCATGGTCATCATTACAGCCGTCGACTTCCCACCACACCAACATGGCACTATGGGACCGACATGATGTGCTAAGTTGTGGTGGTGAAAGTGCACTTTAACAGGGCCAATCTAAAAAAAGTAATGGCAAACTTCAGCATATTACGTGTGCTACCAGGGGAGAAATAACTTTGGACTATGCTATACTCCTGCTATACTCCTTTCAAGAGAGGCTACAAGGCTACCTCTCTTCCCCCATTTGGCAAGTCGGATCATGCCGCCATTTTCCTGTTGCCGCAGTATAAACAAAGGATAGCCCGGGAGGGACGTAAAAAAATGGTCTGACCAATCTGAGGCCGATCTTCAGGACTGAGTGCACTCACATAGTTTTACTATGTAACTTATTACATAACTTATGACATACATACATACATGCAAACATATATAACATGTATACCAATCCACTCCCCTTTGTTCCAGACAGATTGTCTTGTGTACTTCACCAAGCTCTCCAGTATTCTCAGTTCCTGTTTTACCTGACTTGCCTATTTCAACAATGCCCGTCTGTTTATGGATTTTGATTCTCTGCCTACCCCTTGTCGGTTTTGTTTGCTCGATTGACTGATCTTGCTGTTTGGACCTTTCTTGTTGTGAATGAGTAAATTGGACTTACCCTGCAACTGTCTCCTGGTAGTGCTTTTGGGTTCTACCTGCCAGTACTAGGAATGTGACATATACACTATATGGCCAAAAGTCAGTGGACACCTGACCATCACACCTATATGAGCTTGTTGGACATCCCATTCTAAAACCATGGGCATTAATATGGAGTTGGACCCCCCCCCCCCCCCTTTGCGGCTATGACAGCTGCCACTCTTCTGGGAAGGCTTTCCACAAGATTGTGTCTGTGCCCATTCAGCCAAAAGAGCATTTGTGAGGTCAGGCACTGATGTTGGATGAGAAGGCCTGGCTTGCAATCGGCGTTCTAATTCCTCCCAAAGGTGTTCAATGGGGTTGAGGTCAGGGCTCTGTACAGGCCAATTGAGTTCCTTCACACCAAACTCGTCTAATCATGTCTTTATGGACCTTGCTTTGTGCACAGGGTCATGCTGGAAAGGCAAAGGGCCTTCCCAAAACTGTTGGAAACGCCCAATTGGCTAAGAAGTCTTCATTAAGCATTAAGCATACCCTTCACTGGAACTAAGGGGCCTAGCCCAAACCCTGAGAAACAGCCCCAGACCATTATCCCTCCTCCACCAAACTTTACCTTCCGTAACGTTCTCCTGGCATCCGCCCAACCCAGATTCATCCATCAGACTGCCAGATAGTGAAGCATGATTCATCACTCCAAAGAACACATTTTCCACTGCTCCAGAGTCCAGTTGCGGCGTGCTTTACACCACTCCAACCGACGCTTGGCATTGCGCATGGTGATGTGAGGCTTGTGCGCAGCTGATCGGCCATGGAAACCCATTCCATGAAGCTCCCGACGCACAGTTCTTGTGCTAATGGTGCTTCCAGAGGCAGTTTGGTACTCTGTAGTGAGTGATACAGCAGATGATGGGCATTTTTTACATACTACGCTCTTCAGCACTCGTCAGCCCCGCTGTGTGAGTTTGCGTGGTCTACCACTTTGTGGCCGAGCTGCTCCTAGCCGCTTCTGTAATGTTTAGCACTGCCATAAGCAGGACCTTTATTGTGAAATGCACTTGAACCGGAAACCAGGCAGTAGATTGTTCCATGCACGGCATGAGGAATAAAAGCACACAACGGAACTCCCAGACATTGCGGATACCTGGTGGTCATTTATATATAAGAGCAAGTCAGAACAGCTTCCACTTAGTGCTGCACGATATATCGGCTATTCACGATATATCGTTATATTTTCAAATGGGATACAAAATTAGACAACATCGTTTATATCCGGATATGTCATGTTGTGTTAAAATACAGTTTTTTTCTGCATCCCTCCGACTCGCAAGTTGCTTGGAGTGTGACTGTGAGACTCCCAGAGCGGCCCCTCCCCCACTAACTTCGCACGTGAGCACACCCGCCCCACCCCTCCTCTCTCTCACAACACAACAAGCAAGCATGGAGGAAGATAGCGAGAATAACACAGCGCCGGTAGAAGACCTGCTTACTAAAAAGAAAAACAAGGGTTCAGTTATTTGGAGATGGTTCGGATTCAAAAGAACAGACGAGAAGCAGAACCTGGAAGCGCTACAAATCTATTCCTCCATTTACAGCAGCGGGCAAGTGCAACACGAAGAGTGTGTTAAACTCTGTGCTGGTGCTGCTCCGTCCACCGGCCGCGAAGCCTTCGCATTCTGCCCCGAAACAAAGCACGCTGCAAGCTTCATTCACTCGTGATGAGCCTTATGACAAGAAAAGTGCAAAGTGTCGTGATATAACAAATGCGGTGACCGACCGCATCGCAAAAGATATGGTCCCTGTTGCAACGGTGGCTCAACCCGGCTTTAAAAAGCTACTCAACACCATCGACCCAAGATATAATTTGCCCAGTCGCAATTACTTTTCAAAAGAAGCTTTTTAAGCTTTTAAGAGGGATGTATGTACAACTCGTCCAAGATATTTCTGTTTGGCTGCTGGCATAAAGTTCTATTATGCTATTCTATGCTATACTATTGATAGCACATGTTGATATATTGCGCAATGTGCAGTATTACTGACTCGTGTTTTAATAAAGGTGCTTTTGACATCTCACATGTGACTTTTGACTTACAATTAAACATTTAACCCTCTTCATAGAAAATATCGGGATATATATCGTATATCGCCATTCAGCCTAAAAATATCGGGATATGATATTTTGTCCATATCGTGCAGCCCTACTTACACTTCACAATAATAGCACTTCCGGTTGACCGGGGCACATCTAGTAGGGCAGACATTTCACGAACTGACTTGTGGCAAAGATGGCATCCTATGACAGTGCCGCGTTCAAAGTCACTGAGCTCTTTACGAACCATTCTGAATTGTAAATGTTTGTCTGTGGAGATTTCATGGCTATGTGCTTGATTGTATGCACCTGTTAGCAATGGGTGTGGCTGAAACACCTGAACTCAATAATTAGTAGGGGTGTCCACTGACTTTTGGCCATATAGTGTATATGGCAAACAACTTTTAGGTGCATTACAACCACGTTCTGGACTGGAGTGTAAACCTCCATGTAAATAAATGCAGCCTGGTGGTGATCAGTTCCATCGACGAGTCGGTGATGGAACGCGTCGCTGACGGAATGCATCGATGATGAAACGCACTGATGATGGAATGCTGATAGATCCGGTGGAATGAAGCGGGAAGAATAACAATATAATCTGTTCACATCTACAGTATGCTCCTCTTTGCACAAGCACAAACAATCAGAGCGCATTCACAATGCGGTTTATTATTTAAATTATTTCTATTTAATATAATTATTTACACACAGAATGATTAATTAATCATTATTAGATTTTACACCAGACAGACAGTTGTGTGCGTGAGAGCTTACCTTTAAATGCAGAAAAGGCTGTCAGTTGGAACTTGAACAGGCTGCTGAAGAACACAGCTGAACATCTGAACTCATCTTTGTAGAACTATGTACAGGCTGGCTGAGCTGTCTAGTACATGGATGAGTGGCAACCCCATTCGATTTGTCACCTTTAATTAGTGTGACTTGAGAAAATTCTTGTTCATTGGAAGCTTTGGATATGGGGAGAGTGAGCAGTCTAATTGCACCAAGTGCTAAATCCTGAAAGCAGTGGCTTCCTCCGGCATCTTGAAAAGATTCCACCTCCAGCCAAAATGCAACAATGATCAGGTGAGGAGAGAAACCTACTTTGGCAACATTTCAACGAGTCAAGTGAATCTGGTGAGTCTGAAAAGAAGTCCTGAGGCAATTGGACGGGTGACCTGTTGGACACAACTGAAGCGGGACACAGAAGTTCCAGCTTCCCCAGCAATTCCATGGATGCAGGGAAACACATTTATGATGATGCTGGACCAGAAGTCTGTGCAACAGGTTAAGACCACTTGCTTTTTCTCAAGTGACTTCGAGTGCTTGCCTCCAACATCGGACTGAATGTGGTCTCCAAGCATCTACAGGTAACAGGTATATGCTGGAGGTTTCAGGTCTAATTCCCTGAATTGCTGTTCATTATTCATATGGAAAACGCTCGGCTTGATTATACGTCTCATTGTTGACATGTACAGACGGTTGAGGTCTCGAAAGACGGCAAGGCTTTCTCTGTTCTCTAACTGAAAGCACTCGTTGACAGTTTTTATCTCCAACAGTATAGGATGGAGAGCAGGTAAAGATCTGGTCTTTGTACATTTAAAGATTGAAGATTCAAGACATTTATTTGTCACGTACACATGCAGGATGTGCAGTGAAATGAAAAGTGCGATGCCCAGTGGAATGTGCAAAAGAACAATACAAATTACATGAATTGGAGGGATCAGAATATCCACAATATTTAGTATTTACAGCAAGAACAGCAGCAGGAATGATGTAAAATGTAAACAAATAGGCATACAAACAACAAGGCATATAAACAAGTAGGCATATAAACAACAAGGCAAGTATAGTAACGTGAGTGCAGGCCATGTATGGTATGTATTGGAAATATGCATGTATATTTACACACTTTAAAATATACATATATACACAACAGGAGTATTTTTTTATGTTGATCTCTGTCCCATACACCGCACAACAACCCCAGATTAAAAGTGTATTGCCTTTATAGTCCTACCACACGAACACCAGCCCACCGGGGGTCACTCCCGGCAGCACAACCTTCACCAATAGTGGCGAAACATGACACAAACCATAAACACACAGATAATTAACGAATAACACACTTAAATCATACTGCAAATAGCACAAAGAACGGAACACATAAACATTCTAACCTCCCATAAACCTTTGCGCCCCACGCATAATTAGTGCAGCTCTGCCCCCAGCCCCCTCCTGAGGGGTTAGTGGTCCCCGACAACCCCATCACCCAACACGTAGTCCCGCATTTGTCCGGGCTGCCACCAGGTGGGCTGCCGCGGCCCCCCTCCTCCACAGCAGGCGGGGCAAGGGGGCGGTATGGTGCAAGCCTGTCACGGTGCAACACCACCATCCACCCCCGGCCAGGCATGCACACCTGGTACATGACCTCCGTGATCTGCCCCAGAATGTCGGCCAGTCTGCTCCAGTGGCTGCTGCACAGTCGATGGAATGCTGGACCAGCCTTGTGTGGTCCTGGTCATTGGCAGCATAGAGGTCGACATTGTCATCCAGGAGCTTCCTCAGCTCCTGGCGCTGGTGATCATTGAGCCCCTCACAGCTCCTTTTCCACAGCTCCTGGGCAGCCAGGCAGGTTTCGGTCGAGGAATAAGAGGCAGGCAGCCCCCAGGTGGCCCCCCCAGGTGCTGATGTCGGCATCCAGGACCCCCGACAGCTGGCGTAGATGACTCCCCCGGCGGCTGGAGTAGATGACCCCCCTGCCGGCTGGCATTGAGGACCCCCTGACGGCTGGCATGGACGTTGAAGCTGCAGCCGTCTGGCAGTGGTTCCGCCAAACTCTCCCTCCCAGAACGGTGTGGAGCCCTTGGTGCCCCGCAGGACCCCCGGATGGACAAGGGTGATGTTGGACCACGGTGTCCACCAGAGCTCAGCACGCCTGGCCATCCAGCTCGCAGTCCACATAGAACCCCCGGGTGTGGCCATGGCAGCCTACCAGGGTGCATCGGCCTTGGAGGGGAGCACCCATGCCAGTGCAGGTGCCAGACTCGGGCGAGGTGACAAAGCTCACCGCAGTGATGACAGCTGGTGTTATCCCACGGTGGCCGTTCTAAAGACTGGGGAATTTGGGGTGACACTCGGCAGACATATCATCCTCCTCTCCAAGCTCGTGGCTTGCCGCCCAGACACATAGGTGGGCGGAGGGTCCACGTTGGCGGGTGGCTTGACTGAGAAAGATAGAACTTTGTTAATCCTGAAGGAAATTCTTGTGCCAGGTTGCATAGCAATAGAATAAAACAATAGAGAAATAAACAGAATGATAAAAATAAAATAACAGATTTACAAATGTACAGTAGGTCTAAGTCCTAGTCGAAGTGTAAAAATATAGGTGAAGTACAAAAATATATAGGCAAGATAAGATATTCAGTCCGCGAAAAGTTGTAGTACCCATCCCGACCACCAGGTGACGGATGGTCTCCAGTAGACGACCATCGAGCGCCCAAACTTTCCTCTTCGTCACCCATGGTGCGCTGGCACCATCTGGTGGAGCTGGGCCATCCGTCAGCCACTCCATCTCCGGTATAGCATCCTCGATCTTGCCGAGTTCGCTCTTCATACGCTCCATCTATCTATATATATATACAGTGTGTATATATATATATATATATAGAGAGAGAGAGTATACATGATAAAGATAACACAATACATTACAATAAAATGTAATGTTGAATCCAGAATTATTGAATATTGAGGATTATAATGTCATAGTAAGTGCGGGCAGCAATATTATCCTTGCAATATTACCATTACCTTTCAACATTATGTGCAATATTCTTTATATTCTTTTTATCATGTGCAATACTTCCTCTAACCATTATTATTATCACAGTTGTATTACACTTCAATTATTGTCAAATTGTTTCCCGCGGACTGAATATCTTATCTTGCCTATATATTTTTATACTTCCACTAGGACTTAGACCTACTGTACATTTGTAAGTCGCTTTGGATAAAAGCGTCTGCCAAATGCCCTAAATGTAAATGTAAATGTTATTTTATTTGTATTATTCTGTTTATTTCTCTATTGTTTTATTGTATTGCTATGCAACCTGGCACAAGAACTTCCTTCGGGATTAATAAAGTTCTAGCTTATCGTATTTTATCTTAATATTATCAATGTTTAATATAGGGGCGGTTTGCAGCCGACTGTGAGGGGCGGTTTGCAGCCGAGTGTGAAGCAGTCAGTACCTCCAAGTCTGAGGCCATGGTTCTCTGCCGGAAAACGGTGGAGTGTTCCCTCCGGGTTGGGAGTGAGTTGCTGCCTCAAGCGAAGGAGTTCAAGTATCTCGGGGTCTTGTTCACGAGTGAGGGCAAAATGGAGCGGGAGATGGACAGACGGATTGGTGCAGCGTCTGCAGTGATGCGGGCGCTGTACCGGTCCGTTGTGGTGAAGAGAGAGCTGAGCCGGAAGGCGAAGCTTTCGATTTACTGGTCCATCTACGTTCCAACCCTCACCTATGGTCACGAGCTTTGGGTAGTGACCGAAAGAATGAGATCGCGGATACAAGCGGCTGAAATGAATTTCCTCCGCAGGGTGGCTGGGCTCAGCCTTAGAGATAGGGTGAGGAGCTCAGACATCCGGAGGGAGCTCGGAGTAGAGCCACTGCTCCTCCACATCGAAAGGAGTCAGCTGAGGTGGTTCGAGCATCTGATTAGGATGCCCCCCGGGCGCCTCCCTTTGGAGGTTTTCCGGGCACGTCCAACTGGGAGGAGACCCCGGGGCAGACCCAGAACTCGCTGGAGGGATTACATATCTCGTCTGGCCTGGGAACGCCTCGGGACCCCCCAGGAGGAACTAGAGAGTGTGGCTGGGGAGAAGGAAGCCTGGGGGGCCCTGCTTAGCCGGCTGCCACCGCGACCCGACCCCGGATAAGCGGACGAAAATGGATGGATGGATGGATGTTCAATATATCAATGTACACTGATCAATATGATCAATAAGATTGTTGTTGCTGGTTGAGAAGCCTGATGGCTTGGGGGAAAAACTGTTTTTGAGTCTGGTAGACTGTGCCTGGATGTATGCTCCGGTAACGTCAACCAGAAGGCAGCAGTGTGAACTGTCCATGGCCTCGGTGGCTTTAGTCCTCAGTGACTTTTCGTGCTTTCCTAAGACATTGTGTGTGGTAGATGCTTTGCACAGCTTGGAGATGGCAGCCGATGATGAGCTCCACTGTCTTTACCAGCCTCTGGACGGTCCTGCGATCAGCAGCGGTGCAGCTGCAGAACCAGGATGGTGTACCTGTAACTGTTAGTGAGGGTTTTTGTAGACATGCCAAAGTAAAGGTGCTTTTGGGCAGTTTTTACAGACGAGTCCGCTTGCCCCCCCCGCCCCCTGTCACTTCCTGAAGTCCACGATCATCTTCTTAGTCTTTCGGTACGAGGACAATGCTATCTGTTTGAAGCAGGTGGGGCCTGCAGACCGGTAAAGGAAGAAGTTGAAAATAGAGATGAATATGTTGGCTAGCTGGTCGGCACACCCTCTGAGGACACAGCCTGGAATGCCGCCTGGCCCTGGAGACTTCTGTGGGTTTATTCGTTTAAGAGCTCTCCTCACGTCAGCCATGGTTAGGGACAGAGTGTAGTCATCCCCAGCTAGCCTCGCTATAGAAATGGTGTTGCTCACCTCAAGTCGTGCGTAGAAGGTGTTGAGCTCATCGGGGAGAGAGGCGACAGGCTGGCCATCACTGATATTTGTCCCTTTATAGTCTGTGATGTCTCACAATCCACACCACATGCATCTGGGGTCGGAGCTATGGTAGTTAGACTCCAACTTAAGATAAGATAAGATAAGATAAGATAATTGTATTAATCCCAAAGGAAATTTGTGTGCCAGGTTGCACAGCAATACAATAAAACAATAGGGAAATAAACAGAATAATAAAAATGAAATAACAGATTTACAAACTTGTCCCTGTAGGCTCTTTTGGCATCATCAGGGTGAGCATCCTCCAGTCCATTAATAACTCCATACAGGTCATCCAGCACACGTGTTTTATCCGATTGCGGAGGAATGAAGACTACTGTGATTATCACGGAACGGAATTTCCGAGGGAGGTAGAAGGGACGTACTTCTATAGATAAGAGCTCAAGGTCCAGTGAGCAATGTGTTGTAAGTACTGCTACATCCGAAACCCAACGACAGTTAACCATAAAGCATACCCTTCCGCCCCTCCAAAAGTGCTTATCTATTATGCTGGATAAACGACCATTGTTCATTGGCCATTGTCATTGCGACTGTCTTACGGCACACCAGATGTGAAATCCAGTCCCGTTTATAAACAAGCACAAGCTGTAGTTCTGTGGAGGGCTTTCTCATCTGCAGGAGGCATGTTAGCGGCAGCAGATCTGACCATTCTGCACACTATGTGGATAAATACATTTTTTGGATTTTCTTTTTTAATAATACCTCTATCTAGGTGTGTTTACTGTGTGCGTTTTTTATTTCCTTTTTTCCGCTGTACCGAAATCATACTGAACCATGACTTTAAAACCGCACCGAACCATGACACAGCAGCAAGTTCACTTACGACAGTTGTACACTTCTGGAGATTAGAACGACAGTCGCTCGCCGCCTACCGGAGTTTGTCAAGTCTTTCGACTCGGACGTCCCGCCCGGAGTCGTAGCTGGATTATCTCCATCCATCTTAGGCGCGATCAGACGCAGGCGTCGCCGACGGAGAGGGAAGCGAGCCGGCGTCCTGGTCAGGCTGCGACGTCGTGCCAATCGACCTCCACTACCCACCATTCTGGTGGCTAATGTACAGTCTCTGGACAATAAGTTATGCGAACTACAAGCTCGTATCCAATTCCACCGGGAAACAAAGGACAACTGCATCATCTGCCTGACGGAGACATGGATGTCGGAGGGGGTTTGCCGACTCAGCCATCGAGCCGACAGGATTTTCCGTCCGCGGACAGAACAAAGACTCTCTCCGGTAAAATCGTGGAGGTCTGTCTCATGATAAACAGATCTTGGTGCAACCAGAGTCATGTGCAGACCCTCAAGTCTTTCTGTTCCCCGGACCTGGAGTACCTGATGCTTATGTGCCGACCATTCTGGCTACCGCGGGAGTTTACAGCAGTAACCGTGACTGCTGTGTACATTCCCCCTCAAGCCAACACGGACATAGCGCTGAAGGAGCTTTATGGGGCTATCAGCGAACAGGAGTCAGCTCACCCGGAGGCTGCTTTCATTGTAGCGGGGGACTTCAATAAGGCGAACCTGAAGAAAGTTCTCCCGACCACTGCTACACCCCCTTCCGGGACGGCTACAAGTCCCTCCTCAGCCCACCGTTCGGCAAATCAGATCACCGCTCGATCCAACTACTCCCCGCCTACAGGCAGAGACTGAAGCAGCAACCAATCGCTGTGAAGGAGGTCCAATGCTGGTCGGACCAATCGGAGTCTATGCTGCAGGATTGCTTTGGTGACGCGGACTGAGATATGTTCCGGGTCGCGTCGGACAATAACATCAGCGAGTACGCGTCCTCAGTCACCAGGTTCATCAAGAAATGCATAGATGACGTTGTTCCTACTAAATCGGTTCGGATTTATCCCAACCAGAAACCGTGGATTAATGGCGATGTTCGCGCCACACTCCGCACGCGTAACGCCGCCTTTGACTCCGGGAATATGGTGGAATATACGAGAGCCCGCTACGACCTCCGCAAGACCATCGGCTCTGCCAAGCGGGAGTATAAGAACAGGGTGGAGGACAAATTCAAGAGCCACGACGTGAGGGGTGTGTGGAAGGGGCTGCAGACAATCACGGACTTCAGAGGGAGAACCAGCGGTGTAGAGAACTCCTCTACCTCCCTCCCAGGTGAGCTAAACACCTTCTTCGCTCGGTTCGACGTGAACGGCAGCCCGCCGAAGTCAGCGCTGCCTGAGGAGGCCAGCCTGCTGAACATCTCAGAGGCTGACGTGCGCAGAGCCTTCAAGCGGGTGGACATCCGGAAGGCGGCGGGCCCAGACCACATCCCGGGGCGCGTCCTCAGAGCATGCGCAGACCAGTTGGCAGGAGTCTTCGCAGACATCTTCAACCTGTCCCTGTCCCAGGCTGTTGTTCCCGAGGTCTTCAAGATGTCCATCATCGTGCCTGTCCCTAAACACCCCAAGGTAACCTGCCTGAATGACTGGAGACCCGTAGCCCTCACCTCGATTGTCAGTAAATGCTTCGAGAGGCTGGTCAAGGACTTCATTTGTTCCATGTTGCCTGCCACGCTGGACCCATGGCAATTTGCGTACCGTCAAACAGATCCACCGATGACGCCATTCTATTTTGCACAGTTCTATTTCTATTTTTTGTTCTATTCTATTTTGTATTCTTTATAATTACTGTCGGTTGTCGGGCGTTTTGCACAAAAAGTTTTTCACTCACTGCTTATACTCACGTGTAAACTGTGAAGTGACAATAAAATACTTGAAACTTGAAACACCCCTAGAACTGAACAGAGCTTGAACAGATCATAATGTAACTCAACTCAACCAAAAGACAGCTGGTTAACTAAAGTTGAATAGCAAGCTAACGTTACGAAGGTATCTAGCTAGGATAAAAGCAACCCGTTCTACTAAGTTATCATTTACATTTCTCGGAACTAACGTTAGCTAGTTAGCTTAGAACCTCCCAGCACTTTGGTTGGAACTGGCTTCGACACTTGTAGTCTCCGTTCGACAGGTAAATCACTTCCATCCAGCCTTGCTCCGACTGCAGGTCTTCCCTGGAGGTTACTGTGTTGTTTGCATTTCTCTATACATCCTGTATGATGGATTCATTTTCTGACGACTGGGTGCTGAATTTCAAATAATAACCGCCCAATCTTCTGCATTGTGATTGGACAGTGGCACCCAGTGATGCCGCACACTGATTGGATGTTATTGCAAGCTTATTGGATGTAAAAACATTTTTTTAAGAATGCTATTTAATAAATCGGAGGGGCAGGGTGGGATACACTACTACTACTACTACTGCTACTACTACTACTACTACTGCTTTTACACTTTGCCACTAAGTACACTAAATTAGCACTGTACAGTATTTGCAATTTAGTATACTTTTTCAAAGTATGGTATGCTGAAATACAGCTTAAGGTGCACTTGCATTAAAGTGCACATGTATGTGCAAGTATCCTGAAATATACTTCTAATGAAGCAAAATTTAAGTACACGACTTACATATGCTTTTCATAAGTTCACTAAATGAGCACTATAAGTATTAGCAATTTAGTATACTGTTTAAAAGTATACTTGCGTACGCGTTACAATACACTTACAGTAAAGTACACTTTTTATAACTACACTGAAATACCACTTAGTATATTTTTAGTACATTGAAGTTGAACTTAATTAAAAAAACATTTAAGTACACTTTTTAAAAGCACATAAATATACTTTAAATTAAGCACAAACAGTGAAAGTACACTTGAAATGACTTTTGCATACTTAAATAATATTTTTAATACACTGAATACTTTTTCACCTGGGTTCTGAACATTGTAGTTGGCAGACCCACATCCATAACATCTGCCGTCACATAATGATTGTGTATTGGGGTGTCTCATCACAGCAAGCTAAGCTGCAGCAGCAGATGGACGCCCAGAAGACCCACATCTTCAGGCTGACTCAGGGGCTCCAAGAAGCTCTGGATCAGACGGACCTGCTGAAGACCGAGAGGACCGACCTGGAGTACCAGCTGGATAATATCCAGGTACTGTTGTGTGCATGCGCACACACACACACACACACACACACACACACACACACACACACACACACACACACACACACACACACACACACACACACACACACACACACACACACACACACACACACACACACACACACACACACACACACACACACACACACACACACACACACACAAAGAGGTTTGGTGCTCTGTCCAAGACCGGCCTGGCCCGATCTGTGGGTTGGGGCATGGTCAGGTAGGAATTTCCCCTCCATCCTCGGGTTGTTCTTGTGGTCATAGACATACTGTATAGCTTACAATCAATTAAAATATGTAATAGTTATCAATTGCATGATTGTCCCAAGTTGATTGAAAATGTATCACATTTTGTATCTGTTGTAGAGGACACATAACATAATTCACCATACGTTGTGTGTGTGCAATTTACATTCGGTGTTACTGTTGTGTGTGTGCCTTCTACATGCAGTGTGATGGTTGATGGATGATGCCTGTTGGTGTTTAGAGAGACAGGACCATTAAGAGGAGTGATGTATCGCGTTCAAGTTCCTGCGCATGCCATTTGGCCTAAAGAACGCTGTGTAGACGTTCCAATGGCTCATGGACTCTGTGTTGCGGGACCTGCCTTTCCTTTTCGTTTATCTGGATGTCATCCTGGTTGCCAGCACCTCCAAAGCGGAACACCTGGCCCACCTCCGGACTCTCTTTGGGCGGCTCAGCAAGCATGGCCTGATTGTGAACCCAGCAAAGTGCGGGGCTGTCGCGTTCTTCAGCAGCCAGCTGCGCCCCATCGAACAGAAGTACAGCACTTTCAACCGAGAGCTCCTCAGCCTTTACCTCACCATTTGCCACTTCCTTTCCTTGCTGGAGGGCTGGCGGTTCACACCGCTTGTGGACCATAAACCACTGACGTTTGCCATGACCAAAATGGTTTAGCCGTGGTCCGCCCGCCAGCAGCGACAGCTCTCCTACATCTACTAGTTCACCATGGACATTTAGCATGTTGCTGGCAAGGCCAATCTCATCGCAGACTGCCTGTCCTGTGCCATCATGGGGGTTGTCAACTTGGGACCAGGCCACTGACCCAGATGTGCAGGTGCTCAGGTCGGCTGGTACTGGGCTGCAGTAGGAATATGTGGCTTTCGACAATGCTGGCACCACGCTCCTGTGTGATGTCTCCATGGGCCAGCCCTTCATTCCCACAGGGTGGCGGCAGATGGTTTTCAATGCTGTCCATGGCCTTACATTGCTCACTGGACCTCTTAAGTATAAAGAAAATCACAGTTGTCTACATTCCACCACAGGCGGATAAAACGTGTGCATTAGATGACCTATAAGGAGTAATTAATGGACTAGACCTCCCCCTGAGGCAGCATGTTGTTGTTGGCGACTTTAAAAGTGCTAATTTGAGGAAAGTTTTGCCTAAATATCACCAGCACATTAACTTTCTGACCTGTGGTGATCGGACTCTTGACCCCCTCCCCCACCCTGGCTTTGGTAAGGCGGATCACATTTCTATTCTTCTCCCAACCTACAGACAGTGACTAAAATGCGAATGGTCTATCAGGCATTTTAATGCTGGAGTGAAGAACGCATTACAGAACTGATTTGAAACCACAGACTGGCAGATGTTCTGTGTTGCAGCGAATGGGGACATTGATCAATACACAGCCTACATCTCCAACTGCATCGATGATGTCATCCTGAAGGTCAATGTTAGGACTTTACCCAACCAAAAGCCCTACGTTAATCATGGTGTCTGTGCTAAACTAAAAGCACAGTCTAGCCGATAGCTCTGGGGACCTGGAGGCCTTGAGAAGGTGCAGATATGATTTTCGGAGGGCCATCAGAGATGCCAAAAGAGCCTGCTGGGACAAGTTGGAGTCTAACTATCACAGCTCCGAACGCATGTGGTGTGCAGTGCAAGCCATCACAGACTATAAAGTCTGCAATAGCAGTGATGTCCAGCCCGTCGCCTCTCTCCCCAACAGATCTACGGACAATGCCATTGCCCTGACAGTACACACCGCCCTCTCCCACCTGAATAAGAGAAACACATAAGTGAGAATTCTGTTCGTAGATTACAGCTCGTAGATTGAGCTTGTTCCCAAGCTCAGGAGCCTGGGGTTTATTACCTTCCTTTGCAACTGGATCCTGGACTTCCTGACGGGCAGACCCCAGATGGTGAGAATGGGCAGTCTCACCTCCTCTGTACTGACCCTGAGCTCTGGAGCCCCTCAGGGCTGCGTGCAAAGTCCCCTCCTGTATGCCCTGTTCACGTATGATTGTGTAGCTACACACAGCTCCAACATCATCCTTAAGATTGTGTATGACACCACCATCCTGGGTCTCATCATCAACAATGATGAGACTGCCTACAGAGAGGTGGTCAGGGACTTGGCAACATGATGCCAGGGCAACAACCTCTCTCTCAACATTTGCAAGACTAACAAGATGATTGTGGACTTCAGGAAGCAAGAGGTGGTAGTGAGGGGGGGGGGGGGGGAGGGGGTCATGCCCCCATACACATCAACAAAGCTGAAGTGGACAAAGTCTCCTGCTTAAAGTTCCTCTGTGTGTTTATATTAGATGATCTCACCTGGTCCAGGCAAGCAGACTCGGCTGTGAAAACTGCCCAAATGCGCCTTTTACAGGTGCACCATTGAGAGCATCCTCTTTGGCTACATTGCTGCCTGGTTCAGCAGCTGCTCTGCTGCTGATCGCAAGGCCCTCCAGAGCATGGTGAAGACAGCGTGCGCATCTCCCCGCTGTGCAAAGCATCTACTACACACGATGCCTTCGGAAAGCATGGAAAATCATTGAGGACTACAGCCACCCAGGCTATGGACATTACCTGCCGTCGGGTAGACGTTACCGGATCATTCAGGCACGGACTACCAGACTCAAAAACAGTTTTTTCCCCCCAGGCCAACAGGCTTCTCAACCAGAAACACCAATCTCAGTGATCATATTGATCACTTTACATGTACATTTATAACATTTATAATATTTAGATTATTCAATTACTTCTGGATACATATGCTTCTGATTCTTTCTATCTTATTATGTATATTTCTGCTATTCCATGCTATATGCCATATTTCTGCTACTACTGCCGTCACTTGTGCATCTGCCCTTACTGACTTGTACATTTATAATACTCAAAATTCAATACTTCTGAATTCATTCATTCAGGCTATATTCCCCATTCCTACAGCTGATGTGTTTTCTTTTTTACTTGCCGTTCTCAATATATACAGTATGTGGTGTATATATACTGTACATATACAGTTGTAAAGAACATGTATGTCATGGCAGTCCAGAGTTTCCAATAATTTCTACAACTCTTATTTTTCTGTGATAGAGTGATTGGAGTACATACTTCTTTGTCACAAAAAACATTCATGAAGTTTGGTTCTTTTATGAATTTATTATGGGTCTCCTGAAAATGTGACCAAATCTGCTGGGTCAAAAATATGCATACAGTAATGCTAATTGTAGGAGCCGCATTTAAGTTTTTTGATGATTCGCATGATTCACTTATTTTCTCTCTTTTCTGGAATTGTGTGAGTGTGCACCTGCTACAGGTGGTGAGGGGGCCACCCTTTAAATGGCTGCCGGTAGCGCATGACGGGGAGAAGGCGGGCCAGCAATTACCGTCATTGACCTCAGTCTGTGAACCACGCTGTCTGTGAACTCTGTTTGGGCCTGTGCATCCTGCTGCAGCCTTTGCCTTTAGAAGTTAAAGATTTATGGACTCTAAACTATACTTATATCCTTATTTTGTATTATATTTTATTTACAATAAAAACCGACAACATTGGACAGTCAAACTCTCTCCCATTGGATTTTTTGGACACAAACTGCGAGTCTGACACTGCATCACCTGCTTTCTCCTTTGTGGTAAAAATAGTAAGGAATATAGGATTTAGGGGTTAAAGGAAAAACCCAAACTGTATTTCGCCACTACAATTCGTCAATGACGATGCTTGGATTTTTTCCCGAAGATATTTTTGGACAGGAATGTCGGCCTAACGCATGGTGAACTTGAAACAAAGAAACGCTTCAACGGAGGTATGTGCTTGAAGATACCATTCTTTTGATGGATTTTTCGTTAACAAATCATATTGTAATTATTTAGAAACGAGTTTCATTGAAGATTTTTGCGCTATTGAACTGTGATCTTTATTTTTGGAAGTTAATGCCGACGTGGCCAAACTATTGAGTGAGTGGAATCACGGCCTACTTTGAGTGTATGAAACCAGAAGATACTTTTGTTCTTGGAAAGGATATGAACTGTTTTGAACTTTTTTGGAGACTTTTGAATTAGCTGAAAGAAGAGATATTTTTTCGTTATTTTTGGAAGTTTATTTTTTAAGTATAATGGCCAGTTCCGACGAAGCCGAAGTGACTCCTGCTGAAACAATGAGTGAGCAGGCCGCGCGTTTGCGCGCAGCTAGGTCAGGAAAAATGTCTCATATAACACAGATAATTAATATTGTGAACGATTTGATGACTGGCGAAGAATTTCTTGATGAAGTGAAAGGAAACATGATTAAGTTTAATGAAATTTTGGACGAGTTCAGAACCTTGCATTCAATGTATGCTCATCAGTGCTTGGATGAGGAATCACGCAAAAAAGATGACAAGAAATGGTGTAAGCCGCGAGCCGCGCAGATAACGGCTTTTATGACAAATGTGAATAAATGGATTTCACAAATAGAAAACCCTTATGACCCTAGCGTAGGTGAAGTTACGTCTTCTGCCATACAAATGGAAGAGCCCCTAGCTGAATCTGTTGATTATGGAAACGCTGAACATGATGCTGACACAAATACGAATGCAAACGTTGATAACACTGATGCGCAATCAGCTGTGTCCAATAGGTCATCGTCTTCATCATTGCGCATCAATACAGAAGCAGAACGATTATCTTTAATTGCCAAAGCTTCGAAATTAAAGGAGAAACATGCAATAGAAGAACAAGAAGCCATGTTAAGGAAAGAGTGAAACTTTGGATTTGGATGCAGAAATTGAAGCTGCTACAGTAAAAATCAACTATCTAAAAGATGCTGAAACGAATGTCTAACCCTGTGCAATCTGACACTGTTGTATCTAACCCTGTGCATTCTGTTAAAATGTCTGTATTAGGTGCTGAAGCAGCTCAAGTCACATCTGATGCATCAGCAGCTACACAAGCACAGCTGGAGGAAAGGCTAGACTGTTCGCTTCATCTTCATGATCGGACTGCTCCAGCAGTCAGGATTAAGACAGGTGTCCATGTTCAATTCCCCCTGCTTAATTTAGGTACAGATAGGCAACACAGCAGGCCTACTTTCCATCCCAGGGCCAGTGGTGATATTAGGTCACAACAGCGACACACCTCATCACATAGCTATCCCTCTGCCCAACACTCATCTCATAGCTATTCCTCTGCCATTCCCCCTGTAATTTCCCAGTCACATGCTAGCTCAGATCGATCCACTCGGTCCACTGTGACACAAAGGCAAATTCCCTCTATAACCAGCTCAACACAGGAAAGTCACATGATCAAAATTTTGGAGAATCAAAGTGAATTAACCAGGATGCTCATGAAACAGCAACTTTTGACTACATTACCCCAAGGAAACATCCCACTCTTTGACGGACAAGTTCTAGAATACAAATCATTCATCCACTCATTTGAAAACATGATTGAAAGGAAAACAGATAACAATAGAGACAGGTTACAATTTCTTATTCAGTATACTAAGAGCCAAGCACAAAGACTAGTCAAGAGCTGTGAGTACATGTCACCAGATGGAGGCTATCAAAAAGCAAAGCAGTTACTAAAGGAAAACTTTGGAAATGAATACAAGATATCTTGTGAAAAAGTCTTATCCTGGACTCAAATGAAATCTGAGGATTCCAAAATGCTGCAGGATTATGCCATGTTTCTCAGGAGCTGCTGCAACGCTGTGGAGGAAATGGAGTACATGCAGGAACTGGACACCGTATCCAGCATGAGAAGCATTGCCCTCAAGTTGCCATTCAAACTCAAGGAGAAATGGCGTAACAAGGCTTATGAGCTACAAGAATATCACGGGCATAGGGTAAGAATTTTAGATCTTGTCTCTTTTATTGAAAAGCAAGACCGTATAGCAGCTGATCCAGTTTTTGGTGACCTTCAAGATCAGTCAACTAGTAGAGTCAAGGCTAGATCCCCTGTTCTGTCATCTGGCAGTAGCTATGCCACTAGTATTGGTCTTGCCCAAAAAGAGACAAAGCCTGAACCCTCTTGCCCCGTCTGTAGCTCAGAGCACACATTGGACTTGTGCAAGGATTTCTTAAAGAAAATACATAGAGACAAGATCAGCTTCTTAAAGGCCAAAGGCATATGCTTTGGATGTCTTTCTGCAGGCCACATTAGCAAAGAATGCAAAAAGCGTGTCACATGTAAAGTGTGCAAGAAAGCTCACCCAATGGCCCTGCATATTGAGATTAAAGAAGCAGGAAAACCCTCTGGTGTTATAGGCAGTGCATCAGCAGAGTTATGTGGTCATATAGGGGCCGGAGACCAAGAGTGCACACTTTCCATCGTACCAGTCAAGGTTAAGGCAGCAAAGGGCAGCCAAGTCTTGCAGGTGTATGCTCTCCTGGATCCTGGGTCTTCTGCCACCTTCTGCTCTGAGGAGCTCATGACACGTCTCAATCTCAAAGGAAGGAAAACACAAATTCTTCTACGAACAATGAATCAGGAAAAATCTGTTCCCACTCATGTTGTCTCAGGAATTGAAGTTTCAGCATTGGATAGCGACAACTTCTCACCTCTTCCTGACACTTTTACTCAAAAGGAAATGCCAGTAACCACTAACAACATCCCAAGTCAGAGTGACAATCAGGATTTTTATGAAGTTGCCTCTGAGGAGAAAACTGAAATGTCCATTGAGGACAAAGGATTTCTGAAAATGGCCAACGAGGCAGTTCTGAATGAAGGACATTACAATCTGAAATTGCCCTTCAGAAAAGCTGATGTCTGTATGCCAAACAATCGCCAAATTGCAGAACAGCGCCTCCAGAGCCTAAAAAGGAAAATGAACAAGGATGAGCAATATAAACAGGAATATGTTGCATTTTTCAGTGACATCTTTGAGAGTAATTATGCAGAAGAGGTCCCACAGGAAGAACTCGCACAGGAAAAGTATGGTACTTGCCACACCACGGGGTGTACCACCCTAAAAAGAAAAAGCTTAGAGTGGTCTTTGATTGTGCCGCCTCTTACAGTGTATCCCTAAACACTGAACTGCTGCAGGGACCTGACCTGACAAATTCCCTCATTGGAGTCATCCTGAGATTTCGCAAAGAGCCTGTTGGAATCATGTCTGACATTAAGTCAATGTTCCATCAGGTTAGAGTAGCCAGGTCTGATGTTAATTACTTGCGATTCCTGTGGTGGCCACAAGGTAACACCAGTGAAGCACCCAAGGAACACCGTATGCTTGTACACATCTTTGGTGCTGTGTCCTCCCCAAGCATTGCAAGCTTTGCAATAAGAAAAACTGCCGGCGACAATGAGAGTTGTTTTCCCCCTCAAGTAGCTGAAAGAGTCCGGCACAACTTTTATGTCGATGACTGTGCCAAGTCTGTGGCCAAGGAATCTGACACCATCCAGCTGGTAAAGGATCTCACTGCACTATGCGGCAAAGGTGGGTTTCAACTCACTCAGTGGGTCAGCAATAGCCGAGCAGTTTTAGCATTAATCCCCAAGGAACACAGGGCAAAGGAAATCAAAACACTGGATCTCGACAAAGACAGTTTGCCCATTGAAAGAGCACTAGGACTGCAGTGGTGTGTGGATTCTGACAATTTCCAATTTAACATCAACTTAAGCCAAAAGCCACACACCCGCAGAGGCATACTCTCTGTTGTTAGTTCCATCTTTGATCCACTAGGCTTTCTTGCTCCTCTCATTCTCCCAGCCAAGCAGTTGCTACAGGAGCTCTGCCAGCGAGGCTTCGGATGGGACGAGCCTTTGCCCCAGCCAGTGTCTGAAAGGTGGGTGGAATGGACCAACAGCCTGGATAGGATCAAAGGCTTCAGGGTGCCACGCTGTTTGAAACCAAAGGGCTATGAAATGACAAGCTGTGCCGAGCTGCATCACTTTGCCGACGCCAGTGAGAGTGGCTATGGCTCAGTGAGCTACATCAAACAGTTGAACAAGCAGGATGTCATTTATGTCACTTTGGTCCTAGGAAAGTCCAGAGTCCTTCCCCTTAAGAACATCACAGTGCCACGACTGGAGCTGGCAGCTGCAGCATTGCTGGTGAAGGTAGACAGAATGTTGAGAAGAGAGTTACACCTTGACCTAAAGCCTTCATTGTTCTGGACTGATAGCCAAACAGTGCTCAAATACATTGCAAATGACCAAGCCAGGTATAAGACCTATGTAGCCAATAAAGCCAATAAACTATACTTATATCCTTATTTTGTATTATATTTTATTTACAATAAAAACCGACAACATTGGACAGTCAAACTCTCTCCCATTGGATTTTTTTTGACACAAACCGAGTCTGACACTGCATCACCTGCTTTCTCTTTTGTGGTAAAAATAGTAAGGAATATAGGATTTAGGGGTTAAAGGAAAAACCCAAACTGTTTTTCGCCACTACACTAATATTTGGTTCCATGTCCATTGGCCATTTTCACCTCAATTAGGTGCTTTTGGTAGCCATCCACAAGCTTCTGGCAAGCTTCTGGTTGCATCTTTGACCACTCCTCTTGTCAGAATCGGTGCAGTTCAGCTAAATTTGTTGGCTTTCTCACATGGACTTGTTTCTTCAGCACTGTCCACATGTTCCCGATGGGGTTTAAGTCAGGACTTTGGGAAGGCAATTCTAAAACCTTAATTCTAGCCTGATTTAGCCATTCCTTTACCACTTTTGATGTGTGTTTGGGGTCATTGTCCTGTTGGAACACCCAACTGCGCCAAGACCCAACCTTCTGGCTGATGATTTTAGGTTCTCCTGAAGAATTTGCAGGTAATCCTCCTTCTTCATTATTCCATTTACTTTCTGTAAAGCACCAGTTCCACTGGCAGCAAAACAGGCCCAGAGCATAATACTACCACCACCATGCTTGATGGTAGGCATGGTGTTCTTGGGGTTAAAGGCCTCACCTTCTCTCCTCCAAACATATTTCCGGTGATTGTGGCCACTTTCATCTGACCACAGAACTTTCTCCAGAAGGCAAACTTCAGTCGAGCCTTAAGGTGCCGCTTCTGGAGCAAGGGCTTCCTTCTTGCATGGCAGTCTCTCAGCCCATGGCGATGTAAAACATGCTTGACTGTGGACACTGACACCTGTGTTCCAGCAGCTTCTAATTCATTGCAGACCTGCTTTTTGGTGGTTCTCGGTTGACTCTTGGCCATCCTGACCAATTTTCTCTCAGCAGCAGTTGATAGCTTGCGTTTTCTGCCTGATCATGGCAGTGACACAACTGTGCCATGCACTTTATACTTACGAACAATTGTTTGCACAGTTGATCTCAGAACCTGTAGCTGCTTTGAAATTGCTCCAAGTGACTTTCCTGACTTGTTCAAGTCAATGATCTGCTTTTTCAGAACCGTGCTGCGCTCCTTTGACTTTCCCATTGTAACGTTTGTGGCTGAGTCTAATGATTTTATCAAATGAGCCCTATTTAAATGGGCTCAGAGAAGTCACCAGCTGTAGTCAATCATAATCACTCACAAGAAGTTAAGAGGCCACAAAGCTCATTTGATTGACAACTTTCTACATCACCTAAATTGATCATTCATGTTGCTGTATGTATATTTACCCAGCAGATTTGGTCACATTTTCACTAGACCCATAACAAATTATAAAAGAACCAAACTTCATGAATGTTTTTTGTGACAAAGAAGTATGTGCTCCAATCACTATCACAGAAAAATAAGTGTTGTAGAAATTATTGGAAACTCTGGACTGCCATGACATACATGTTTCTTTACGTGTGTATGGAAACTTTTGACCACCAATGTATAGGTATTGTGGCAATACGGAACTTTCCGGCCTCTCCCTCCCGAGTCCCAGGGATTGCAGCTGTCACCTATAGTTAGGAGGCCAAGTGGTGACAGCTGCGGCCGTTCAGACAAGTGGGAGGGACACGGTATAACGCCGGGAGGTTCCTCCCAGTAGAGGGGTTCGGAGGGCGCGCCGACAGGAGTTCGGAGTTCGGCGATCGCGGAGATCGCGCTGAGGAGCGCGCCGAGACGCCGCAGAGGCAAGAGAAGCCGCCACGCACGGGAGCGCGGTGATACGGAGATCGCCGCCCCGTCGGGTGCCACGGAGATCGCGCCGACCCGGAGTTCGCACCAACCCGTACGGCACGGGTGGGACTGTACCCCGCGGAGCACGGCTACCGGAGGCGTCCGGATAGGAGAGGACTCCTATCATGGCGATAGTAACGTACTGACGTGATCTGTCTGCTTGTGTGTGGAATAAACGGCCCGCCACGGAGCCTTATCAGACTGTGTAGTAGTGTTTCCTATGCGTCGTGCCTTCAGAGTGGAAGCAGGTTGCCACATATGGTGGAGAACGCGGGCACCTAAATCCACCGCTGACGCATAGAGGAAAAAAAATAAATAAAAATGGACCCCTTAGAGGAGCTATTTAACATTTTTGTAAAGGGTGGTCCGGACATGGATGCCCTGGTCGACCGTTTGGTCCAGGAGGGCGGTCCCCCTCTCACAACCAGCCGGCAGAAGAAGTCTGCCAAGAAGCAGAAGGCTGGGGCTGCTGCCGGGGTGGGCCCACGGGTTCCGGAGAGAGTAATCTCCCTCCAGGAAGAGGCCGCCCTGGCCAAGGAACAGGTGGAGCAGCTCCGCCTTGAGCTGGAGTGGGAAAAACTGAAGATGGGCCAGCAGGTGAAGGACCTGATGACACAAGTGGCGGCCATGCAGGTGGGAAACAAGGGGGTATTCCAGGGGCTGCAGGCCGTGCAGCTCCAGGCCAAGGAGCAGCAGGAGGCCGTGGCCCAGCAGGAGGAGCAGGCCAAAGAGCTCCAGGCCCAGCTGACGGCGGAGCAGGTCCAGCGGATGGCCGCAGCCCAGCAGGAGGAGCAGGCCCTAAAGGAGGCCAGAGAGCTCCAGGCCCAGCTGAAGGCCGCAGCCCAGCAGGAGGAGCAGGCCAAAGAGCAGGCCAACAAGCTCCAGGCCCAGCTGATGGCGGAGCAGGCACAGCTGACGGCGACGCAGGCACAGCTGATGGCGGAGCAGACCCAGCGGAAGGCCGCAGCCCAGCAAGAGGAGCAGGCCCGAAAGGAGGCCAGAGAGCTCCAGGCCCAGCTGAAGGCCGCAGCCCAGCAGGGGGAGCAGGCCCTAAAGGAGGCCAATGAGCTCCAGGCCAAGCTGACGGCGGAGCAGGCCCAGCTGACAGCGACGCAGGCCCAGCTGACAGCGGAGCAGGCCCAGCTGAAGACTGCAGCCCAGAAAGAGGAGCAGGCCCGAAAGGAGGCCAGAGAGCTCCAGGCCCAGCTGAAGGCCGCAGCCCAGCAGGGGGAGCAGGCCCTAAAGGAGGCCAACAAGCTACAGGGCCAGCTGACGGCGGAGCAGGCCCAGCTGACGGCCGCAGCCCAGCAGGAGAAGCAGGCCCGGCCGCAGGCCAGTGGGAGGAGCAGGCCAGAGCGCTCAGGCCCAGCTGACGGCGGGGCAGGCCCAGCGAGCGGCCGCAGGCCAGAGAGAGGAGCAGGCCAAAGCGCTCCAGGCCCAGCTGACGGTGGCGCAGCAGGCTACCCGGGAGGCGACGCAGCTGACGACTCGGGAGCCGACGACGCAGTTGATAACGCAGCCGACTAAGCAGCCGAAGACCTGGGAGGCGACGACGCAGCCGACGACGACGCAGACGACACAGCCGGCGACGACGCAGCCGGCGACGACGCAGCCGGCGACGACGCAGCCGGCGACGACGCAGCCGACGACCCGGGACGAGGTGCTGACGCCGACGACCCGGGAGGCGACGACGCAGCCGGCGACCCGGGACGAGGTGCCGACCCAGCCCCGCTAATTAGGAGGCCAAGTGGTGACAGCTGCGGCCGATCAGACAAGTGGGAGGGACACGGTATAAAGCCGGGAGGTTCCTCCCAGTAGAGGGGTTCGGAGGGTGCGCCGACGCGCCGACAGGAGTTCGGAGTTCGGCGATCGTGGAGATCGCGACGAGGAGCGCGCCGAGACGCCACAGAGGCAAGAGACGCCGCCACGCACGGGAACGCAGCGATACAGAGATCGCCGCCCCGTCGGGTGCCACGGAGATCACGCCGACCCGGAGTTCGCGCCAACCCGTACGACACGGGTGAGGACTGTACCCCGCGGAGCACGGCTACCCGGGAGGAGGCGTCCGGATAGGAGAGGACTCCTATCATGCCGATAGTAACGTACTGACATGATCTGTCTGCTTGTGTGTGGAATAAACGGCCCGCCAAGGAGCCTTATCAGATTGTGTAGTAGTGTTTCCTATGCGTCGTGCCTTCAGAGTGGAAGCGGGTTGACACAGTATATAGAGATTTCTTTTTCGATGCATATGTATGTTTTTTTTGCCAGCGGGCTAAGGTGCACCAACACATCAAAGCCCCCCTAGCACATTCCCCTGTGCTCGAAAGGAGGTTCGACCATGTTCACATGGACATGGGGGGCCCGCTTCTCCCCTCCCAGGGCTTCACTTAACTCCTCACAATGGTGGACATGACCACGAGTTGGCCGGAAGCTGTCCCACTGTCATCAGCGACATCCACCGAGGTGGCCCGGGCGTTCATCACGATGTGGGTTGCCCGGTTCGGCCCCGCATCAGACCTCTCCTTGAACCAGGGCTCACAGTTCACGTCTGAGCTCTGGAATATGGTGACAGAGAGCCTGGGCATTACACAGGAGGCCCGCAGGCCAATGGGCTCTGCAAGCGGTTTCATAGCTCCATGAAGGACACGCTTTGGGACATCCTCATTGACAGAAGCTGGGTTCTGCAGAATTGGTTTATGGCCAACCCCTGCGGCTCCCAGGGGAGTTTGTCCCCAACATCCCTGGTCCTGGACATTGGCAGGGTTTTTGCCCCTGTCCCCACCTCTCATCACGGTCTTCCATGGTCCAACATTCCTGTGAGTCTGCAGTCGGTGGGCTACATTTTCATGTGCCAGGGCTGCTGCAGCTGCCGTATGACAGCCCGTTCCATGTCCTGGAGACTGGGGACAAACACATCAGTGGCAAGCCGGAGCGCATATCTGTGGACTGCCTCAAACCAGCCCAACTGGATTTGGACCGACCGGTTGACCTGGCGCAGCTTCCATGGCGGGGGGCGGCTGTCTGCTCGGCCCCCACCACCTCAGGCAACCCCGGGGGCTTCCCCCGGGGTTGCCCACCCTACCCCCATGCCACCTCAGGGTTCTTAAGACTCCTGGGCATCGGAGCTGTTCCAGTCAGGCCATCCACCCGAAATGGAATCAATAACTATCTGGGACTTGTGAATGGGCCTAGATCTATGTGCATCCCCTGATCTATCTAATACATTGTGTCTTACTCGGTTAAACTCACCTTCAATTATTATATTGTGGTGGAACACAATTGAGACATTCACCAGAGACTGTTGTTACTTTAAGGGTTGAGAGTTCAGGGAGCCAACCAGCAGATAGGAGGTAGCTGGTTGGTAGATAACCAGGATGTAGCTGGGGGGGCGGGGCCTAGCATTCAGATGAAGGGTGGTGTGATTTTACCGAGCTGCCAGTCTACCACTTTTTCCCTTGTTCTTGTTATGTGAGAGTAAAGAAAGACTCAACGCCTCCCATCGTCTCCCATCTCGTCTTTCACTCACTCCCACATTGGTGACCCCGCACATTTCTTAAAGAACATGTCGACCAACAACAACACCGCTGGAGCCACACCAGAAGCTGATGCTAACGCTAGCATCCACACCGCGGCAGTCAAGTTGCCCGAGTTCTGGCAGTGGTTTCAGCACGTCGAAGCCCAGTTTCAACTGAGAGGCATAACACAGGACATTACAAAATATTTCCATGTGGTGGTGGCGTTAGACGCATCGACAACAGCCCGGGCGATGGGGTTGTTGGAAGACCCTCCAGCTGCGGGCAATGGCCTTGGCGACAACAAGCCATCGGATTTGATGGAGAAGATGTTGTCTGTTTTGTGCTCAGCGGATCCCTCTTTCCTTTTCACGCATTTTTTCCTGCGACAACTCCCAGCACCCATGCATACTGTGCTGGTAAGCTCCCCTCTGTCCTCCGCCAGGAACTACCGTGCACTGGCTGCGGAGGCGGACAGGCTTGGTCGATGCTATCGACTTCTCCACATACCCGTGCTCACTGGGGGGGGCGGGGACGCTCGGCCTGTCTAACTGCTTGTCGCTGGGGATGAGTACCAACGCCTCCTCGCACAGTTTCCTACATTCACCTACGTTCTCATCAGCGGTGGCCAAGCACGGCGTGGAGCACTACATTACCACCACCGGTCCCCCGGTCCATGCACGCGCTCGGCGCCTCGACTCAGCTAAGCTTGCCATCGCCAGGGGTGAGTTTGCCACCATGGAACGCCTCGGCATTGTGCGCCGCTCGGACAGCCCATGGGCCTCCCCCCTGCACATGGTCATAAAGGCGGACAGGGGTTGGCGCCCTTGTGGCGATTTTCATCACCTGAATAACGCCACGACCCCCGACCGGTACCCCGTGCCGCACATTCAGGATTTCTCTGCCCACCTGGCTGGGGCCACCATTTTTTCTAAAGTGGACTTGGTGCGGTTACCACCAGGTGCCGGTCCATCCTCGGGACGTCTGCAAGACGGTGGTTGTCACACCGTTCAGACTCTTCGAGTTCCTTCGGATGCCGTTTGGCCTCAAAGGGGCGGCGCAGACATTCCAGTGGCAGATGGACTCTGTGTTGCGCAACATGCCGTTCTTGTTTGTGTACTTGGACGACATCCTTGTGGCCAGCGCATCCGCGAAGGAGCACTTGACACACCTCCGGCAGTTGTTCGAACGGCTCAGCGAGCACGGCCTCATTGTCAACTCAGCGAAGTGCCACTTCAGCCTGTTGTCCATCGATTTCCTGGGGCACCGCGTCTCCCCACAGGGGGCCGTTCCACTTCCCACCAGAGTGGACGCCATCACCAGTTTTCCACGCCCCCACACCGTGATGTCCCTGCAGGAGTTCCTGGGCATGGTGAACTTTTACAACAGGTTCATTCCCCACGCGGCTCACCTCATGCGGCCCTTGTATGGGGCCCTGAGGGGGAAGGACCCTAAGGGCGAGGTGGACTGGTCTCCTGAGATGGACAAAGCTTTCGGCAACACTAAGGCTGAACTGGCCGATGCCGCCCTGCTGGCGCACCCGTCTCCTGCTGCCCCGGTCGCCCTCACGACGGACGCCTCAGATTATGGGGTCGGGGCGGTGTGTGAGCAGTGGGTGGGCGGCGCCGCATCCGCTCGCTTTCTTCAGCAGACAGCTTCGCGACAACGAGAGGAAGTACAGTACATTCGACCAGGAGCTCCTGGGGCTTTTCTTCGCCACCCGCCACTTCAGGTTCCTGTTGGAGGGCCGCCGGTTCACCGCCTTTGTGGACCACAAACCGCTGACATTCGCCATGGCCAAGACCTCCGAGCCGCGGTCCGGGCGGCAGCGGCGGCAGCAGCGTCAGCTCTCCGCTACCTCGGAGTTCACCACGGACATCCAGCACGTGGCTGGAAAGGACAACTTAGTCGCCGACTGCCTCTCCCGGGCGGTGATAGGTTCTGTGCACTTGGGGGTCGACTACACTGCTATGGCTGCAGACCAGGCTGCTGACGCGGACGTTCAGGCCTACCGGACGGCCACCACCGGGCTGCAGTTAGAGGATGTGGTAGTTGATAATGCCACGCTCCTTTGTGACGTATCCACAGGCCAACCCCGCCCCATGGTGCCCACGGACTGGCGGCGCCGCGTTTTCGACCCCATCCACGGCATTTCCCACCCCGGTGTGAAAGCATCTACTAAGCTGGTGGGGTCCAAGTTTGTTTGGGCCCGGCCTCAGGATGTCAAGGCCTGGGCTGGGTCCTGTGTGGGCGTGTCAGCGCTCCAAGGTCGCAGTGGACCGTCTCAAGCCTGCCCATTTGGACCTGGACAGACCCGTAGACCTGGCCGTGCCCCCACGGCGGGGTCGCCCCCCTGCACAGGCCTCTGGCCTGGCGACAGCCCCAGCATCTGCCCCAGCCCCGGCCCCGTCCACTGCCCCTGTACCTGTGCCTGTTAAGCGCAGCTGCGTGGGCCGCATTACTGAGATTTGACCGAGCTGCCGCTCTACCGCTTTTTCCCTTGTTCTTGTTATGTGAGAGTAAAGAAAGACTCAATGCACTTTCGTCTCCCGTCTCGTCTTTCCCACAATATCAGTATTACCCATATTCTCTATAGTTGTATTTAAATCCATCTCCCCTCTGCATCAGTTTTCTGATCTTACACCTTGGTGATTTTTGCCCCTTGTTTGTTGGAAGAGAATGTGCTGTAAAAAAAACTGACCAACCCAGTCCCTCTGTAGCTTCCTTGATTCTGCTGGATCCAAATGTGTCTCTTGCAAGGTAGCTGTGTCTTTTTTCTTTTGTTTAAGATACTTTAGGAGTTTCCTTCTTTTAGTGGCAAGGTTAGCCCCCTTGACATTCCAGGTAACTATTTTAAGTGTTCCTGTCATATCAATTGTATGTCCAAAGCCCCACTCTGTTATCTGCTCTGTGCCCACAATAGGAGTAGTTTGTGGTGCTGCCATATAACAAAGCGAACAAGAATGTGCTAAAGAAAAGAAAAGGAAAATTATTGAAATAAAACGAAAAATACCAATACCCAAAAGAGCCGTCCAGCCAACAAGTCCTGGTCTGACGCCATTCTCAACTGTTGAGTAAAAAAAACAAACAAAAAACAACAACCATAATAGGTCCGTGAGTCTAGAGTGCCTGACCACCAAAAACATCTGACCACCCCTCTTCTGATATTCCTTGTAGTAGTTTGGCAGACGCTTTTATCCAAAGCGACTTACTTACAAAGAGTACACTTTTTATGTTAAACCCAGCGTTAGTCTGACTCTACACCCAATATATGAAAATAAAGTCAGTGCAGCATATTCAACATTACCGTACCAACCCGGAACAGCTCACACTTATGTACAAAGCCACTGTCAATTCTTCGAACAAATAAAGAGATCATCCTGAGATGATCAACCATCAGTACAATTATAAATATTATAAACCTTTAGTGTGGTACTTTCCATCCCAGGATCACCCAGATTACAGGCTATTTCTATTCTAATTTTTTGACCACCTACCACTTAACCTACATGCAAAACTTAAAATTTGTTGTGTTGAAAATATGATACCTTGTGTTATCAAATCGTCTTGTAGGAAAAATATTGTCCCTTCTGATGGTCATAAAAAATGTTGTCTCTGGAAAGCTGTGTTATCCTCTGGATCTCTGTAGATGCAGCAACAGCAGCAGCTCTGTCAATGCAGTGTGGAGATGAAAGCCTGCGCCTCCACTGGGGTCGTGAAGAGATGACTCTTGTTATTTGCTGATATCTTTAGTGTGTCCGGATACAGCAAGGCACATGAGACATCCTTTATCGTTTAGAGTTGGTGCTTCACTTTGTCATATTTTTTGCGCTTCTGGACTGTGTCTTTAGATAGTCTAGTCTGAAGTATATGCACTGGTCCCGCCACTCGACACTTCCCCTCTCGCACGGCTCACAGCACCACTTCTCTCGCACTGAATCGGAGGAACACCAGGATGTGCCGGCTATATCTTGCTTCCGGATTTGGCTTCAGTCCACATCTACAGTATGTGCTCATTCATCAAAATCAATTCAATCTCAAAACCTCGATATCCAAGCCTTGATATCCTCCTTCAACAATGTCCACACAAATGCATCCATGTCTCTTTTCTCAGAGTTTTCCAAAACACCAATAACACGGACATTGTTTAGGCGTCCCGCAACCTCCAAATATGTCACCCTTTCCTGGAGTTGTGCAACAGTTATCCCTACTTGAGTTACTGTTACTGTTACTGTTGCTGCAAGATAAAAGTTCAAGTTTAGTTGAACGCCATTTGCGTTCAAGTTTTCTGCAGTCTTGTTTGAGGGTGTAGGTGTCTTCGTTGAACCATGGCGCTGGTCTTTTTGCAGCAGAGTCAATGGCTGCGGATAAAGCAATATTAAAGACTTCAGTGAGACTATCCACAGAACCCCTGATGTCAGCAAGAGGAGCAAGTAACAGGGGTAAGTATAAGGAGAGACACACAAGGTCCAAAATGTTTCCCCCGGTGTGGATAGGTGTTGAATCCAAATGTGTCTATGATGGACAGAAAATCTTTTGCAAGAGAGTCAGATGGGTCATTCACATGGACGTTAAAATCCCCCATAAGCAGCACATTGTCAGAATAAGTTGCAAGATCAGCCACACACTCAGAGAACCCCATGCTCTCTCTGCTGAATGCGAACTGAGGAGCTGAAACCAAGTACCTGAAAAGATGAAAGAATGTTGCTACTCTTTGGTCTTACTCTTAGGACGAGCTAGAGATTTGAGCCACCCCCTTTGCGAGTTAACATATTTTGGTGGAGTAGCTTAATTTAGGGGCAGATACACTTCTGGTTTTAACCTGGTCTCACACAGGCCCAGGAAATCTATCCTATGCTCAACAATTAGATCCTGGACCAAGAGTGCTTTAGTTGAATGCAATCTGATATTCATGAATCCAATTTTTGCCTCCTCTTGATTATTATTAAAATCAGAGGGAGTTTGGGTTCTGCTCAGCTCTGAGTAGGAGGAAATTGGAGAAATAACGATATTCTCACTGAGTGGCGGTCACCTTTGCCTGCAGGCTTTTTTCACCTCGGGATAATGTGGGGCAGCGACACTACAACACTAATGGCAGTAGGTAAACTATAAAGATAGTCGCTGCTGTGTCCTGAGCTAGGAGCCGCCTCAGTGTCCGCGTTTCATGCTACAGCACCCAGGCTAACTAACTTAGTTTACCCACTCAGTGTTCTAGACTCTGCAACTCTGGCTATTGTGTTGCTAGCAGGCTCGCTAATTGCCTGCATCCCAGCGTGCTGTAGGTGAATGTGTCATGCCTGACTAAAGTGTCTATCTATGTTTTCTGACAGAATTGAGGCACCGAACCCACTGGGGTGAATGATGTCTCTCATCAGAACGGCAGGGCAGCCCCACATGGAGGGCCAGTTATCCACAAAACCTAGGCCCTGCTCTAAACTATTGCAAGACAGGGTACCCTGGACAGAGCTAATGCTTGTGCTAACACTAACACTATGAGGCCCCCTAGCAGGCCTCCTCTCTACTTTCTCTGGTGCAGCCGTCTTTTCTATGGACGCTGACTTTTCCTCCTCTAGCTGACAGATACGTCTCTCTAGGAGACGTATCTATGAGGGAAGCACAGGAGCAAGAGCAACAGGGGTCCATGTTTACCGTGTTTGTTGCAGAGAAAACATGAAAATGAAAATGATGACATTTTCAATACAAGTCACAATAAAAACACAGCAGCTGTGACGGGGTAACCAAACCAAACAAACCAAACAAACCAAACCAATGATCCGAATGCAGCGCCATGAGCAGATGCAGCATCACCGGCATAACAGTTGCAGCATCGGAAACAGATGCCAGCATGTACGAACGTAAAAGTAAGCGTTAAGTGGTGAGGATCCATGGGTTAGCGAGGAGAGGCGGTGGGGGTAAGCTGTCCTGAAATCATCTAGGAGCTCATTCCTCCACTGTAGTGCCAAAACAGAGAAGAGGTGTGATTTAGTTTATTTGTTTGCTGTTAGTAATGGCAGTACCAGCCGGCCAGCTGAGATAATTGAGTGTTGGAGTCCTGCCAGGAGAGAGTTGCAGTAATTGTGGTGGGTGATGATGAGCACTTGGACCAAGATCTGTCCTGCTTCCCTCGTGAGGAAGGCCTTGATCCTGCGGATGTTGCACAGTTGATTGTGCAGTAACATGCTGAAGTTCCTCATGGTCGGTGAAGGAGATACTGCAAACTGCTCAACACTGACCACTAAGACCAGAGGGCTAGAGCAGGGGTTTTCAACCGGGGGTCCGCGGCCCCTGTTGGTCCGCGACGGCATTGCAGGGGGTCCGCGACACGAGCCTATGTTGATCAGTTCACCATTGATTTTTTTTAATTTTATAAATTCGCTTTGATATTTCAACACATTTCCAGATTACTCTAGCCTGGAAATCCAGACCTACATCTAGAAAGCTGTAGGTCTGGTAATGAGTAATGAAAATGGCCCAACTCGAGGGGCGGCACCAAGCAGGCGTTTGAAAATATCACTGCACGCAATTGGATAACACTACGACCAATCAGAAGAATACACGGGGTGACGTATCCAGAGCGACGGAAACGAGTTTGTTTTGGAGAATAGTTTGACAGAGAGACGTAAATGTAGCCTAATGGAAATACCACGAAGATACCACCTTGGCAACGCAACGTTAACCTTGTAATATTCTTAGCCAAGGAATATTGAAATAAAGAGATGCAACCGAGTTGTCGTTTATGGATGTTTAATAGCAACTGCGCATGGTACCGAGCATGGGCGTAGAATTTAGTGGGGACATGTCCCCATCAATTAACGGAGCACCCCCCCCCCCCCCCCCCATCAGAACCGCAAATTAACGGAGCACCCCTCCCCATCAAAACCGCAGATTAACGGAGCACCCCCCCCCCCCCCATCAGAACCGCAAATTAACGGAGCACCCCCCCCGGTGGTATCGGTGCATCCCTAGTTTGTACAGATACTCAGTCAACATTTTCGATAGCCATCTTGCAATGTTTACTGACTGATCCCGGACTGATTCCATCGCAGCGCTGACGTCATCTGTTTAGCCCGCCTCTTGCCCGCCTATATCAGATACACCGATGTGATTGGTTGATGTTCGAAACAACAGGAATAGCTAATGAGCATGTTACTCGTTACCAGAGTACTCGCTGAGCAAATTCAAATTGTGCTCTCGCGAGAACTCTGGATTTCCAGGGTAAGATTACTCTTGAATATCGTGAAAAATATCTAAAATAAGAAAAACATGTCTAAAATAATATAAAGGAGATTCACGCTGACAGAATGTAGCCTTGCACCTATCCAGTCTATGGTAGCTTGTGACTTGCTAATGTTAATGCATTGCGTCCCTAACATCACGCCATACGCATATTATTCAGATTGTACAGTCTCGTGCTTGAAGTTGACAAGCATCTGCAGTTAAGCATAGCCTACGTGTACTTTTGAAGTTTAGTCGTAAAAGTAATACTTTTGGTGAACGACTGAAGTTATCTACTGTCCTTAGCTAACATTTCGTTCTAACGTCAAGTTAGCTGGTCAGAAGCGCCAATGGATCGGTTTTTAGTGAGGAGAGTGACAGAGGGACAGACTGCCACGACAGAGGGACAGGCTTCCAACAAAGCTACAACTTCACAGGATACAGAGAATCAAAGTCAAAAAAAAAAAAGAAAATACAATGAGGAATACATCAAATACGGATTTTTACACGGTGGGAATATGTTTATCTACATTTGTTTGAGGTTTTTAAATATAACCAACATGGAAAACCAAATGTTAAAGCTTCCACATGCACGCACGCACGCACACACACACACACGCACGCAGGCGCGCAGGCACATCAGTGGGCCGCAGATTACTTTCTAGTCAGAATGGTGGTCCCTGGGACAAAACCAGTTGAAAACCCCTGGGCTAGAGGGTTTCACAGAATAGTCGACGATCAAATTGTTCACCTGTGGTTTTATCATGGTGCAGTAATATAACTTTGGTTGTTGAGAGATTTGTTGAACAATAATATTTGACCTTATAGCATGTTAAATAAACAGAATTTACAATGCAAGTTTAATGAACACTTTCATAAGGAGAAAGCTGTCTGTCACAGGGGACCGGGGTAGATTGGGTTGATCTTAGGACCTCTGATCCCAGTTCACCCTCCTGGTTAACAATGTCGCCAGCAAGACCCAGCGCAACTCTGTGTCGACCCGTCACACCGTGAGACCACCAAGGCCCCTTGCCCCCTTGACGTGGGAAGCAATACAAGCACTTTATCTCCTGGTGTAAATTGTCTCAACTTCTATGATACAGCCACTGTTGATGTTGCTAGCAGTGGTGGTTCTAGCTTGTATGGCACCCTGCCCCTCTGTGCTAATACTAACCTACAGAAGCCAGGCCAAGCCCGGCCAATCTGTGCATAATATTAAGGGATACAACAGGCGATGAACTAACCACAGCCTTCACCCTATGCTATTTCCTGTGGTGTCCAATTTCTATGGTCATGACTGGATAATTTGTGTATGCCCATCCCCATGCACACGCTTAATTTCCACCCACTACACCTCCAACCCCCCTTGCTAAACCAGGCATTGGTGCATCATGGATGGAGAGCTCCCTGAATCCAACGAAGATTGGTAACCCCCAGCATTCTTATCAGTATGCGGAACCTACCCTCCAGGTTGGGAGGTTTGGTGTAATCTGACTGTGGGGAAGAGCAAACAGACATCAGTATACATCGATATTCCTTAATTATGATCACCACCCAGCTGCATCAGTCCCGGTAATTGGCCCGCCTCCTTGTTTCCAGCCCGATGCCAAGCCATGCCTGCCACAAGTGGGGGCTGATCAATACGTTTATACAACAACAAAACATTTTCAAACCGCAAGATGACAAGATGTGAGAAGAACAACAAACGACAAGGGAACAAAGGAAGAGCACTGGTATATATGGAGAGGCTGATGAGGGAATGAGGTACAGCTGAGAGGTCAGAGATGAACAAGGAAACACAGGTGTGAGGAATGAAGTTATTGCACAGCAGATTCAAAGTCTGAGTACATCTGGTGGACTGGTGGGGATTGACAGTTAAAACCCAACGCAAACCGTACAGGAAGCCACACACACACACACACACGCACACATCCTGTGACACAAACTATACATTCATGAACACGTCCACACACACGCACAATAAACCTCTTGCAAATGTACCTTTTCTCTCTCTCTCTCTCTCTCTCTCACCATTATCTTTCTCCTCGTCTTTATATGTTGCGCGAAGTGTGTGTGAGTATGTGTGTATACAGTATATACAGATCCTTTCCAAAAAATAATTATATCATGGAAAAGTTCGTTTTTCCATGATTCCATGATTTTTTTTTCCAAGCTCCAGAAAACCCCCAAAACAGTATTTCAAGAAATTAGAATAGTGTGAAGAAAATCAACATTTACTAGAGAATTAATGTTTTAGACTGAGTGTCACACTCTAATGATCTAATTAACTCAAAACACCTGCAAAGTTTTCCTATGTCATTAAATTGTATCTCAGTTTGGTTCAGTATGGGGAAGACTGCAGACTTGACAGTTGTCCAGAAGACAGTCATTGACACCTTCCACAAGGAGGGTAAGGAGGCTGGCTGTTCACAGAGTGCAGTGTCCAAGCATATCAATAGAAAGTTTAGTGGAAGGGAAATGTGGCAGGAGAATGTGCACAAGCAAAAGGGATGACTGTGGGCTTCAGCGGATTGTCAAGCAAAGACGATTAAAAAATTTGGCGGAGATTCAGAGAGAGTGGACTGAGGCTGGAGTCAGTGCTTCAAAAACCACCACGTACAGACGTATCCGGGAAATGGGCTACAACTGTCGGATTCCTCGAGTCAAGCCACTCCTTGAGACAACGTCGGAAGCGTCTCACCTGGGCTAAGTAGCAGAAGGATTGGACTGTTGCTCAGTGGACCAATGTCCTCTTTTCAGATGAGAATAAAGTCTGTATTTCATTTGGAAATCAAGGCCCCAGGGTCTGGAGGAAGACTGGAGAGGCACAGAATCCAAGCTGGTCCAGTGTGAAGTTTCCACAGTCAGTGATGATTTGAGGTGCCATGTCAAGTGCTGGTGTTGGTCCACTGTGCTTTCTCAAGTCCAAGTCCAACATTTTAGAGCACTTCATGATCCCTTCTGCTGAGAACCTTTATGGAGATGCTGATGTTATTTTCCAGCAGGACTTAGCCTGCCCATACTGCCAGAACAACCAATACCTGGTTTAATAACCATGCTGTAACAGTGCTCGATTGGCCAGCAAACTTGCCTGACCTGAACCCCACAGAGAATCTATGGGGTATCGTCAAGAGGAACATGAGAGACACCAGACCCAACAACACAGAGGAGCTGAAGGCTGGCATCAAGGCAACCTTGGCTTCCATAACTCCAGAGCAATGCCACAGGCTGATCGCCTCCATGCCACGGCGCATCGAGGCAGTAATTAAAGCAAAAGGATTCCCGACCAAGTATTGAGTGCAGGCATGAACATAACTTTTCAGAAGATCGACATTTCTGTTTTGAAAATACAGTTTTTTCATTGGTTTTATGTGATATTAAATTTCTTGAAATACTGTTTTGGAGTTTTTTATGAGCCGGACGCCAAACTTATGCAAAGTTAAACAAATACATACTTGAAATACTTCACTTTGTGTGCAATTAATCTATAATCTACGAAAGTTCCACTTTTTGAAAGGAATAATGAAAAAAAAAAAACTTTTCCATTTTTTGGAAAGGATATGTATATATATAGCTCAGGGGGTAAGAGCGGGTCTGGCAACAGGAAGGTTACTGGTCTCCGCCTAGCTAAGTGTCGAGGTATCCTTGAGCAAGACGCCTAACCCTAACTGCTCCTGACGTGTTGGTTGTTACCTTGCATGGTTGGCACCGCCGTCGGTATATGGATGGGTGAATCTGAGGCAACTGTAAAGCACTTTGTATAAAAGCGCTATATAAATGCAATCTATTTACCATTTACCATTGATATGAGTGAAAGTATATGGTGAGACGGTATTCACAGTGGTAGTGATGTTTACTTAGCTCCACCTGCAGGCTGTGTACTCCCATGAGAAGGTGAAGATGGAGGGTACTATCACGCAGCAGACCAAACTCATAGACTTCCTGCAGGCCCGCGTCGACCACGGCGGCTCCAAGAAGAAGAAGGTTAGCATATTGAAGGTTGCAGACTTCGCAGTTGTTGTGGACAGAGCAGGTGGAACAATACTAGTGCCCTTCTGAGTGTGTGTGGTGATGGCTGGTTTAACCTGTGGGTGTTGACTAGCCAATGCACCTCACGTGTGCGGCCCAGACTAGTCATCCTTGGGTCAGGTGAGGCTGCTTAAACCAGCCACCAACCATAAACACTCCAATTACTATATATATAAATATATATATCTATATGCTGTATATACGTTATAGTAAATGAAAAAGTGTGTGTGTGTGTGTTGCAGGGTCTGTTCGGTGGCCGTCGTCGAGAGGATCTTTTGGCTGCCATGGTGGCCCAGGCTCAGTCCCAGGGTGGAAGCCCGGTACCCAGTGGGCCCCCCGTCCAGCCGGTTCCCCTGCAGTACAATGACATGAAAGTGGCCCTGGAGAAGGAGCGTTTGCGCTCCTCAGACTTGGAGGATGCCATGCAGAAGATGAGGGGAGAGCTGCGCTCCCTCAGAGAGGAAGGTATGACTGCTGACTGTTGAGACTTGGTCACCATATCGGTTGTAGTTCGCTTGTTGTTTGTTGGTTTGTATTTTGTGTTATTTTGCTTTTTTATCATTCTGAGTTGTAGATAATACACATATCTGTACTTTTACATTTGTAATGTGTGCTAGACTTGTAAGTGACAATATAATGGTGCAGAAGGGGGTGTGACCCGATGAGAGGCATAGCTTTAGTCACTTAATAATGGTGGAAGAAAGTCTCTGGTAAATAAACCACCATAAACCACCACCAATAATACATAGTTAATAACACGTATGACACAGCCATGTAAATCCAGGGTGTGTCATTAATGCAGCCCATGATAAGAGTCCCCTGATATCGGACACCACCTCCTCTCTGCAGCTCTGCAGTACAAGGCCCTGGAGCACGGCCAGCAGGCCGCACCACCATCCACCCGGCAACATATGATGATGTTGTCCATGGTGAAGTCCCCTGAACACGAGCCAGGCCCCAGCAGCCTGGCCCCCTCTAGCGCTGCACGCAGGAAGGAGACCGCCATGCCTGAGGGTGAGGGACACATATGACAGAGTGCAGGGACTGCACTGTACACCCTTACACACAAATATACAATTGAGAAAAAGACCCACTCACCCACGGGTCTGCTGTAAGACTCACTATAGCCGCGTTTCCACCTCAAGAACTTTCCCCAGGATCTAGGAACCTTTGGATGAACTTGGTGCATTTCCACCGCAGGGACCAAGGTCTAAATTAAGATTTTACCCCCAAATAATCCCTGCTCGATGCACTTTCCAAAAGTTCAGGAGCTTGTGAAATATGTTTGCTTACTTTAAATATTTTGTGTGTCATGAAAAAGTGTCATGAAAAAGTGTGTAAAACAGAAAATATCAGGCAAACAAAATTTCGTCAACTATTTACATCAGTTATGGTCATGGTGATTATCATGGTGATTCAACCCTCAACCTCGTATAGCCGACTGAAGACGAGCTTATGCTCCATTCTTTCACCAAAATAGCCTTTGAATTCAAGTGTAAAATAGTGCAGTGAATGGCAATTTGCAGATGAGGGGGATTATGATAAAGTGTTGTGTTTAGGTGTGCATTTGGAGTGTTCTTTAATATATCCATGTTTGGAGACGTTAGTTAGACATGTAAAAACAGACACTTTTTCATAAGTCGGCAGACAAATGTGTCTAATCTTCACAGGTCCTTAGACTGTGGTGGAAATGCAGACGGCAACGGGCTAAAGGAACCTTTTAGTTTCCGACAAAGTAGTTCCTTGGACTAAATGTTCTGGGTACTTGCAAGTGGTAGGTGGAAACGCGGCATATCTTCTTCTCTCACTCACTGCCTTTCTCTCTTGCACAACTTTCAGAAAGAAGGAGGGTCACTTTTGAAAGTAAGTCCAAGTCCAAACTTTTGGTGCTGTGGTCTAAGATTTGTTCACCTACCCTCTCTTCTGTACCTCATTCGTAGCTTTTAAAAAAAGAAACACCAGATTTGAAAAAATACTGTCACGGCGTGGAAGATACCTTGTTTTCAGTGCAGAGACTTAAGAAATCTGAAGCTTTAAAAATAATTCTGCTTTGCTCTGAAAGTTAATTGGCAGATTCCCTGCGTGCCCACCTCACCAAACCTCAGCAAAAAAACACACCCTCAACTTTCCCCATCCCACACTAACAGCTGTGTGTATATGACACACTACCCAATATACAGAGCTATTGTTTGCATGAGTCATGCCTTAAAATGTAGCATCCAATTGAATTTCTTCACCTTAGGTTTGTTGATATGTTTGTTGAGTGATGTATTGGACGTATTGGAATTATTTCAGCTTGACAGATAGGACAAAGTTGCTTGGTTATTGTACAGTCTGAATATGTTATTGTAGGCTAAAATTACACTTATCACATTTCCAAAGTTACACATCACTATTAGTTACTTGGAAAGCTACTATTAATTATTCATAACTATTACTAACATTATCAATTCATTATATGTTCTTCACCAAGGCACATATAGCTTGTGTTTTGACTGGATCATACCTTTTAGGTGCAACAGCAGTTACATTTTGAACTTATTTACGTGTTTTTGCTTATACCTCTTCCTGAACATCTGAATTGATTTTCCTTTTAATTAACTCGAACTGATCCTCCATTGGTCATTCGACAATTTTTGGAATGACAAAAACATCCCTTTGAGATGTACATTTCTGATTGGTCATTACCGGAGCTCATCCAGATCACCTGTCACCGACCTCCGACTTCCAACCCCCCACGACCACCCTCGCTCCCCCCCCCCCACCTCTATTCAGAGTACAGCCGTCGGATGAAGGACAACCAACGGGAGAGGGACAGAGAGAGAGGTCACCACACCACTCCTCACCACTTCACCGTAGGGCTCAACATGCGTGCTGCCAAGTGCATCGTGTGCCTGGACACCGTGCACTTTGGACGCCAGGCGGCCACCTGTCTTGGTGAGTTACAACCACTCCAGGGTTTTTGTGATCTGATTGATGGAAATCACACATGACTCAAGAGGATTCAAAAAGTTTGTCAGAATTTTGTCACATACACATACAGGATGTGCAGTGAAATGAGACATGGTGTGGTGGTGCAGTGAAATGAACATGGTGTGTATGTATGTGTGTCTGCCTGTGTGTGTGGTGTGTGTGTGTATGTGTATGTGTATGTGTGTGTGTGTGTGTGTGTGTGTGTGTGTGTGTGTGTGTGTGTGTGTGTGTGTGTGTATGTGTGACTCACCTCCACCTCCACCAACACATATTCCAAAATTGCATAATCCATGCCATTTTGTAGAGAAGCCCATCAATATGGTTAAGATTTTCTTTTAATCCATTCTGAAATGAGCAAACATACTGTATATGTGATTCTAGCTCCATCTCACTAACAGACAAATCTCACTCTCCACTACTGTGAAAATAAATCTTTCCTTTCAATAAGTGGAGCCATTTTTCTCCCATTGCTCTGTTCTGTCTCCCAGAATGCCATGCTCTGTGCCATCCAAAATGCTCTGCGTGTCTGTCGGCAACATGTGGGCTGCCCACAGACTGCGCCTTGCACCTGTTGGATGGCCTGTGTCGGGACAAGGGCAGCTACCCCGGCCAAGAGGCCAGTGGACATGTCCACTTGGAGGGCTGGATGAAACAGCCCAGGTGGGTCCGCAAGAGGAGACCCAGAGACGGGGGGGGGGCTTAATACGTCAGCAAATGTCACTAGGTCAAGTTGGCGCCTGGAAATCATTTGAATGTAAAACTCGTGCTTCCGTTAACCTTGCCCACTAACTGTAGCCTAACCTGCCAATTTTGACAACATTTACATACTTTTCACTATGACTTTCTTGACTTGCAACTACATGACCAAAACCGTTGGCCACCATGATGGTGGATATTCAAACAATCCAGATGGTGGCCACTGAAAGCGTTGCATACACCAATATCTCCAACTACCTGGTATTACAGACCTTATGGGCAACTAAAAAACAAATGAAGGCCTACAAGTATATGGACCACTATCTTTTTTTATATCTGGCTGGGTATATAGTTTGTTCAAGAAAAACAAGTGCATAATGATAGGGCAGGTGCATTTGAAAGGGTTTACAGTATTTTTGTATTGTAACATCGACATTGTACTAAGATCACATTATATAATATAAATATAAATGACATTTATATTTTACACTTTTTACTGTATTTTTAACTGTTATGTATATTGTGTCGCTCAATTCTGTACATATATATATGTATGTGTATATACATATATATATATATAGATATATAAAATCTCTCTTCTTGCTATTTTATCTTTTATCTTGCTATTTTATATTTGCGTACTGTCGTCTGCCATGTCAAGAATGCCGTCCTTCCAAACTTCTGGTCTTTGACTTTGGCTTCTGGCGTTGTGGGCAGTGGGACTGACATCTCCTTCATGTGTTTCCAGGAGCGGAAAGCGAGGACAGGGCTGGGAGAGAAAGTTCTCTGTCCTGGATGGCACGAAAGTATCCGTCTACGAGGTGGAGCCCAGAGAAGGTGGTGCTCAACATTAAACATCAACTGCACCATTTATATTCTAAACACATCATCATTCAGATATCAATGACAACTATGGTGTATGTGTTTGCGTGTCTGTGTCTGTGTGGGTGTGAGTGTGGGTGTGTGTATATCCATGTCTTTTTGCATGTGTGTGTTTCAGACTCATTGAAACCCCTTGAGGAGTTTGAACTGTGTCCCTCTGATGGAGAGGTGATGGTGCATGGGGCTGTCGGAGCTTCAGAGCTGCCAAACATCGGCAAGTCAGGTAGCTCTATATAAACTAATGAACTACAAAGCCGAGTAGCTCTAAAACATGAATGAAAAACAAGTCAGGTAGCTAATACACTGATGGACTACAATGCAGGTGCATAGCTCAAATACACAAATGAACTGCAAATGAGCTAGATCTAATACACTAATGAATCACAAGGCAGGTAGCTCTAATACACCAATGAACCACAAGTCAGGTACACAGGTCTATTACATTTACATTTACATTTTGGGCATTTTGGCAGATTATTTTACCCAAAGCGGCTTACAATGAGTACATTTGTCGAAAAAGAGACGACAATATATGGCTGTGGTACATAAAGATGAGAATAGAACAGGTTTCAAGCATTCATAATTGCAGGCTAATAGAACAAGTTTCATAATTGCTAGGTTGCCAGCATAATAGCTGGGATAAGAGCAGAAGTAGTGCTATACCAACTACCAACTATTACACTTATGACTTGCAAGCAGTGGCGATTTTGGCCTGACATTTCTGGAGGGGCAGTTTTGTATGTTGTTGTTTTTTAACTTTAGCAGGCAAGTCATTAAGAACACGTCACCTTTCACCATCACACTGCTAGGCATAGGCTCGTGCGTGCGTATTTACGCACGGAACGCAGACTTCATAGCAGTGATATTGAGCCTCTGCTGCAAACACACACTGCTCTGCACCCTGTTTGGGTTACTGTATCACATATGACAGCTAATAAAGGTACAAACCTTGCATTACTGACAAAAAGATATACAAAACAACTAAATCAATTTGGTTACTTTTAATTCAAGTTTTAAATTATATGCAACATCCGACAGCAGTGCAGTCTGAGGCTATAACACAAAAAGCCACACACACACACACAAAGAACCCTGTCCGGGGTGCTGAAAGTGACAAGTCACGTGACAGACGGGGCATCTCCATATCTGCCCCTTTGCCCAATTAAAATTTGGCAGGTACCGGCCACGTCACGTGGTTGTTTCTATAGCAACGGTGGGTCACATCGCCATTTTGCCCCACATACAGGAAATGCTACGGCGGGGGTGGGAGGGAGAGGCGCGAGCCAAGCACACAGAAACAGACACACACACATTGAGGAAATTACTCCAAAACAGCACTATTGGGATTGTGAGTGAAGTTTATTTGACACTAAATTCACAGTTGAATCACTACTTTGTATTAAATAGTATAAAGTTACGATTTGCCGCAATACATTTAGATGTAATGATCTTCTTGCACAACAGCGCCATCTGGTGGGGCACTGCCCCACTTGCCCCTACGGCATAATCGCCTCTGCTTGCAAGTCAGGTGCACACCTCTATTACACTAATGAACTGCAAGTCAGGTGCCACAGCTCTAATACATTAATGAAATCCAAATATGGGTAGCTCAAAATACACTAATGAATCACAAGTCAGGTAGCTCTAATACACTAGATTCAAGATTCAAGATTTTTATTTGTCACATACAAGTCAAGTCAAGTCCATTTCATTTGTATAGCCCTTAATCACAGTTACAGTCTCAAAGGGCTTTACACGCCATATGATTATGGGCCAAGTGATTATGACACCCCCTAGCCCTAGCATCCCTAAGGGCAAGAAACAACTCCCATAATTAACGAGGAAGAAATCTCAAGAAGGAACGCAGAGTAGGGGATCCCTCCTTCCAGGGGCGGTTCGGAGAGCAATGGGTGTCATACGGGCATAAAAATGGGTAACAAAGCACAACAATTATAAGCGACAAAGTACAAATGATGAATGGAATAGTAATATTGTGATGGAGTGCTGGCTGGAGAGCAAGCTGGTCGCTGTCTGCCAGGTATCTAGTCATGATCACAGCAACACCCTAAAAATTGGAGACAACACAGATGGAGCATAGTGAACAGGCAACAACAGTTGATTAAGCTGTAATTTGAGCTGAGGGGCACTCCTAGCAGCCAAAGGCAAGGGTAAATAAGTGGGTTTTAAGTCTAGCCTTCAATATATCAGCAGAGTCAGCCTTCCCTGATTACAGGTGGCAGACTGTTCCACAGATATGGCGCTCGATAAGAGAACACCTTGTTTTCTGCTGATAGAAGGCCAGCCCCTGAAGACCGGAGGGGCCGAGAAGGACAATAGGGAAAAATAAGGTCCTTCAGGTACAATGGTGCAGACCCATGCAGGATCTTGGAGGTAAGAAGTAGCACCTTAAAATCTGATCTGGCATTTATTGGGAACTAGTGGAGGGAAGTGAGAATATGGGTAATGTGGTCGAACTTCCTAGTTCTCGTTAGAAGTCTAGCAGCAGTTCTGCACAAGCTGGAGACTTTTCGTGGTAGAGCTCGGTATGCCAGAGAAGAGTGCGTTACAGTAATCCAGTCTGGATGATATACAATAAATGCATGGATGAGTGTATCTGTGTCTGCGGTGGATAACATTGGTCTAATCTAGCAATATTTCTAAGATGAAAAAATGCAGTTCTGGTAATTCTTTTCACATGCTGATCAAAATAAATCATACGGTGAAACAGAACACCAAGATTCTTGACACACGTGCTTTGGGCAATAATAGATCCCTCGAGGCACAGTGTGACATTTTCAAGTTTTGTTCGTTTTTGGTTGGGGTCGTTGATTATCATCTCAGTTTTCCCCATATTTAGCTGCAGGTAGTTTTGGGACATCCATCTTTTAATTGTAGTCAGGCAGGATTTGAACTTCTGGACCTGGGGGGAGTCTTTTGATCCAATAGGAATGTAGATTTGGGTGTTGTCGGCATAGCAGTGAAAGGTAATTCCATAGCTGTGAATAATATCGCTGAAAGGGAGCATATAGATTGCAAAGAGCAGTGGACCGGATCGATTTTGAATCTTCACAGACAACGAATCATGTTCTATCTGTGAGGTAGGATCTAAACCAGTGAAGAGCAGTGCCTTTGATGCCAACATAGTGTTTGAGATGATCCAGGAGGATGCTATGTCGATTGTGTCCAAAGTGGCGTTGAGGTCAGGCAACACCAGCAGGGAGCTTGCATTGCTGTCCATGGTAAGGAGGAGATCGTTTACCAATCTGGTCACAGCAGTTTCAGTAGAATATAGGATCCTGAACCCAGACTGAAAGGGTTCAAATAAGTTGTTTGCTATCAGGTGATTGATGATATGGCTAGCTACAATTCTTTCCAGTACTTTGGAAAGGAAAAGGAAGGTTAGAGATGGGCCGATAGCTGCTAAGAGCTTCAGGGTCTAGGCCAGGCTTCTTGAGTAGGGGTTTTACTACAGCATACTTGAAGCTAGAGGGAACTGTTCTAGTAGACAGTGAGAGGTTCATGATGTTGAGCATAGCCGTTCCAACCGTTGGGAAGAGTTCTTTGAGAACCTTGGTAGGGACGTGGTTCCAGCATACTGGTACTCTGTTTAGATGCCCGTGTTAGCTTAATAAGCTCATCCAGCAAGATTGTGCTAAACTGCTGGAAGGTAGCTTCAGGGAGTATACGTGGCACCGATCCAGTCGAATGTTCAGGATGAGTGGTAGGAGACCCATCGATGTCTTTTCTATTTGATTTGATCTTGTGCTCGAAGAACTCCAGGAAGTTTCTCGCTGTGAGGGAGGAGTCCATTTTGTGAGGTTGTTTCTGCATCAGCTCTTTTACAGTGTCAAAGAGGAACTTCGGGTTGTTTAGGGTGATGACACTGGAGAAGTAGGCGTTTCTGGAGTTAGTTAATGCGGTTTTGTAGCTGAGCCAGCTGTCATGCCATGCGAGATAGAAGACTTCAAGTTTAGTCGAGCACCATTTGCAGAGGTGGGACCAAGTCATTTTTTTGCAAGTCACAAGTAAGTCTCAAGTCTTGGCACTCAAGTCCCAAGTCAAGTCCCAAGTCAAGACAGGCAAGTCCCGAGTCAAGTCCCAAGTCAAGACTGACAAGTCCCAAGTCAAGTCCAAAGTCCTAAACTTTGAGTTTCGAGTCCTAAACAAGTCATAATGCGCTCTTCACCAAATGTAATGCCATTTTAACAACAGAGTAATAATATATTAAATTTACAGAAATCATGAATGCTTTTTAAAATGTGTATTTATTACTTTCCAAATAAACTTTATAATTCCATGGAAATACATGGGTTGCCATGAGAAAGACATCAATATGACAACAAAAACAAAACGGCTAGTTAGTGCACTATGACAGCCAAAAGGATCTGATCCTGTCCTGCGACGCTTCTCCGTATGGAGTGGGTGCGGTGTTGTCGCATCGCTTGCCAGATGGACAGGAGAGACCCATCAGCTTCATGTCACGGACATCTCTCTCTCTCTCTCTCTACTGATATACTCTAGACACCTAAAAAAATCCTGCCTTAGTTACAATCATTTATTATAAAGTACATCAAAAAAATTGCTACTGACCTTCAAGTAGGCCTATAATTTGAACACTGGCCTGAATGTCAGAAAAACCATGCAGATCCCAGAGATGGGAGACAAAACGTGATTCATGGAGACTACGTGTGTGTGTGTGTGTGTGTGTGTGTGTGTGTGTGTGTGTGTGTGTGTGTGTGTGTGTGTGTGTGTGTGTGTGTGTGTGTGTGTGTGTGTGTGTGTGTGTGTGTGTGTGTGTGTGTGTGTGTGTGTGTGTGAGAGAGAACGTGAAATGCATAAACAGTTTCATTTACCCACAGGGTTGTGCTTTTTCTGTTATCTCAGGGCCCTATGATGCATTGCATTTGCAAAAGACCAAATTGGCCAAAAGTCTGTCAGTCATGTGTCGAGTGTGAAGTCGATCGGAGGAGTGGTTCTCGAGAACACCGCCCCGGTCTGAACGGGCACATTCCAACGGGCACTGCACTAGCATTATTAATTTCATAATCAACTTGTTGGCCAAACAATCTAATTTGTCAACAATCTAACGTTAATATTAGCCTCGACTTACCGTTCTTTGTGCAGCTTCAAATGTCGAACAAAGTTGGAAGTTGTTGCGTCTCCGTCTGTGATTTTCGACCCGCACGTTTTGCGTTCTGCAATTTGTTTTTTGTTGACCACCGCGTAATCTTTGGTATCATTTTTCCAATATTGCTCCGTCGTTCTGAATTGTAACGTTAGTCCTTCATGGTTCTCTCGCGCAACTTGATCGGATGCTGTATGTCGGATTGGTTCAAAGTGGATCTGGGAAATGAAGTGTCGATTCGCTGGAAATGTAGTTCATTCAAGAAATGAAGGGAAATGAATTGATTCGCGGCACACTTTTTAAATAACATAATTTTTTATCTTTGGGCTTGGGGGAAGGTATCAAGTCTTTTCAAGTCAAAAGGCTCAAGTCCAAGTGAAGTCACGAGTCATTGGTGTTAAAGTCAAAGTCGAGTTGCAAGTCTTTTTGGATTTTGACCATTTGTGTTCAAGTTTTCTGCAGTCCCGTTTGAGGGTGCGGGGGTCTTTGTTGAACCATGGCGTCTTTTTGCTTTCTGCTTTTTAACTACAAGAGGAACAGCAGAGTCGATGGCTGTGGATAAAGCAGTGTTTAACACATCGGTGAGACTATTCACAGTACCCCTGAAGTCAGCAAGTGAAGAAAATAACAGGGGTAACTTATCTGCCATGGCTGTGGTAATATCAGGGGTGATATGACGGCAGCTAGTAGCCTGGCGGTCATCCCTCGGGCAAGATACCATCACCTGAAAAGTGAGCAGACAGTGATCAGAGAGAGCTGAGGTATAAGGAGAGACACATACTATCTATAATTTCAACTCCACGGGTCAGGGTCAAGGTCCAACGTGTTTCCACCGGTGTGGGTAGGCAGCTGGACATGCTGTTTGAATCCAAATATGTCTATGATAGACAGAAAAGCTTTTGCAATAGAGTCAGATGGGTTATTCACGTGGATGTTAAAATCCCCCATGAACAGAACATTGACAGAGTAAGTTGCAAGATCAGCCACAAATTCAGAGAACTCATCCACAAAGTTTGAATTAGGGCCCGGTGGGCAGTAGACTATAGCCAAGAAAAAGGAATCTGCAATGCCATGGTCTGTCATGGAGCTGAAAGCAAGCACCTCAAAAGATGAAAAAATGTAGCTACTCTTTGGTCTTAGGACCAGCTTCGAGGTAGAAATTTGAGCCACTCCACCACCTTGCCTAGATTCATGTGATATTTGTGAGTTAACATAGTTTGGTGAAGTAGCTTAATTTAGGGACAGATCAAATCAAATCAAATCAAGTTTATTTATATAGCACATTTAAAACAACCACAGGATGACCAAAGTGCTGTACAGTGAAAACATAAAAGCAGTTAATAAAATCATATACGTTAAAACAAATAGATGAAATAGTCAGGAAAACTTCACAGACATTCAAATGCCAGGCTGAACATATGTGTCTTAAGTTTGTTTTTGAAGAGTTCAATGGACGGGGAACATTTGATTGAGTATGGTATGGTGTTCCAGAGCTTTGGGGCAGCAACTGAGAAAGCGCGGTCGCCCAGAGCCCTTAACCTCGACCACGGCACTGACAGGAGGAGCAGGTCAGAGGATCTGAGTGTCCTGGGATTGGAGAGTGGGTGAATGAGTTCAGAGATGTACTGGGGTGCCAGGCCATGTAGAGCCTTAAAAACAAACAGTAGAATCAATCCTGTACTTGATGGGTAGCCAGTGCAGGGATGCCAGTACAGGTGTGATGCTGTCTCGTTTTCTAGTCCCAGTTATAAGCCGGGCAGCTGCATTTTGCACCAGTTGTAAACGGGATATATGTGACTGGTTGATACCTAGGTATAGTGAATTACAGTAATCTAACCGTGAGGTGATTAGTGAGTTGGTAACGATTTTTAGGTCGTTTCGCGTGGGGAATGATTTTACTTTGGCGATGTTACGTAGTTGAAAATAGCAACCTCTCACAACAGAGTTTATTTGTTTGTCAAACTTGAGGCATGGGTCAAAGATGACACCAAGATTTCTGGCATGGATGTGAAGGTTGGGTGCCAGGGGTCCTAAGCAGTCAGCAGTGGCCATGGTGAATAGTGGCCGAATAGTACCACTTCGGCAGATAAACTTCTTGTTTTAACCAGGTCTCACACAGGCCCAGGAAATCTATCCTATGCTCAGTAATTAGATCCTGGACCAAGATCGCTTTAGTTGAAAGCGATCTGATATTCATAAATCAAATTTTGATTTTGACCTCCTCTGGTTTTTTATTAAAATCAGATGGAGTTTGGGTACTGCTCAGCTCTGAGGAGGAGAAGATTGGAGAAATAACAATGACGTTCTCACTGAGTGGCGGTCGCCTTCACCTGCAGGCTTTACGCCTTGGGATCGTGCGGGGCAGCGACACAACACTAATGGCAGTAGGTAAACCATAAACCTCCAGTTGACAGTCACTGCTGTGGCATGAGCTAGGAGGCGCCTCAGTGTCTGTGTTACATGCTACATGCTATCACCCAGGCTAACTAGCTTAGTTAACCCACTCAGTGTTGTAGACTCTTGGCTATTGTGTTACTAGCAGGCTCGCTAATCACCTGCATCCCAGCGTGCTGACATAATTGAGGCGCCTAACCCAGTAGGCCAAGCCCGAAAAGACTACGTGGAGTCACCTGCCTGTGGGCTCACCACCTGCAGGGAGAGTCATTGGGGTCGGGTGCGTTGTATGCGGTAGGCAAAAGCGGGGTCCTGGGCGTGCGGATCCCCGTCATCGCCGACTGGTTCTAGGGACGTGGAACGTCACCTCACTGGTGGGGAAGGAGCCTGAGCTGGTGCGGGAGGTGGAGCGGTACCAACTAGATATGGTTGGGCTCACCTCCACGCACAGCACCGGGTCTGGAACCAAACTCCTGGAGAGGGGCTGGACCCTCTACTTCTCCGGAGTTGCCCAGGGTGTGAGGCGCCAGGCGGGTGTGGGGATACTCGCAAGTCCCCAGCTGAGCGCCGCTGTGTTGGAGTTCTCTCCGGTGGACGAGAGGGTCGCCTCCATGCGACTGCAAGTCGCTGGGGGGAAGGCTCTGACTGTTGTGTGTGCCTACGCACCAAACAGCAGCTCAGAGTATCCGGCCTTCTTGGAGTCCTTGGGTGGCATCCTGGAAATGGTTCCATCCGGGGACTCCATAGTTCCTCTGGGGGACTTCAACGCACACGTGGGCAATGATGGAGGAACCAGGAGGGGAGTGATTGGGATGAACGGCCTGCCCGATCTGAACCAGAGTGGTGTTTTGTAATCATATCAGCAGATCTGCGGCCGCATGTTTTGGACACTCGGGTGAAGAGAGGAGCAGAGCTGTCAACTGATCACCACCTGGTGGTGAGTTGGATCAGATGGCGCGGGAGGCTGCCAGACAGACCTGGTTAACACAAACGTGTAGTGAGGGTGAACTGGGAACGTCTGGTGGAAGCCCCTGTCCGTAGAGTCTTTAACTCCCACCTCCGGAAGAACTTCTCGTGCATCCCGGGGGAGGTTGGGGACATGGAACCTGAGTGGGCCATGTTCAGAGCCTCCATTGTAGAGGCTGCAGCTCGGCGCTGTGGTCAAAAGGCTTTCGGTGCCTGTCGTGGCAGCAACCCAAGAACCCGTTGGTGGACACCAGCGAAGAAGGAGGCCTTTCGGGCCTGGTTGGCCCAGGGGTCTCCTGAAACAGCAGAGAGGTACCGGGAGGCCAAAAGGACCGCAGCTTCAGCGGTTGTTGAAGCAAAAACCCGGGTGTGGGAGGAGTTCGGGGAGGCCATGGAGCAGGACTTTCGGTTGGCCTCAAGGAAGTTCTGGCAAACTGTCCGGCGACTCAGGAAGGGAAAGCAGGGCTTGGCTCAGGCTGTGCTCAGTCAGGGAGGAGAACTGCTGACCCAGACTGAGGATATTGTCGGGCGGTGGAAAGAACACTTTGAGGAGCTCCTGAACCCGACCAGTACGTCCTCTGTGGAAGAGGCAGAGTCTGAAGACTCGGGGGGAGTATGGGGTACCGGGGCTGTTGGTAGGTGCCATTTGGTCCCTGTACGAACAAAGTTTCGAGCTGTGTCCGTATTCTCAGCACAAAGTCAAGCACGTTCTCAGTGGGTGTTGGACTCCGCCAAGGTTGTCCCTTGTCACCAGTTCTGTTCGTGATCTTCATGGACAGAATCTCAAGGCGCAGCCGAGGTGAGGAGAGTGTCCGGTTTGGGGACCTCAGAATTGCATCTCTGCTCTTTGCAGATGATGTGGTTCTGTTGGCTACATCAGACCGTGACCTCCAGCATGCACTGGGGCGGTTTGCAGCCAAGTGTGAAGCGGTCGGGATGAGAGTCAGCACCTCCAAGTCTGAGGCCATGGTTCTCTGCCGGAAAACGGTGGAGTGTTCCCTCCGGGTTGGGAGTGAGTTGCTGCCTCAAGCGAAGGAGTTCAAGTATCTCGGGGTCTTGTTCACGAGTGAGGGCAAAATGGAGCGGGAGATGGACAGACGGATTGGTGCAGCATCTGCAGTGATGCGGGCGCTGTACCGGTCCGTTGTGGTGAAGAGGGAGCTGAGCCGGAAGGCGAAGCTTTCGATTTACAGGTCCATCTACGTTCCAACCCTCACCTATGGTCACGAGCTTTGGGTAGTGACCGAAAGAATGAGATCGCGGATACAAGCGGCCAAAATGAGTTTCCTCCGCAGGGTGGCTGGGCTCAGCCTTAGAGATAGGGTGAGGAGCTCAGACATCCGGAGGGAGCTCGGAGTAGAGCCGCTGCTCCTCCGCATCGAAAGGAGTCAGCTGAGGTGGTTCGGGCATCTGATTAGGATGCCCCCCGGGCACCTCCCTTTGGAGGTTTTCCAGGCACGTCCAACTGGGAGGAGACCCCGGGGCAGACCCAGAACCTGCTGGAGAGATTATATATCTCGTCTGGCCTGGGAACGCCTCGGGATCCCCCAGGGGAACTAGAGAGCGTGGCTGGGGAAAAGGAAGCCTGGGGGGCCCTGCTTAGCCGGCTGCCACCGCGACCCGGCCCCGGATAAGCGGACGCAAATGGATGGATGGATGGATGGAACCCAGTAGGGTGAAGGCCGTCTCTCATCAGCATGCAAAACCTAGGCCCTGCTCTAAACTATAGCGAGCCAGCCAATGGTTTAGGGATGTTAATCTACTATATTGCAAAGTCACACAGCCTAACTATGTTGCTTTTTGCGACTTCAGATTGTCTCATCCTAACATAATTTGTGCCGACATGAATTACAATGCTGTCAAAGCTAGTGTCTGTGTTGGATGTGTCTGATCTGACTAACTAATGCCAGCAACCTAAGATTAGATTCTATGTCAGGAGCGCTGGCCCCTGCTAAGCAAATAACATTAGCTGGCGTATGTAATCTAACTTTACGTGTAATAGAGTCACCTATGACTAGCGATTTCCCCCCCGAAAAAGACTTGCGAGGAGGGCTGGTTGACTTCGCAAGTGGGGCTGCCGACAGGGTACCATGGACGGAGCTAATGCTAGTGCTAACGTTAACACTATGACGCCGCCTGGCAGGACTTCTCTCTACTTTCTCAGGTGTATCCGTCTTTTCCATGGATGCTGACTTTTCCTACTCTAGTTAACCAAAACATCTCTCTAGGAGCGCTATCTTTTCAACGAGGGAAGAACAGGAGCAAGAGCAACAGGAGTACATGCTTACCATGTTTATCGGAGAGAAAAAACCTCCAACATGATTATACAATACAAGTCACAGTAAACACACAGCACCTGTCGGGTTTACATTACAGAGTGCTGAAACAGCAATCAGATTATACAAACAGTACAAATATTAGGATACTAATAACATTTCAAAGATGTGACCGGGTAACTTAACCAATCAAACAAAACCAATCCAATTATCCGGAAGCAGCGTCACCAGCGGAAGCAGCGTCACCAGCATCACAGCAGCAGCGTCTGAAACAGAGACTCAGAGAAAGTGTTGGTGAAATCAAGTGAAAATCAAAAGATAGTGAAATTATTTGAAATCGGGGTATGCAGTAAAATGAAAAGTGGCGATGTGCAAAAGAAAAATACAAATAACATGAATTGGAGGGATAAGAAATGGACGGATCAGAATATTTACAATATTTACAGTATTTACAGTGAAAGGAGCAGCAAGTCAGGTCGTCAGGTGAATCACAAGTCAGATAAATCTAATAGACTAATGAATCACAAGTCAGGTAGTTCTAATAGACTAATTAATCACAAGTCGGTAGCTCTAATACAGGAATGAACTGCAAGTCAGATAGCTCTAATACACTAATGACTTATAAGCCAGGTGCTCAATTACATTTGCATTTACATTTAGGGCATTTGGCAGACGCTTTTAAACAATGCAACTTACAATAAGTTGCTTTGTTTACATTAAAATACAAGTACATTTCTCAAAAGAGAGACAGCAATATATCGCTGTGGGAAGCATTCACAATTGTAAGGTTAATAGAACAGAAGTTTCATAATTGCTAGGTTACCAACATAATAGCTAGGATAAGAGCAGAAGTACCATTCTGAGTGCTATACCAACTATTACACTCATGACTTGCAAGTCAGGTGCACAGCCCTATTACACTAATGAACTGCAAGTCAGGTGCAGAGTGCTTGTACACTAATGAAATACAAATCAGGTAGCTCTAATACATTATTAAAAAAAAGACAGGTAGCTCAAAATACACCAATGAACTCCAAGTCAGGTTACTAATTACATTGATTACGAATTACTAACTAACTACAAGTGCACAGATTTACCACACAAATTAACTGCAAGTCAGTGCACAGCTTTAACACACTAATTAACTCCAAGTCAGTTTCACAGATCTAATACACTTATGAACTACAGATTCAGGAAGAGTGGACAGACTCTTACATGTTTATTCTTCCCACGGGCAGTTCAAAACCAGCATGTCCAAAACCAGCATGCCTGTCGAGACTGTGGCAATTATTAAAAGCGGCAATGTGAAGTGCCACTATGGGGGCCTTTCCACCAAAGTCAACCGAGAGCTGGTTCTGGGCTGGTGCTAGTGCCAGTTCGGAGCTGGTTCAACTTAAGAACCGGTTTGCTTTTCCACCGGCTAGAGAGCCTCGAGAGCCAACCCGCCCCCACGTCATGACGTCACTGTACGTCTGTATAAGTCTCCGCCTTCCCAGCAACGCGAGCACAACAAGAACAATGGCGGACTACATCGCGATACGAGTGATCTTGTTTTTGTAATTGTATATTTTGTTACATTTGTTATATTTTGTCCTGCTCCGTTAATTCGCGGTTCTGATGGGGGGGGGGGGGGGCGCTCCGTTAATTCGCGCTTCTGATGGGGGGGGGTGCTCCGTTAATTCGCGGTTTCTGATGGGGGGGGGTGCTCCGTTAATTCGCGGTTCTGATGGAGGGGTGCTCCGTTAATTCGCGGTTTTGATTGGGGGGGGTGCTCCGTTAATTTGCGGTTCTGATTGGGGGGGGGGTGCTCAGTTAATTCGCGGTTCTGATGGAGGGGGGGTGCTCCGTTAATTTGCGGTTCTGATGGGGGGGGTGCTCCGTTAATTGGTGGGGACATGTCCCCAGCGTCCCCACTAAATTCTACGCCCATGCTCGGTACCAGGCACAGTTGCTATTAAACATCCATAAACGGCAACTCGGTTGCATCTCTTTATTTCAATATTCCTTGGCTAAGAATATTACAAGGTTAACGTTGCGTTGCCAAAGTGGTATCGGTGCGGTTGTATCGGAGTAGTCACTTCCATTGTCGGGGTTTGTTGTGAAATGGAGCTCAGAAAGTTTTTGGCGGACTTGCTAATCCCGCCCCCAGCCCGCCCCCAGCCACTGACGTAGTCGGTTCTTAGTTGGTTCAAGTCTGGCCCCGCAAAGAGTTGGGGCCAAGAACGAACCAGTTTTTCTGGCCGAGAGCCGGTTCTTTGTCTGTCGAAACAGGAAGAACTGGTTCGTTTTAGGCTCTGGCTCCGACCGGCCCTGAAAATGCCTTGGTGGAAAAGCCCCCACAGTCATGTGTGTACAGGGAGTACAGTATGGGGCTGAGGACGCAACCCTGGGGGGATCCTGTGTTCAGGGTGACGGGTCTGGATGTGTGTTTGCCCACCCTGACGACCTGGGGCCTGGCGGTTAGGAAGTACAGGATCCAGGCACAATGTTGTTGTTGTGGCTCGACTGAACGATCTCCGACGGCCACTCGGGATCGATGTAAAATGTATCCCAGAACCTTTGTTGTTGAGAAAGTTAATGTCCAGGAGTGTATCTAGCTTGTATTATTGTTAGTGCTAATACATTTGTGCAAAATAGAGATTGAAAAAAAATACAAATGCTAAAGAATTTGCAATCTCTGGAGCTACCACGACAGCGACTAGACATGGCCATACCATCTTTAATATGCACATTTTTCAAAAGCTCTGTTATGTTTTTTAATGCAGCCCTTATTTTACTTGAAATGAGAAAATAACGTTTAATTATCAGAGCACGTATTATTTATAATCCTTCCAGTTCATTGTGAAAACTGACTATAAATATTGTTGAAATATTATTCAATTGTACTTCATTTATTTGATTTGACAGTCTGTTAACTACATAGGGGCAGCCTACAGATGTTAATATGATTACGACTTCAATATACAGTATATGACACTCATAACGCAAGTTATACATTATGATGTCCTGGACCGTTGCTTGAGGAAATGTTCTTTAACTGGACCTCTTTGAAATAGCTTTAATACACAAATGAACTACAACGCAGCTGACTGATACATTAATGAACTACAGGTCAGGTAGCTCTAGGATCTTCAGAGCAGCCAAACATTGGCAAGTGACTTGCCAATGTTTGGCTTCTCTAATACTGTCACGACTCAGAACGGGAATCAAGCGCAGATCCGAATCACCTTGAAGTGATTGACATTTATTCACAAAACAGTCCGGCAGGCAAAACAGAGTCCAGGTACAGGCAGGGTTCGTAGACAGGCAGGTACATGTAGTGGCAATCAGGTAACATATAGTACACGCTGTGACAATCTGACAAAGTGAACTGAAAAAGCAGGGTTTAAATACTCAACCTAATCGACACAAAATGAGAGACAGGTGAACAGAGAAAATGGAGGGAAAAGAACAAAGGCAGGAAGTTGCCCAAAAAAGGACATGGGCGTGACCCCGGGCACATGACTAACACACATGGCTATATAAACAAACAAAGTCCAGAACTGTCAAACTCCAACAGGTAGGGGGAGACAAAAACAACAGTCCAAGGAGGAATCCTGACAAATACACTAATATAAATGGTAAATTAATTGCATTTATATCGCGCTTTTATCCAAAGCGCTTTACAGTTGCTTGTCAGGAGCAGATAGGGTTAGGCGTCTTGCTCAGGGACACCTCGACACTTAGCTAGGCGGAGCCCGGGGATTGAACGAGCAACCTGAGCTACTGCCACCCTTGTGATAATGAACTACATGTCAGGTACCCAGCTCTAATGAACTGCAAGTCAACTTCACAGCTCTAATAGACAAATTAACTACAAGTCAGTTAGCTCTAATACACTAATGACATACAAAGATGGGTAGCTCAAATACACAAATGAACTACAAGTCAGGTAGATCTACAGTAATACACAAATGAACTACACGTCAATTGCACAGGTTGAATACACTAATGAATGACAAGTGGTAGCTCTAATACACTTATTAACAACAAGCCAAGTGCACAACTTAATACACGAATGAACTGCAGGTTCACAGCGCTCATACACAAATTAACTATGAGTCAGGTAGCTCTCGGAGCTTCAGAGCTCTAATACACGAATGAACTACAAAGCTGGGTAGCTCTATAACACTAATTAACTACAAGTCAGGTAGGTCAAATACAGCAATGAGCTACAAGTCAGGTAACTCTAATACACTAATAACTACACGTCAATTGCACAGCTCGAATACACTAATGAATGACAAGTGGTAGCTCTAATACACTAATGACCTGCATGTCAGATAGCTCTCATACACTAATGAACTGCAAGTCAAGTACACAGCAATAATTAACTACAAGTCCAATAGCTCTAATACACTAATAGAATAGAATAGAATAGAATAGAATAGAATAGAACTTTATTAATCCCGAAGGAAATTCTTGTGCCAGGTTGCATAGCGATACAGTACAAAAACCACAGATTGATAAATAACTAACGTATGTGCAATAACAGTTAAATATACAAATATGTGGGCAAGATAAGATATTCAGACAGCGAAAACAATTGGCATAAAGACCATACTCCCTCATTGATTATTCAATAATCACACAATCAATCAATCGTTATATACCTTATATAGTGTAACTCAGGAGTCGGTTACTCTGACCACATAGTGGTTCTAATCAGAGACTGAGTCCTTTGTTACTGGGTACGACTTGATGAACTCCAAGTCAGGTATACAACTCAAATCCACTAATAAACTGCAAGTTGGGTGCATAGTCCTAATACACCAATGAACTACAAAGCAGGTAGCTCTAATAGACTAATGAACTACAAGTCGGGTGCATAGCTCTAATACACTAATGAACTTTAAGCCAGGTGCACAGCTTTTATACACTAATGAACTAGAAGTCAGGCACACAGCTCTAATACACTAATGTACTACAAAGCAAGTAGATCTAATACACGAATGAAATACAAAGACGGGTAACTCAAATACACTAATGAACTATAAGTTAGATAGTTCTAATACACTAATTAACTACAAGTCAGGTCGCTCAAATACAGTATGAATTATAAGTCAAGTGCACAGCACTAATGAACTACAACTGAGATAGCGCTAATACACTAATGAACTACAAGTCAGGTGCACAGAATTAATGAACTACAACTCAGATAGCTTTAATACACTAATGAACTGCAAGTCAGGCAGCTCTAATACACTGATGTACAACAAGTCAGGTAGCTCTGATACACTAATGAACAACAAGTCAGATGCAAATGGAACCCTGCTTGTCATTCTGGGTGACTTCAACATCCAAGTTACAATCACATGAATTCATAATTTTTTTTGCCTTGTCCTCACTGTCACGATCACTATCGTGGCTCCAGGCTCCCGGGCGCCAATGCCGCCCCTGGAGGATTAGCGGGGCTCCCGGGCGCCAGTGCCGCCCCTGGACGATTAGCGGCACCTGTGCTATGTTCGCGGCTGTCCGCAATGAGCAATTAGGCACGGCATAAAAGCCCCGGCTTTCCACCCACGGGTGTCGGACCATTGTCAATGTTTTGTCATTGTTATGTCTTGTCATGTCTTGTCTTCTGTTGTAATTCGACATACAACATGGATTTCTACCTGCCTGTTCCTCACCACGGTAATAAATAACATTTATTGCACTGCAAAACCCCGAGTCCTGAGTCTGCGATTGGGTCCTACTGCTCACTCCCATGACAGAATGGTCCGACCAATAATGGACTCAGCAGACTCAGACTCGGGGTCCGCCGGACTATGGAAGGCACTCGTCAGCCAGGGCAAGTTGCAGCAAGTACTCAACCAACTCACCAACCAGATAGCCATGCTCGCTACTCAAATCCTGCGGTCCTGCTCCCTGGTCCCAGCCACCCGAGTCCCGGTCCCGCTGGACCACAGCAGCTCCTGCCGGTCCCTACTGCATGGTCCCAGCCACCCGAGTCCCCTGGTCCCGGCTGGACCACAGCAGGCTCCTTGCCGTCCCTGACTGCATGGTCCCAGCCACCCCGAGTCCCGGTCCGGCTGGACCACAGCAGCTCCTGCCGGTCCCTGCTCCCTTGTTCCCAGCCACCCCGCAGTCCCGGTCCCGGGCTTGGACCACAGCAGCTCCTGCCGGTCCCTGCCTCCCTGGGTCCCAGCCACCCCGGAGTCCCGGTTCCCGGCTGGACCCACAGCCAGCTTCCTGCCGTCCCTACTGCATGGTCCAGCCACCCCGAGTCCCCCCCGGTCCCGGCTGGACACAGCAGCTCCTGCCGGCCCTACTGCATTTTTTGTCCCAGCCACCCGAGTCCGGTCCGGCTGGACCAACAGCAGCTCCCTGCCGGTCCTGCTCCCTGGTCCCAGCCACCCCGATCCCGCCAGTTCCCGGGCTGGACCACAGCAGCTCCTGCCGGTCCCTGCTCCTGGTCCCAGCCACCCCGAGTCCCGGTCCCGGGGCTGGACCACAGCAGCTCCTGCCGGTCCCCTACCTGCCTGGTCCCAGCCACCCGAGTCCCGGTCCCGGCTGGACCTACAGCAGCTCCTTGCCGTCCCCTACTGCATGGTCCCAAGCCACCCGAGTCCCGGGTCCCGGCTGGACCACAGCAGCTCCGCCGGTCCCTGCTCCCTGGTCCAGCCACCCCGAGTCCCCGGTCCCGGCTGGACCACAGCAGCTCCTGCCGGGTCCCTACTGCCAGGTCCCTGCCACCCCGAGTCCGGTCCGGCGGACCACAGCAGCTCCTGCCGGTCCCTACTGCCAGGGTCCCTGCCACCCCGATCCCGGTTCCCGGTTGACCACAGCAGCTCCCACCAGTACCTGCCTCCCAGGTCCCACCCATCCCCTGTCCTAGTCCCGGCTGCACCACAGCAGCTCCCACCAGTCCCTGCTCCCAGGTCCACCCATCCCTGGTCCTAGTCCCGGCTGCACCACGGCAGCGCCCACCAGTCCCAGCTCCCAGGTCCCACCCATCCCTGGTCCCGGTCCCGGCTGGACCGCAGCAGCTCCCACCAGTACCTGCTCCCAGGTGCCAGCCAGCCCCGGCCCCCGCTCCGACGGCGCCGGTGTCATCCACCCAGCCTCCGGGTCGTCCGCCTGAGGGTCCCTGCTCGGCCTCCGCCCAGCCTCCGGGTCGTCCGCCTGAGGGTCCCTGCTCGGCCTCCACCCAGCCTCCGGGTCGTCCACCCGACGGTGCCGGCCCGGTCATCGTGGGTCGCCAGGAGGCTCCCGTTGGGGGGGGGGTACTGTCACGATCACTATCGTGGCTCCAGGATCCCGGGCGCCAATGCCGCCCCTGGAGGATTAGCGGGGCTCCCGGGCGCCAGTGCCGCCCCTGGACGATTAGCGGCACCTGCGCTATGTTCGCGGCTGTCCGCAATGAGCAATTAGGCACGGCATAAAAGCCCCGGCTTTCCACCCACGGGTGTCGGACCATTGTCAATGTTTTGTCATTGTTATGTCTTGTCTTCTGTTGTAATTCGACATACAACATACAACATGGATTTCTACCTGCCTGTTCCTCACCACGGTAATAAATAACATTTATTGCACTGCAAAACCCCGAGTCCTGAGTCTGCGATTGGGTCCTACTGCTCACTCCCATGACACTCACAAGATCCTGCACCATTTCGGCACTCTCTGTTACTAAACCCCCTTTGTCTGACCACCATTTTGTCGCTTTCTCCCTCCCACTAAAATTTCCAACCTCCCTCCCCACTATTCCTCGCGTATTCATCGGCCACTATACATCACCACCTCCGGTAGAAACCTAAAAACTCCCTTTCCCTCTACTCTCTCCGGAGAAAGTCTCCCTCTCTCAATACCTTCCTCAATTCAGGCTTGTTTCCAACCGCCTTCAAGGCTGCCAGAATCAAGCCACTCCTCAAGAAACCCACCCTTGACACCACTGTCATCTGGAACTACAGACCTGTATTCCTCCTTTCATTCCTCTCCAAAAACCTAGAACGTGCTGTCTCTACCCAACTATCCTCCTATCTCTCTCAAAACAACCTGCTAGACCCTCATCAGTCAGGCTTCAAGGCCGCACACTCCACGGAGACAGCCCTGCTCATGGTAACTTGTTCCATGGCGACACGGAGGGACTCCGTGAGGCTCAGAGGCTCGTTCCTCTCATCTGTGCTCATCCATCTTGTCGTGTCTGCTGCGTTCGACACAGTGAACCACCAGATTCTCCAGCAATGCTTGGCATTGCTGGATCTGCGTTATCCTCATTCACTTCCCACTAGTGTTGTCACGATACCAAAATTATGAGTTTGATACCGATACCTGCCTAAATATCTCGATACCGATACTGAAACGATACCACGGTAAAAACCTAAAACATCAGGAAAAGTAGTGGAATAATGGATGACAGAACATGGAACTTAAAATTATTTTATTGATAATTCACTCTTTTGCAGGAATTCAGGTTACTTAGATTGTAACAAACATATTTTGCTTTTGCAGCTACTTTTTTGTAAGTCAACTAAGAGTTAACAGGAATGTGACCTGTTTAAACTTACAAATAACAATAATAATAATAATAATCTAAATAAATCAATTAAAATATAGTTTCACACAGCTGCTGAGCAATATAGCTATTTAAAATGTTTTTACAAAAATAAAGTTTATTCTGTTGCAGCGGCTGAGCTTTATGTTTAAAAATTATTGTAAATAATTAAATCAATGACAGTGTTATTAAAGCTTTTTTTTCTAATGTCCTCTATACTTGAGTTTATGTGATTGTGAGTATTGAAGGAAGTATTGTGGGAATCAAACGAAGGAAGGAATCAAAACTGGTGCTTTTTTAACAACTGCGTTGCCGCCAGTTCTTTACCTTGGGTCTGTGTACATCATACTGAGCACATTGCCTTTAATTGCCTCGTCACAAAATTTGCTTGCCACAAAATAAATCACACTCGTTTGACTTATTTGAGGGCATGTACTGTAATTATGTTATCCATCACATTCGCTAACCTGTCGCTATTTGAACTCTTTTAATATGTCGGGATGTTTGTCAGCGAGATGCTTTGCCAAGTTGGATGTGTTGGCTCCCTTCGCCTGCGTAGATTTGAAGCACCGTTTACAGACGGGCTTTGACGTGTCCATGGGCTTGCCATGGCTGTCGGCAACGTAAGCGAAATATTTCCATATTTCGCTCCGTGCGTCCCTTTGTCCACAAGCTGCGGACGGCTGACAAGACCGATTGTAGTCCTTGCGCAGCCATGTTCTCTGTGTCCAGGCTGAGCACTGAGGCGAGTGAGAGAGGGCTGTTGACACGCCCCCTGCAGGGAGTTGAAGCAGAGCGCTCAGCCTTCAAGCTGCACACACACACTGCGCGGCTGTCAAACCCGCACATTGATGCAACTCATGTCATTTCTAAAGTACCGATACTAAATGAATGCGGTATAGCACCGTTTTTAACGGCAGAGTAGTGCGGTACTTTTCTAGTACCGGTATACCGTGCAACCCTACTTCCCACCCAACAGGTCACATGGAATAGCTCCCTGTCCAGACCCTGCACCCTTGACACCGAAGTCACAGAAGGCTCAGTACTAGGACCCCTTCTGTTCTTCTGTATACACCAGATCTCTAGACTCATCCCACGGCTTCTCCTATCACTGCTATGCAGACGACACCCAATTGTTCCTTTCCTTGCCCCTCTCTGACACTCAAATCGCATCTCTAAATGCCTGGCTGACATCAGCAAATGGACGACTGCCAACCACCTGAAGCTTAACCTAGACAAGACTGAGCTTCTCTTCATGCCGGGGAATGACTGCCTTCAGATGGACCTTGGTAATGTGCGCAGAATGGCATGTCTGCTATTATCCCAGCTATTATGCAGGCAACCTAGCAATTATGAAACTCATTCTATTAGCCTCGCAAATATTAGTGCTGGAAACCGGCTCTATTCTTATCTTTTATGTACCACAGTGATGTATTGCTGTCTCCTTCAACCAATGGACTCTTTGTCAGTCGCTTTGGATAAAAGTGCAAATTATCTTTCAATCAGGTAGCTCTAATGAACTAATAAAATACAAAGACAAGTAGCTCAAATACACTAATTTACGACAAACCACATAGGCCTAATAAACAAAGTAAGTACGTCAAAGCGCACAGCTTTAATACACTAATGAACTACAAGTCCGGTTGCTCTTGGAGCTTCAGAGCTGACAAACATTGGCACGTCAGGTAGCTCTAATACACTTATTAACTACAAGTCAGGTAGCTCAAATTCAGTAATGAGCTAAAAGTCAGGTAGCTCTAATCCATGACAAGTCCAGTAGGTCTAATATACGAATTAAATACAAAGACAGGTAGCTTAAATCCAATAATGAACTGCACAGCTCTAATACACTCATAAACTCCAAGTCATGTACCCAGCTCTAATGCGATAGTCTAATGCACTTCCTCATATGTTCTGTGTACTAGATGTGCCCTACGTGCTGAAGCTTGAGTCCTACTCCCACTCTCCTTGCTGGATGGGACAGAGCCTCTACTTTATGGCTCCCAGCTTCCCCGACAAGCAGCGCTGGGTTTCTGTGCTGGAGTCGGTGGTTGCTGGGGGGCGCAGCTCTCGGGAGAAGGCGGAAGCTGACGCAGTGAGTATCTCTTGCAGTGTTAATTTCATTGAGTAAAACTATGACGAAAAATGTTTGTCAACAACCATTTTTCCATGACTAAGACGAGACGTTGACAAGCAAAACATTTACATTTGATGATAAAAACTATGACGAAAGTGTGTTTTGTTGTCTCATCCATTAGCAACAGCATTCAAGTGTTAATGCCTGGAGCGAGTAGGCACAAGATTGTGATGTCAGAGTGAAGGCATGTGTGTTCGTTGTGTTGAAATAAATAAAAGCGTTAACCTGGCGCTCCATGAGTTTTTGTTTCTACTAAATGTGCCCACACACCCCGGACGCTACATTGGTGGCAATGGTATTTGGATTGTGTCATTGCTTTTGGATTAATTTTCGGAACCTTTTAATTACTGAACTTTCTAGTCGGCTCCGTTGGCTATCTACACTTGTGCGGTTGCGTTGGAACATCATGTTTCGCCAGAGATGTGACATAACGGACGGTGACGTGGGAGACGATTATGAGTCATGGGCTGGTTCCATGAGAGGAGTGACACCGTTATGTGGCGATGGCCAGAAGCCGTTTGCTGCATGGATTAAACAGTTTGAAGACTAGAGGGATCAGAGTTGCGATCGACGCGGCTACTTTGCTGAGCATTCTCTCTACTAGACTTGATGGGGTGGTTTCTTGTTATGGGACAGCTTTCCTGCAGATGTACAATGTGATTACCAAAGTATGAAGAAGAAGTTAAAGGAGGCATTTGAACAGAAACAATTCCTCCTATATTTCCAGATGTGCGTGTCTGCGCGGCCCCGCCAAGTGAAAGAGAGTTTTGAGGTTTACATCCATCCATCCATCCATTCTCGTCCGCTTATCCGGGGCCGGGTCGCGGTGGCAGCCGGCTAAGTAGGGCCCCCCAGGCTTCCTTTTCCCCAGCCACACTCTCCAGTTCCTCCTGGGGGATCCCGAGGCGTTTCCAGGCCAGACGAGATACAGTATATAAACCCTCCAGCAGGTTCTGGGTGTGCCCCAGGGTCTCCTCCCAGTTGGACGTGCCCGGAAAACCTCTGAGGGGAGGCGCCCGGAGGGCATCCTAACCAGATACCCGAACCACCTCAGCTGACTCCTTTCGACACGGAGGAGCAGCGGCTCTACTCCAAGCTCCCTCCGGATGTCTGAGCTCCTCACCCTATCTCTAAGGCTGAGCCCAGCCACCCTGCGGAGGTAACTCATTTCGGCCGCTTGTATCCGCGATCTCATTCTTTCGGTCACTACCCAAAGCTCGTGACCATAGTTAAGGGTTGGAATGTAGATGGACCTGTAAATCGAGATACTTGAACTCCTTCGTTTGAGGCAGCAACTAATTCCCAACCGGGAGGGAACACTCCACCGTTTTCCGGCAGAGAACCATGGCCTTGGAGGTGCTGACTCATCTTCTGTCCATGAAGATCACGAACAGAATCTGTGACAAGGGACAACCTTGGCGGAGTCCAACACCCACTGAGAACGTGCTTGACTTTGTGCAGAGAATACGGACGCAGCTCGCACTTTGTTCGTACAAGGACCGAATGGCACGTACCAATGGCCCCGATACTCCTGTAGTACCCCCCACAGGATTCCCCGTGTGACACGGTCATAAGCCTTCTCCAAGTCCACAAAGCACATGTAGACTGGATGGCCAAACTCCCATGCCCCCCCCAACAACCCTGTGAGGGTAAAGAGCTGGTCCACTGCTCCACGGCCAGGACGGAATCCTCATTGTTCCTCCTGAAGCTGAGGTTCGACAATCGGCCGGAGCCTCCTTTCGAGCACCCTGGAATAAACTTTCCCGGGGAGGCTGAGGCTGTGATACCCCGATAATTGGAGCACACCCTCCGGTCCCCTTTTTTGAAAATGGGGACCACCACCCCGGTCTGCCATTCCACAGGTACTGTCCCCGACCTCCACGCTACATTGACTAGGCGTGTCAGCCACGACAGCCCGACAATGTCCAGAGCCTTCAGCATCTCAGGGCGAATCTCATCCACACCTGGCGCCTTGCCACTGAAGAGCTTTTTGACTACTTCAGTGACCTCTACCAAGGATATGGGTGAGGCTTCCCCCGAGTCTTCAGACTCTGCCTCTTCCACAGAGGATGTACTGGTCGGGTTCAGGAGTTCCTCAAAGTGTTCTTTCCACCGCCCGACAATATCCTCAGTCTGGGTCAGCAGTTCTCCTCCCCGACTGAGCAAAGCCTGAGCCAAGCCCTGTTTTCCCTTCCTGAGTCGCCGGACAGTTTGCCAGAACTTCCTTGAGGCCAACCGAAAGTCCTTCTCCATGGCCTCCCCGAATTCCTCCCACACCCGGGTTTTTGCTTCAGCGACCGCTGAAGCCGCGGTCCTTTTGGCCTCCCGGTACCCGTCTGCTGTTTCGGGAGACCCCTGGGCCAACCAGGCCCGAAAGGCCTCCTTCTTCAGCCTGACGGCTTCCTTCACCACTGGTGTCCACCAACAGGTTCTTGGGTTGCCGCCACGACAGGCACCGACAGCCTTTTGACCACAGCTCCGAGCTGCAGCCTCTACAATGGAGGCTCTGAACATGGCCCACTCAGGTTCCATATCCCCAACCTCCCCCGAGATGCACGAGAAGTTCTTCCGGAGGTGGGAGTTAAAGACCTTACGGACAGGGGCTTCTGCCAGACAGACCTGGTAAACCTAAACGTGTAGTGAGGGTGATCACCAACTGATCACCAGGTGGTGATCAGTTGACAGCTCTGCTCCCCTCTTCACCCGAGTGTCCAAAACATGCGGCCGCAGATCTGCTGATACGATTACAAAGTCGATCAGCGACCTTTGGCCTAAGGTGGTCCGGTACCAGGTACACTTGTGGACCACCCTATGTTCGAACATGGTGTTTGTTATGACCAGTCCATGGCTAGCACAGAGTCCAATAACAAAACACCACTCTGGTTCAGATCGGGCAGGCCGTTCATCCCAATCACTCCCCTCCAGGTTTCTCCATCATTGCCCACGTGTGCGTTGAAGTCCCCCAGTAGAACTATGGAGTCCCCGGATGGAACCCTTTCCAGGATGCCACCCAAGGACTCCAAGAAGCTGATACTCTGAGCTGCTGTTTGGTGCGTAGGCACACACAACAGTCAGAGCCTTCCCCCCAGCGACTTGCAATCGCATGGAGGCGACCCTCTCATTCACCGGAAAGAAGTCCAACACAGCGGCGCTCAGCCTGGGACTTGTGAGTATCCCCACACCCGCCTGGCACCTCACACCCTGGGCAACTCCGGAAAAGGAGAGGGTCCAGCCCCTCTCCAGGAGTTTGGTTCCAGAACCGGTGCTGTGCGTGGAGGTGAGCCCAACCATATGGCTCCAGAAGGGGGCCCCGGTTTCCCTTGTCCGGGCGAGGTGACTGATCTTTTCGGGAGTCTCTTCATGGGGTCTTTGAATCGCTCTTAGTCTGGCCCCTCCCCTGGGATCACTTTGCCTTGGGAGACCCTACTAGGGGCTAATGCCCCGGACAACACAGCTCCCAGGGTCACCCAAACCCCCCCACCACGATAAGGTGGCGATTCTTTGGGGGGGGGGGGGGGGGTTGCGGTTTATGCAGCTGACATTTCCAGGCTTGTTGTTGTTTTGTGTGAGCTATTTTGGTGCATAGAAATGGGGAAATTTCTTTCAGGATGTAGGCACTGGATGGAACAGTAAGTGTGCCTGGAGCGAGTAAGTGCAGGCTTGTGACGTCAGAGTGAAGGCAACGTTGTGTATTCATTGTGCTTGAAATAAATAAATGGAGGCGCGTTAATGTGGCGCTCCTAGAGTACAACTTCCTGAGTTTTTGTTCCTAGTGTATTTTAAGCCCACACACCTCAGACGCTACACTGTCACCTTGATTTCAATTTCCGACACCTGTATTACCCCAATTGAATTAGTTTAACGAAAGAAAACATTTTGACAAAAAGGTGACTAAAATGTAATGACTTTTCATCGACTAAAACTGGACTAAAACTATGATCAGCATTTTCATCTTAAGACTAAGACTAAATCTAAATTAGCTGCCAAAATAAACACTGCTTGGAGGGGTTAGTCACCACAACGGAGGCAAAACATTCCATTGCTCTCCATTAACTTTGTCATTTCAGTCTGCTAGCAAACAACAAAAAAATAAATGCAGCTGTTATGGCTGTTCGAACGAATTTCGGGATTCTAACATAATTTGAATAGTAAAAAGATGTATACTATCCTAATGCTGAAATTACTGTTCAAATGTGTATTTCTTTTAGAAATGTGTCACAAAATAAAACCCATAGCATCTTTTTTTCTGGCAGAAATACTCTGGCGTGGCTCTGGGAAGCACTGGGATGAATCGCTTCTGGGTCTCCATGCTTTGTGTTTTTCACCAACAACCTTTAGGATGTTGGCGGTTAATCGGTTTGTGTTTTTGACCAGCAGTGACAAAATACATATTCCCTTACCTATTATGTTAATTAAAGTTGACAGCATGCATTTTGTGCCTAAGCCTAATTATTACATTTACATTTAGGGCATTTGGCAGATGCTTTTATTCAAAGCGACTTACAAAGAGTACATTTGTTGCAGGAGATATATCAAGAGAATATATGAAGAGGAGCAATATATCGCTGAGGTACATAAAGATAGGAATAGAGCTGGGATAAGAGCAGAAGTGCAATTCTGTGCACATTACCAACATCTAAGAACATGCAACATGCCAAGCAATGCTAAGTACTACAGTATTAATAATGCCAAGATGTACAAACACACAAGTTGGTGCTAGGGATTTGCAGTGGAAGGCGGGGGTGCAGTCGCCCCCGCCAGTGCAAACTCTCAATATTACCTTGCAATATTGCCGTGCTACATTACCTTTCATCTTATGTGCAATATTCTTAATATTATGTTCAATACTACTTCTCACCATTATTAGGGGTCCTACGTAGTAGGAACCCTATTGTAATTGGTGGTATTATTATTATTAGAGGTCCTACGTAGTAGGAACCCGATTGTAATTGGTGGTATTATTATTAGGGGTCCTACGTAGTAGGAACCCTATTGTAATTGGTGGTATTATTATTATTATTAGGGGTCCTACGTAGTATGAACCCTATTGTAATTGGTGGTATTATTATTATTATTAGGGGTCCTACGTAGTAGGAACCCTATTGTAATTGGTGGTATTATTATTATTATTATTTTCTCGTACTATTCTTTTCCTTGGTTTGGTCAAATAGCTCAAAAAGTCCTTGACCAAAAATGCTATAAATGACCATGTCCAAACTACAGACCATGAGTAACTATGCCACAAAGAATGACTATGATTCGTCCATAGGTGGCGCTACAGTAACCGATTAAAAACGCAAATTTCAAAATGCTGCCATTTCCACCCCGTTTGATGAAAATTTATGAAACCAGGTATCCTTGTGTATTTCCTCACGGGGAACACATTTGCCTCAAGAACCCATAAAGTCCGCCATGATGGATTGTTCTGCAGGTGGAAAATTTTGCAAAAGTTAATACTACATGTGCAATACTACTTCTCACCATTATTAGGGGTCCTACGTAGTAGGAACCCTATTGTAATTGGTGGTATTATTATTAGGGGTCCTACGTAGTATGAACCCTATTGTAATTGGTGGTATTATTATTATTATTATTAGGGGTCCTACGTAGTATGAACCCTATTGTAATTGGTGGTATTATTAGGGGTCCTACGTAGTAGGAACCCCATTGTAATTGGTGGTATTATTATTATTATTAGGGGTCCTACGTAGTAGGAACCCTATTGTAATTGGTGGTATTATTATTAGGGGTCCTACGTAGTATGAACCCTATTGTAATTGGTGGTATTATTATTATTATTAGGGGTCCTACGTAGTATGAACCCTATTGTAATTGGTGGTATTATTATTATTATTAGGGGTCCTATGTAGTATGAACCCTATTGTAATTGGTGGTATTATTAGGGGTCCTACGTAGTAGGAACCCTATTGTAATTGGTGGTATTATTATTATTATTTTCTCGTACTATTCTTTTCCTTGGTTTGGTCAAATAGCTCAAAAAGCCCTTGACCAAAAATGCTATAAATGACCATGTCCAAACTACAGACCATGAGTAACTATGCCAGAAAGAATGACTATGATTCGTCCATAGGTGGCGCTACAGTAACCGATTAAAAACACACATTTCAAAATGCTGCCATTTCCACCCCGTTTGATGAAAATTTATGAAACCAGGTATCCTTGTGTATTTCCTCATGGGGAACACATTTGCCTCAAGCACCCATAAAGTCCGCCATGATGGATTTTTCTGCAGATGGAACATTTTGCAAAAGTGAACTTAAAATCTAGCGTAGGTCCGATAGGTCTGAAATGGCTCATGTACATGTAGGATGCAGGTCCTCTCATAGGGTGTTAACAGCTAAGAGATATATTCCAAAATGACGGGACAAAATGGCATATCAAAAGGAAAGAAAATATGCCAAATGTTCACGTGTTTCTAACTTGTTGCCACAATAAGCTAGGGACTTGAAACAGACTGGACATTAAGAGGACACCACCAAATTGTACCATGTCGGCTCAGGTGTTGATATCTCAAAAAACATGGAAACTATAGGCATTTGAAATTTGACCATTTTGGTGGTAAGCTAATGCTAATGCTAAAATAATGCTTTAAAAATCATCTGCTCATGAACGCTTTATCAGATTCAGGCAGCGGTGCTCATATGTACTCTTGGGAATATTCTCCATCAAGCGGGATAAGGGCAAGTCGTTTCGTAAAATATTGTGTGCTATGTGGCATTATAAAGTTTGCGCTTTATGCTAATGGTCATTCATATTTCAAAGTCATATTTCTCATGAACTGTAAGTTGAATCGTCTCATGAACAGGTATGTAGATTCTCCAAGATCATGTCTAAGAAGTGTATGAAGGACAACGTGCTAGGTAAAAAGATGACCGCGATACATCGTAGATGGCACTGTCATTAAATCAGGTCTGGAACCATGGAACCGTTGAGCTCAGAAACATGCATTGTTGCCACAGATTTTGTTTTGCACTTTGCTACTTGGACATTTTATCAGATACACTTTACACACTGTACACACTTCAATTTGTATTTTGTTTTTCGCTTGTTTTAGGGATTTCTTTCTTGCTCTTTCTTGTTACTGTTGAATCATACTGTGTACTTATCTTATCTTTTCAGATAAGGGGTTTCATATCAGAGTTTCAAATTAGGGTTTGGTTTTAGGGTTAGGCTTTCATATTAGGATTTCATATGAGGGTCGGGGTTTTATATTCGGGTTAGGATTTTGTAATAGGGTTTGATTTTAGTGTTAGTGGTTTGGGTTTAATATTAGGGTTTGGTTTTAGGGTTTCATATTAGGGCTTTATAATTAGGGTGTGTAGGGTTTCATATTAGTGTTTGGTTTTAGGGTTAGGGTTGTGCATTAGGGTTTGGTTTTAGGTTTAGGATGTTATATTAGGGCTTGGTTTTAGGGTTAGGATTTCAAATTAGGGTATCATATTAGGATTTGGTTTTAAGGTTAACGTTTCATATTAGGGTCTACTCATGTTAATGTAATCCTGGCGGAAGCCCTGGAAAATAATGTCCTCTGTGTGTCATTTTAGCAGCAGAATAATTCATCCAACTTGGCCCTGGTACTGACTAGAACAGCATAAGGGTTAGGAGAAAATGTAGGGACTCAAGATTTGTTTCAAGTTTCAAGTATTTTATTGTCACTTCACAATTTACACGTGAGTATAAGCAGTGAGTGAAAAACTTCAAAATAGAAATAACTGTGCGAAATAGAACTATGAATAGAAATTCTGTGTAAATAAGTAATGAAATATAAAATGAAATGGAATATACAACAAAAAAATATCCAGGTGAGCAATACACATATAAATCAATGTACTAAAATATACATTGTTATATGCTGACATTCACAGAATGTCACAGAATACCTTCTCAGACAGTCAGCACAACACTAGCACCAGCAATTGGCACCAGGACTAGCACTAACACCAGTACTAGCACCAGCACCAGCAGTAACACTAGCACCAGGACCAGCACTAGCTGTAACACCAGCACTAGCACCAACACTTAGCACTGCTACCAGCACTAGCTCCAGCAGTAACACTAGCACTTATCACCAGGACTAGCACTGGCAGTAACACTTAGCACTAGCACTTAGACATTGATGCCGAACTTGTTCAGCAGCCTGATGGCCTGACTGTGGAAGCTGTCTCTGAATCTGCTCGTGTGGCACTTGATACTGCGGTATCGCCTGCCTGACGGTAGAAGTGTGTACAGTTCGTGGCTGGGGTGGTTATTGTCTTTAATAATCCTTTTGGCCTTGGCCACGCACCGCCTGGTGTATATATCCAGGAGGGAGGGAAGCTCACCTCCAACGATGTACTGGGCCGTCCGCACCACCTTCTGTAGTGTTTTACGCTCCAGTGCGGTGCAGTTCCCGTACCAAACGGTGATGCATCCTGTAAGAACACTCTCGATGGTACAGGAGTAGAATGTTCTGAGGATGCGGGGGCACATGTTGAATTTCCTCAGTCGCCTGAGGAAATACAGGCGTTGTTGGGACTTTTTCACCATGTGTGTGGTGTGCGTGGTCCATGTGAGGTCCTCGGAGATGTGCACGCCGAGGAACTTGAAGCTGCTGACCCTCTCTACTGCAACCCCGTCGATGGAGATGGGGGCGTGCTCTCCTCTCCGCTTCCTGTAGTCCACGATCAGCTCCTTGGTCTTCTTGACGTTGAGGGCGAGGTTGTTTTCTTGGCACCACTGTGCCAGTGATCCAACCTCCTCCCTGTAGGCTGTCTCGTCGTCGTCGGCGATCAGACCCAACACTGTCGTGTCGTCAGCAAACTTGATGATGACGTTGGAGCTGTGCATAGCCATGCAGTCGTGGGTGTACAGGGAGTAGAGGAGAGGGCTCAACACGCATCCCTGAGGGGCTCCAGTGTTGAGGGTCAGCGGCTCTGAGGTGGTGCTGCCCATCCTCACCACCTGGCGGCGGCCCGACAGGAAGTCCAGTATCCAGCTGCACATGGTCGGGTGCAGGCCTAGACTCCTGAGCTTGGTGTCGAGCTTGGCAGGAACTATCATGTTGAACGCTGAGCAGAAGTCCACAAACAGCATTCTCACACAACAGTTCTTCCCCTCCAGGTGAGAGAGGGCGGTGTGAAGAGCCATGGCAATGGCGTCGTCGGTGGATCTGTTTTGACGGTACGCAAATTGCCATGGGTCCAGCGTGGCAGGCAACATGGAACAAATGAAGTCCTTGACCAGCCTCTCGAAGCATTTACTGACAATCGAGGTGAGGGCTACAGGTCTCCAGTCATTCGGGCAGGTTACCTTGGGGTGTTTAGGGACAGGCACGATGATGGACATCTTGAAGACCTCGGAACAACAGCCTGGGACAGGGACAGGTTGAAGATGTCTGCGAAGACTCCTGGCAACTGGTCTGCGCATGCTCTGAGGACGCGCCCCGGGATGTGGTCTGGGCCCGCCGCCTTCCGGATGTCCACCCGCTTGAAGGCTCTGCGCACGTCAGCCTCTGAGATGTTCAGCAGGCTGGCCTCCTCAGGCAGCGCTGACTTCGGCGGGCTGCCGTTCACGTCGAACCGAGCGAAGAAGGTGTTTAGCTCGCCTGGGAGGGAGGTAGAGGAGTTCTCTACACCACTAGTTCTCCCTCTGAAGTCTGTGATTGTCTGCAGCCCCTTCCACACACCCCTCACGTCGTGGCTCTTGAATTTGTCCTCCACCCTTTTCTTATACTCCCGCTTGGCAGAGCCGATGGTCTTGCGGAGGTCGTAGCGGGCTCTCGTATATTCCACCATATTCCCAGAGTCAAAGGCGCGAACATCGCCATTAATCCACGGTTTCTGGTTGGGATAAATCCGAACCGATTTAGTAGGAACAACGTCATCTATGCATTTCTTGAGGAACCCGGTGACTCAGGACACGTACTCGCTGATGTTATTGTCCGACGCGACCCGGAACATATCCCAGTCCGCGTCACCAAAGCCTGCAGCATAGACTCCGATTGGTCCGATCAGCATTGGACCTCCTTCACAGCGATTGGTTGCTGCTTCAGTCTCTGCCTGTAGGCGGGTAGTAGTTGGATCGAGCGGTGATCTGATTTGCCGAACGGTGGGCGGAGGAGGGACTTGTAGCCGTCCCGGAAGGGGGTGTAGCAGTGGTCGAGGATCCGCTCGCCCCGTGTGTTTCTTGTGATTTGTTGGTAGAACTTCGGGAGAACTTTCGTCAGGTTCGCCTTATTGAAGTCCCCCGCCACAATGAAAGCAGCCTCCGGGTGAGCCGACTCCTGTTCGCTGATAGCCCCATAAAGTTCCTTCAGCGCTATGTCCGTGTTGGCTCGAGGGGGAATGTACACAGCAGTCACGGTTACTGCTGTAATCTCCCGCGGTAGCCAGAATGGTCGGCACATAAGCATCAGGTACTCCAGGTCCGGGGAACAGAAAGACTTGAGGGTCTGCACATGACTCTGGTTGCACCAAGATCTGTTTATCATGAGACAGACCCCTCCTCCACGATCTTTACCGGAGAGAGTCTTTGTTCTGTCCGCGCGGTGGACGGAAAATCCTGTCGGCTCGATGGCTGAGTCGGCAACCCCCTCCGACATCCATGTCGGAGAAACAAGCCAAATGATCAAACGATCCAAAAGGGAACTGTGCAAGATATGCGAGCATGTCCAAGAGTTTTGTCACTTCTGTTAGGTCCTTGCCTGGCTGTTTGTTAGCAGTGCATTAAGAGAAGTTTATACTACATGTATTCTATGCAGGTTCAAAAACATTTTGGGTATGCTTTTAACAGACAATTAAAATTCCTGCTTTATCTGCATATTTGTTTAGAAAACAAATTGCCTTAGTTTCATCCATTCATAGTTTATCAGGGAAATTAGCTTTGTTGAAAGTAAATACTTTTGATACAGATTGTTTTCTCCTCAGGTTGCATTGTCATGATGAGCCTGCTGACCCCTCCCCTCCCTGTGTGTTCTAGAAGTTGCTGGGCAACTCTCTGCTGAAGCTGGAGGGAGATGACCGTCTGGACATCAACTGTACACTGCCTCTCACCGACCAGGTAACAAAACCCACATAATAAGAGATTTAGAAAGTAACCCAGTATTTCTACTCAAGTAAAAAGGTACAGCCTTCCTTTTTTTTATGAGTTTGAATGGCAATATTACAGTGTAACTGAAAGTGGCTCAACCCACTGGTGTGCTAACCACGTGGGCAATAACCATGCCTTATAGCAAATTCAGTTCCCACCTGCGATCCTGTCCTACATGTCATTCCTCTCACTTCCAACCCACTCTCTGGTCCACAAAAATAAATCATGACTTTAGTTTGATTGCTTTAGTGCAACGAACAGTGTGCACTGCATATCAGTACTTTTCCCTGTTCCTGCTCCAGATTGTGCTGGTGGGCTCTGAGGAGGGTCTGTACGCACTGAATGTCATCAAGAACTCCCTGACCCACGTACCGGGACTGGGCTCCGTCTTTCAGATCCACATCATTAAAGAGCAAGAGAAGCTCCTCATGATCGTTGGTGAGACAGTGTCACAGTCCTAAGCAAAGAAACATTAATGCCTAAAAAGTCCTTACAAATTATTTACACATTTTACATGAATTACCTTGCCATGATATACTGGAATGATGTTTCCTAACCATAAAAGTGGATTCCTCTTCAATCTTTGAAAAATGTCTCTCTTTTAGGGTTACATTTGAGATGCATTTTCTATTGAAGGAATAATGCATGTGTGTATGAATGTGTTAGGGGACGAGAGAGCTCTCTGCCTGGTGGAGATTAAGAGAGTGAAGCAGTCCCTGGCCCAGTCCCACCTGCCCAGCCAATCAGAGCTTGCGCCTTACATCTTCGAGACGGTCAAGGGCTGCCACCTTTTTGCAGCTGGACGAGTAGGTGTTTGACCTCCTCAGGATGACAGAATTGGGGGATGATGATGATGATAATTTTTTTTTGTTACAGATAGACAATGGCCAATGTATATGTGCTGCAATGCCCAGCAAAATCACCATCTTGCGCTACAACGACAATCTCAACAAATTCTGCATTCGAAAGGTGCATATTGCCTTTTCTTTGGTTTGATTAGAAAATAATCGATATATAAAACATAAGTACAGTAAGGCAATCAAATGTGAAATATAGACAAATATGTGTATACACAAAAATATACATGATGACGTCAATGAGAATCCAACATAAAACGAACACAATGGGGCTAGATCTGAAAATGGGACTTGTATGGTTTCTCTCTGGGACTGTTGATGGTCCTCAGGAGATAGAGACGCTGGAGCCTTGCAGCTGCATCCACCTGACCAGCTACAGTGCCATCATTGGCACCAGCACGTTCTACGAGATTGAGATGAAGCAGTTTGTGCTCGAGGGTGAGGAAGCACAAAACACTCCTTTGCCACGGTCTGTTGTGAAAAAAACCCGGCATATTTCTATTTATATCATGTTTTCTTCCACCTGAAGGTTCTCCATGTGGCATTGTAGTGGTGGTGTATAATACTTTGGCCTTTTATACAATACACAGGCGTCAGCAAGCAGAAACCATCATGTGTAGGCGGTCCAATTTTATGTCAAAGCAGCACAGCTCAAAATAATCACAATGTTTTTTTTATACTGGAACACTAGTACTCTGTCTGGGATGCATAGGTATAAGTAGTACTTTGTGAGTAGTACCACTGTGTGTATGAGGGGTGGAAGTAACAAAAATGTATAAATTAATGTGTAATCGATTTAAAATGCAATCAAATTAAATAGTCACTTGATGAATTAGCAAATGATTTAATTAATTCAGAACCAAACTGAATAAAACATCATCAATAAAATGAAATAACAATCAAACACATCATTGAAATAAAGACTGGTTTTATCTAATCACCTTGACATTCAATTCAATGCCTGCAATTCCATTCGCCACCACTTTCAAGTCGAGGACACTTTCATCATTAGAGCGGTGTGTGCTGCATGTGTCAATCACATGACCCCGCCCACAGATTTACATCCAGGCTATCCTAATCGACTGGACAATACTAATCCGTTACATAGACATGGCCTTGAAGTCAAACACACAGCATATAATACCCCTATAATGTCAAAATGTTTTACTCACCGTTTGCCGTTCTGTTTGATGCACCATGCATATCTGACGATCCAAAAGGCATGTCCAGTCGATTAGGATAGCCTGGATGTAAATCTGTGGGCGGGGTCATGTGATTGACACATGCACATGCATTTTATTTGATTGCATTTTAATCAGTTTGGTTCTGAATTAATTAAATCATTTGCTGAATCATCAAGTGACTATTTAATTTGATTGCATTTTAATCGATTACACATTCATTTATACATTTTTGTTACTTCCACCCCTCATACTGTGTGAACTATGTGAGTCATGACAGATAAGAAAAAAATGCATTTATATACAAAAAGATGTAGTTCAATGTGCTTTACATTTTAAAACATACAATTAACCTGTGTTGTTCCTGAATAAGAACGATGCATTCTATCTATTAAGATATGAAGAGACACTCGATGTGAACCGATATGTGTTATTCTGGTCTAGAGTTCCTGGATAAGAAGGACGTCTTCGCCGCTGCCTCCCACTGCTTCCCCATCGCTATTATGCAGGTGCCCAACAGCGTGCAGAAGGAAGAGTACTTGCTCTGTTTCCACGGTGAGCTTCTTCCATGAGTGGCCACACACACACACACACTTTGTGTCGTCGTCTTAAGTGATCCAGCTTTTAGGTAATGCGAATGTCTCTGACCTTTTTAAATCCCTCAGTAATGTATACTTCCATAGTGTAAAGTAAAGATGTTTGTAATCAGGATTGGCTGTATACATATACCTTGCTCTATCCCTGACAACCTCATCAACATAAGACAGTATTTCAAAGGACAAATGTATTTTGGTTTTTTTACTTGATCTTTGCAGCAAAGTTTGTATTTTGATTGATTCTTTTTTTAGATTTTATCCTTTGATTGACAGACAAAAGCGTCTGCAAAATGACTAAATGTAAATGTAAAATAATGCTACAAAGACATTAACAGCAGGAGTGACTTCCTGCTGCAGAGTTTGGAGTGTTTGTGGACACATACGGTCGGAGGTGCCGCGCCGAGGACATCAAGTGGAGCCGCCTGCCACTGGCCTTCGGTGAGGATTCATAACACACACAGAAATACACACAAAGTCCTTTGGTGTAACCTTCTCTTCACCTCGTCTCTCCTCTGGTGCAGCCTACAGAGAGCCATATCTGTTTGTGACCTACTTCAACTCATTGGACGTCATTGAGGTCCAGGGACACACCTCTTCAGGGTTATTGTATATAAATCATACACAATATTGCACTGTCAATATCATACCATCATCAATATTATTGTTAATTATAAACAATGGTACATAATACAATACATTTTACAGAGCATATGAAGGCATGAACATGAGTGGTATCTCTTGACCTTTCTCTTTGCCTGCAGGCCTCTGGTGCTGGCGCACCTAGACCTCCCCAACCCCCGCTACCTGGGCCCAGCCATCTCCTCCGGGGCCATCTACCTCGCCTCTTCCTATCAGAACAAGCTGAGGGTCATCTGCTGTAAGGGCAGCCTGATCCGGGAGTCCGGAGAGCTGCAGAGGAGCGCATCCAGTTGGGGGTCAGCTCTTGCCTACACGCACACACACGTTAGGCCAAAAGATATGGAAGGCCAAAAGAGTCACAATTACGGCTCACTGTATAAGTGTAGTGACTTAAAACGCAGTAAAATGCAGTTTTAGCTTTTCAAACACACACACACACATTCCTAAACTCACTTTCCTTCTTGTCAGTCCAAGTTGTCTGTCCTTTGTTGCAAATTCACCACTAATTCTTAAGCCACCAACATCCATGCCCTAGGCATGGGTTTAGAAATACAGAGGTCCCAAAACAGCTTGCTGGGGGGTTTGGTGGCATGCTCCCACAAAGATTTTGGATTTCCTGATCTTCATTCAGTGGACAGTAGCATACATTAAGCTATCTGTCAATAAGTAGGACTAATGCACAAGAATCAGGTTCAACGTTGCATTGCACAATCCACACTAATATCTTGAAAGAGGCTAAAAGAAGAAGAGGCTAAAGTGATCATGAAACATCTGAAAATTAATGTTGACAGTGGTGGTAATTTCTTAATCTGTTAGTGCTTTATTTTTTAAATTGGCTGGATCAAGTTCATGTAGAAATGTGTCTCTTTGGCTCCTTTTTCTGGCAGAAACGCGCTGGCGTGGTGGTGGCGTTAGGAGCCTCTGTGTATGTTGATCTGTATACATAGCTCTGTACACCACTGGGATGACACCCTTCTGTGTCTCTGAACTTTGTTTACTGTTTCAATTGAAAAAAAGATGCTTGCTCTCGGAAAAAGGTGCCAATATATATAGGCAATTATTTCACAACTTTTATTATATACACCTTGTTACGTTCCTTTAAAAGGGGTCTAATGGGTAAAGGAACTAACAACAACCAGAGGTAGAACACATGGATGAGACAATTGAAAAGTAAAGGGGGATTTATTTTCGGGAAAACACAGGGAAGGGTTAGGGGACCGATGGTGGAGCCAAAGGGAAGCAACTTGGCAAAACAAAACAACTACTAAAGCTTCTCTAAAGGTAAAACGAAAACCCAAACCCTGACTAGCCTAGCTAGCAACAGCAAAGCAAAACATACATGGGTGGAATCCACCGCTTCACTAGTGTCTAGAAAAGAGGTTCACCTATGTGCGTGTAATGTACAGGGTACCCCCAGCTTACCTAGCCCCCTTCCCAGGGAGGAACGGGAGGACAATACAAAGGGCAGGTAGCACACAGCTAAAGAGGCTAACAAGCAGCTACACATTGAGCACATGCTATAATAAATAAAAGGGAATCAGAGCGAGAGGGGACTTTCTGGAGTGTGGCCTTTTATACCCCAGTCGTGGTGATTGTAGGCCAGGCCATCTAATCAGGAACAAAGAATGGGCGGTACCTGGGAAGATAAACAAGAACCAGAAGCGCGCCCACAAATGTGCCACATGGCACGCAACACCCCCACCCACAAAATCCAAACATCCCGTTTGAGATACTACAAACTTCCCAACTACTACTCAAGGAAACTACAAGACAATGCATCATAGCCTTGAAACCACCAATAGCATGCTGACAATCACCAGACCAAGTAATTGGCAATGCTAGGCTGGTTAATAGGGTGGGTGAAGTCTCTGCAGAACTGGGGCCTTCCGTCAGTCTTAAAGTCCACAGACAACAGAGTGTCAGGAACCGGATCTGGCTAAACTTATTCTCAGAGTTAGCTAGTCTGGCACCTTGATCAGCAACACTCCACATGGACAGTCCATCCTCCTCACCACCAGGACACCTCATGGACACTGATGCAGCTGGCAGGACAGGGGAACCTGAGGAAGATGCTGCTGCTGGGTCATCTGTACTTTTCAAGCATTTTGATATGACAAACGCGGGTCTGGCGTCTGCGGTCAGGAGTGCAGATGATGCAGATAGTCTTTCCCAGCTTCCTCTCTACTCCTCCCTTTCCTTAAGGCCTCTGTATGCTTCTTTAGAAGTGTTTGAGACCAGATGCCCAAATTCAACTTTACACTCTATAGTTCCACAGAACTGGATGATATTGGGGAGGTACTAGAGTAGAAGAGGCTGTCCTTCAACCTACCGAGATTTGGCACCAGCCTCCAAGCCCTCGCCCCTTTCATATCCCAATAGTCTACCCTATTGCTGAGGAGGAGAGCGGGCCCGGGAGGGCTTGGGATCGGAAAATCTACATTCACACTTTTCGCTCAACTTTTTGTGGATGGCAAGGGATAGGGGAGAGTGAGTTTTCAGACCTTCTTAAAAAGTCCCAGAACAGATTTAAGATCGGTAAATCATACAAATTCTGTCACAGATTGACATTTCAAAGTCATATTGACAACCAATAATAATCGTTTTGAAGGCGCAGACCTTGTGCTGAACTTTGCTACTGTGTGTGTGTTTTCTTGACGCTTCTTCAATAGCAGTCCCAGCAAGCGTTCCCCCCCAACCTACACAGAGCACATCACCAAGCAGCTGGCTTCGGGGCCCGGCAGCCACGAGGGCTTGCACCGTGAGCCCAGCACGCCCCACCGCTACCGGGAGGGACGCACAGAGTTCCGGCGGGACAAGTCCCCCGCACGGCCCCTGGAGAGGGAGAAGTCCCCTGGCCGGGTGCATGACAGCCGCAGGGAGAGGTCCCCTGGGAGGTTCGGAGAGAGCAGCCGGCTCCACTCCAGCTCCGTCCGCACCCAGCTCACACCTGTCAACAAGGTAGCTCGACGTGGGGCCCTATGTGGTATCGAGGCAACTTCGAAATTCAATGCATTGCGTTACATAGTAAAGTTCTTAAAAAGCAAGCCAAATGCTGAAATCAAATCACAAGGTTGACACGGACTGTCAACCTTATTCGTGTTAGTGTTATTCATAGCCTTCCCTTGATTGTTTGAATAGTGCCTGTAATGTCTAGTTCACGTGGCAAGTGGCTTTACCGAACAGCAATAGTGCATTGGTGATTATTCACCAAGATGAAATTAGGTTAAGAGCTCTGTTACATTTTAAACATCAATGAAATACAGCCCGTCATTATAAATCAATGTTTTTTTACTTGTGTAGTAGGTCATGGTGACATACAACTCCTTGTATATGTACGGGTGTCCCATCTCTCTTGCAGGTGTGGGATCAGTCATCTGTGTGACCCAGTTCCCCTGTCCATTCCTTCTGATTGGATGTTGAGGAGAACAGAATATTTAATCCCTTTGCATCCACATGCTAGACACAGGTGGAGAAGAGTGAACTTGACATGGGATCAGTTGGACACTGTTGCCTGTATATAGCGCCCATCCAAGCGATTCATACCACAACAAGACACTTGCACTGGAAGATGTTTTCTTCTGCCAATCATCTCATTAACAGAAATAGTCCAATGCAAAATTTGGTGGCAGCTGATCAAAAGATCAGGAGGACAATTATACTATATATATTATATATATATATATATATATATATATATATATATATATACCCACACCCACGCTGTAAATAGTTGTTTACGGTTTTATATACAAAGGGAAGACCAGGCTGGAGATGCCGTGTATATATTTTTTCAAATTAATGCATTTCGAACAGTGTTGCAGGAAGATTCATTTGATCACTGGGAGAAGAATGTATTATCTGAAGCAAATGTATTGGCTTTCTCTGTTCGGCTAAATGCATTTGTTGTATTGAATGCTTTGACAGCACCTTGCACAAGATTTAATTAAAAAAGAACAATGACTCACAAGCGGTCGAAACATGGTTGTAACGGACCACACGTATGCGCCTCTTCACCAAGTGGACATTGAGGTGAAACTGTATATGTGGCGTCATTGCCTGCCTTCATCCAATGATGTTTTTTTGCTACCAGCCTTCATTGAGTTTGTTTTACCCAATGGTAAATCAGGTTTTCTGCCTTGTGGACGAAGACTTTAGCAGGCTCAGCCAACTGTCCTTGGATCTGACCAAGTGACCCTGTCACCCTCCATCTTTCTCAGTCTGCTGCAGCTGGTTGTGGTACAGATATCTTAAGCTTTTGTTGAATTTTCGTTACATTTATTTGGTTTCTTTACTCCTGTGCAGTGAACTATGATGTCCTGTAAAATCGTCAGGGCCCACGGCCGTTACTTTGGTTAATCGCTTCCTCTAGTGCCAGTAGGTGAATCATTGGTCGTCATGTCAATGAGCATGAGCTTTACAGACTATTCTATTCTTTTGGTTGCGCTTTTCTGTCATGTGGCTACTTGAATTCGCATTTGATTGCGTTTTAATTGATGTCGGACACGAACTACAAATATTTTGCCAGATTAAAAAAAAGAAAGAAGGTGCATAACATGAAACATGATTGGCCTATATGTGTTTTGAGATGTGAAATATGTAATTGTTTTCATGTGAAGGCTTGGCAAACACACTGGGTAATGTGTATTTTATTGTTCGCTTTAATGTAAACAATGTAATGCTGTCCTAAGTCATTCAACAAAACAAAATATTCAGACGTAACAAGGGGCACTTGTTACAGGAAACGGCTATATACAGCTACAAAATCCGAGATAGACAGGACATGGTAAAGAGTCAAAGTGCTTATCAGCAACAAAAAGGGGAAAAGAGGAACAGTCAAGGAAATTATTATCCTCGTGAGAGACGAGTAATAAAAACGCTTGGCACTGGTCTCTAATATAAGAGACAGTCTCTCACTCAAATATTCACGCATACTTGCCCCAAAGTCATGTTCTTACTGGGATAACTGCAATAATGTTTTTACAAAGAACCTAGTGAAATGTCTGCTTCTTAGATCAAATGCCTGATCAGCGAATCAGCCTTCCATTTTTTTTCCAACACATTATTGAAAATAGCAGTAACAAATGCCGTTGTGATGACAATGTTTTGTTTCTACTTTTACGCATTCACCACAACGCCATCAACAAACACGTGCCCACCACTCCATTGCACAGACAATCAGTCCTATGTGTGCTCCCTGAATTCAGTTTTCAAGATTCACATTCATGGGTTGTTGATAAAACTCACAAGGACCCGATGCATGTGTGATGGTGTGTGCATTCATTTGGGAGTTGGCATGTCTATGGTTGAAGCTGCCAAACCATTAGCAACACTTAGTGGTCAGTGGAGGGGTAACACCTGTATGATCTGGTATCCCTCCCAACATTATGCATCTGATTGTGTTTAAGGTAAACATACATTGACACCTGCTATCTTTCAAATTGATTACAAACCAAATATTTGTGAAATAATTCATTGAATATTAACAAAACATTGAATTGTTCATTGATCAATTGATTGCAGGCCTCTAAACACAAGATTTGTGAAGTCCATTCACAGCCTGCAAAATAATGCAGAAGTGGGAGACCAAGTAAACTTTGAGCTTTTCAGGGTTATAGCTGGAGTGATCATCTTACCCTAAGCAGCTGTGCAGACAGAAACAGAGCGAGATCTGCTAGCTCTTCACAGCAGTAAATCCAATTAAAGATAAAACGTATCCTCATATAACCTTATTCTAGGAGCCTCTGAGATATGTCACACAACACAGAGGAGTGGTGTTACTTCCAATGGACACTGAACACACTCCACTGACCCTGCAGCAAATCCTGATACTGATGTGGCCCATCTTATGTCATAAGATGAACTCTCATGGTCCTAGATGGAGTTGTTAGACAAGATATGTTTGGAGAATCACTAGGAAATGCATATTGCACCTTTTATGATTCAGCAGAGCGCTTGTCCAACAAAAAAGTGAAATCAAAAGGCTGTTCACAATGATGCAAATCAAGAACTAAGTGTGAATATCTGTGGGTTGAAGGAGGCTATGTTTGTGTGTACAAAATAGAGGTAGAGGGTCCTGTGAGAGTCTCGGGGAGTGGGGAAGCAGGGGTTTTTCTTGGTGCATCCTTTTTTTTTTTGGTGGTTTAGTTTTGCCAACCATTCTGTCATTAGAAATGACAGCACATTGTTTTGCCAACTGTCCTTGGCTCTGATAACATTCTGGTATTTGGCTTTTATATATTTAGTCTGCATGAGTTGTTCCTGCACTATTGCAGAACGGCAAACTGTACCCGGGTCATTAGTTTGAGTTGAAAGGCAGATGTAAAGCCCTCTAAAAACAATGGCCAAACAAAAACTCATGTTGAAGAGACATGCGGCACCATGGCCAGTGATTCTGAGCCATGTGTAGTTGGCCGTGTAGTTCCACTCCTCGTAGAACAGTGATTATCAAGGGGCAAATTAATTGTCTCAATTTCTTGTCCTTTTTTCATTTTGAAACAGCAATTCAAAAATAAAATAAATAAAAGTAAGGATCACATTTCTAAAGAAAAAAACTAAATGAAAAACACTGCAGCATTAACACAGGACAAGCAAGCTCTATTAAAAAAGAAAATCAACAGTTTGCAAATATACATTTGGTTGTATTGAAAAAAAGGAAATCAAGAAAAATAAGCCACTATTTAAAGGGTCCGATAGATTTGTTTAGTTGTTTTTCATAAATGCTATATATGTCTTTGAATATATTATTTCATTCAATCATTCATTTGCTTTACAAAAAAAAAGTGTATGTGTGTGTGGGAGGCGGTCCGTCGACTGGCAGGGTACAGGGTGGGTGGTGGTCGTGGTGGAGTGGATGGTGTCAGCACACAACCAAGGGCAGGTGGCAGCACACAACCAAGGGAACAGCAGTGTCACCGACCCAACAAGTATTTGCTTTACACCCCGAAGCCAAACACGTTCACTCCCAACTATTTCAACAAGCAAATTGATATACACATATATATACACACACACATATATACACACATATACATACACTGTGTATATATATATATATATATATATATATATATATATTCACACAGTTCACTGCAGACTCTCTACAGTGAACTTCCCTCTCGCTCAGTGTTGTTACAAGACAATCCCAAGGCCTGGGGAAGATGGGAGACGCTAATGGAGTGAGGGGTGCTGAAGTCGCTGCAGACCAGGTGAGTTGGGGCAGCCTCAAGTGGCAGAAAAACAATGGCCACCATTGTCCAGGGTTGGGAGCAGCTGACAACACAGCTCTCCAAAAATCACAGAGTGGATGGGTCCCCACTCATCACACACCCTGCTTGATGAGAAGGAGGAAAAGCCCTTTGGGATAGGGTATGAGTTCAGTTCATGGAAGTCCATTTCGAACATGGTCAATGAGGATTCCTGTCATGACTCTTCCCTGTTTTAGTTTGTTTTAGTCATCATGTGGTCATTTAAAAAGTGAATACTATTTTTGACCTTTTTCCATCAATAGGGTTTGAAAGGAAAGAGTTTTGATTAGATTTAATGTATCATTACTTAATAAAAGAGGGGAGTGAAACACTCCTGAAGTTGTTCTACAGGCGTGGTTACTGGGTACACGGAGAATCCAAACAACAGCACTGGTAGTGAGGATGCAGGGATTGCAGAAGAGGGGCAAGGGTAAGAGTAATGAAGGAACGATTGTTGACAAGATGTCCTGGATCTTCAGGCAAGCTCCAACTCAGGAGCGTCCCCCTCGCACCCAAGGGTCCTTGCCGTTTTGTCCGAAGACACCCTGCCTGCTCCCGAATGTGCACGTGCCACCATTCGCTCATGTGAAACCCCGGCCAATTAAAGTGCTCAGTTTTCTCAAGCTCATTCCATACACGTTCTGTACGAGTTCGTCCACGCATGCACGCACGCACGCACCCACACCCACACGCAGTACTTGGGACATTATGTGTCACTCCCGTGTGCTACTGCAGCAGTTTTGCAGCTCCTCAGGCTGGGTAAAGGGAAAGAGCCAAGTGTCTCCCCACACTAAAAACGTTCCCTGTTTCTGGGGTAAGTTTGGGGAACTACTTGGAGCTGGCTGTGATGCCCTTGCCCAGCTCAGTATCTAGGGGGCCCAGGCTTGGGCACGGCTGCAGGCTTCCATAGCAGGACTTGCAAACACGGCTGGGCTCAAACAGCTGCTGGCTTGGCACGGGGATCTTCTGGTCACAACAGCTGGCGCAGAACACGTTGCCGCAGTTCCTGTGGAGGGGACACCAGACAGAAGCAGTCATGGCCGAGCGCTGCCAAGTTATAATATGGATGACACCCAATCCACCTCCAGGGGTTAGCATCATCATCATTATTATTATTATTATTATTTCAGACACACAGCTCATCCTTTTTTATTTATATACATGCTGGAGCTCATGCCCTCACAAGCAGATGTGTGATAAAAACTACAGAACCCCTCACCCTACCCTCAGCCCTCAGGTGTAGCCAACCACTTATGTACTCCACCCTTATGTACTCCACCCTTATGTACACTACCTGATGCAGAACCATGCAGTGTGCAGTTGAAGTGGAAGGGAAGGATGGAGTGGGATAATGCCAGGACTAGGGTTGCTATGGGGTTGCTGTGGGGTGAGGATTGGATGGAAGGGGTAGGGGTGGTGGGCAAAGCAGGCAACACATGATTTGTGGATGGACAGGTGATAGGTAAACAGTGTTACGACCCAACACTCTACCACACAAACCCTAGTGACAGTGCATTAGTGATTGGTGAAGCCGTGGCACACTGCAGGCATCTAACGATTTGAGTCACTCACAGCTGTGCGTGTGGTTCACCGGTTTTAAGGTTGAAACAAAACGCACAGAGCAGATAGGATGCAGTGTGTGTGGGTGTGAGTAGGTGTGAGGGGGGAGGAGGATGGAGTGGGGGGGGGGGTACAAGGGGATCTCACCAGACCTCCTGGACAGGCTCCCTGCCACTGTGGAGGAGAGGGGAGACAATGGATAAGAGCCGCTGTCACACGGGCCCATACACCGCCGGACCACACGCATACATGGAATATTCCTTTTTTTCTCTGCTGTGGACCTTTTTAAATGAGTGGGGAGAAAGCAGCTTGCATTGAGCAGGAGAATAGGGATTGAGTGAGACCGATTGGTTTGATTGTAAGTTCCCCCGTTAACACTGTTTCCCCCCCTGAAAAGTGATAGTGAGTCACAGCCAGCAATGACGACTGCAACACAGCGGGACTGATCACATTTGATGGTTCAACAAAAGGAAGGAAGCGCAGACAGCAGCAAGCAATGAGGACAAGACGGCGACAACCAGACAATGAGAGGCAGAGAGACACCAAGCCCCCAATATGGAATTATTTGACGAAAGGAGAGACCACTAGCCCTTATTTACATTTAGGCAATGTTTTTCATCCAAAGTGACCTATAATAAGGCATGGTAGGTACCTGCAGTGATGCTTTCTGCTGGCCAGCCAGAAGCGACTCTCACAGCGGTAGCACTGGGCTGCCAGGTGGTCAGGGTACCAGCGGGTCACCTGTAAAGGCCAGCAAGCACATCATCCATCCAACCTAGTGATGTGGATTTACTCTGGCAGTACTCCATCAACATTTGTTGTGGCACATCACATTGGTTCAATACATATTTTAAGATTTTTTTTTTTTTTTTAAACACCAGCTATGAGAATGATGGAATTTTTTTTTTTTTTTTTTGGAATTTCATGGCCATGCCAACTTTCATCTTGGGATTCCATTTGTTATAATGCACATGCTTATAGTACATTTATAGAACATGTGTACTGTGTGTGGTTGGTGGTTGGTTTAAGCAGCCTCACCTGACCCAAGACAGCTGCACCAAGGGGCAATGTCGGGGTCAAAGCCATTGCAGAAGTAAACCTGCATTCTTCCTGCATTCTTTCTAATGGCCTGCAGGGGCAATACCACTGGTTGCAAAAATAAGTCTATGGTAGCAAATGAGGAAATGACCCGACTTCTCACTTGATTTATTTACAGTAAGCATTTTCCTAATGACTTTATGGTCTCAATTGTTAGTTGCAATTGTTTATTTTGTAAATGATGGTCCTATTTAGAGTGAAATAGACAATAAAGCAGGCTATGCTTTAGGGCAATCAAGATAGAATGCATATCTATGGCACTATTACATTTTGGTCGCCTAAAAATATTTTGTTTGTAAGGTTGTACGAAAAGACACCCCCGCTCAGGTGACTTCCATCTGCTGGTTGCTAAAAACCAAGATGGCGACAGCCAAATCCCTAACTCGAGGCTTCAAAGCGGTAGACCACAAACCAATGGGTGACGTCACGATTACTACATTTCTTATACAGTCCATTGCATAGGCGGAGCCTAAAATAAACTTGGAAAAAAAGTTTGGAAACTTGTTTGGTCGATTATGTCTCTGTTGTTACAATGCTAATTAGCATTGTATTTTATATAATTGGAAATCCTGTTTATTTACCTTTACAATGATGACCAATTTGTAAGGATCATGCATTTGTGGGATGAGCAGCACAGCTGATTATGTTGGTAGCTACTTGCGCTACTTGCAAAGTAAAATTTGCCAAAATTGTCTGCCAATGCTAAACCGTGTATTCTCCTGTTGGTATTGACTCTTTTTTGAGTTGTTTGGTGGATTGGATGATTGGACTCTATCAGTAACGAGGAACAAACAAGACGTTGACACTTTTTCATTAATACACCATCAGGAGCCTCAGTAGTCACCAACCTGGTCACACGTTGCTGTGGGATGGCATTCCATTCCTCAACCAGAAGTTGTTGCAGGTCAGCCAGCGTGGTTGTGTTGGTCACTCTAACATGTACAGCACGCCCAAGCTGATCCCACAAGTGTTCAATTGGGTTGAGGTCTGGACTCTTTGCAGGCCAAGAGTCTCTACTCCCACATTCTGGAGGCAGTCTATGATAACCATGGCTCTGTGGGGGCAGGTGTTGTCATCTTGGAGGATGGAGTTACGTCCCAGATTGTGAATATATGGGATCGCCACTAGCTGCAGAATGTCATTCTGATATCTCACTGCATTGAGATAGCCTTGTTTTGCCAATGATGGAGATACTGCCCCACACCATGACACTGCCGTCAACAAAAGCACCAATCAGCATAGCGTTCTCCATGTCATCTCCATACTTTGACGCTGCCATCCAACTTCCGCAGACAGAACCTGGACTCATCACTGAACATGACATCTCCGCACATGTTCAGGTTCCATTGTCGGTGTTGCCGACACGAGCATAAACGGGCCTGTCGGTGAGAGGCAGTAACTGCAGGCTTCCTGGTAGACTTATGAGCTCAGAGATTGGCTGGTGTGCAGTCTGTTCCTGGCCATCTGATCAGAGATCATTATGCTATAACGATGCAGGCAAACCCTGCCTGCAAATCTCTAGAAAACAGCCTACGGTTCCTCAGTGCTGTAAGGGTCTTCTTGGGCTATTGTCTTACTGGGACGCCCAATTTGGAGATGGTACCAGGGCTGACTCCAAATAATGCTGCAAATTGGTTTTGCACCAGCTTCAACTTACCCCATTGCATGGGCCTTGGCATGCCGATGCTTGGAGCAGACACCAAATGATCATTTTAGTAGGGCGCAGCACCCAGCAGGCCCGATGCACACCTGGAGCTCAAAGCAAATGTGAATGCCAACAGGAGAATACACTGTTTAGTATTGGCAGAGAATTTTGGCAAATTTTAGTTGGGCACTACCCACATAATAGCCTGTGCTGCTCATCCCACAAATGCATGATCCTTACAAGTTGGACATCATTGTAAATGTAAATAAACAGGCCTTCCAATGATATAGAATGCAATGCAAATTAACATTGTAACAACAGAGAAATAATCGACCAAACACACATTTCCAAAAAAAATTCTGAGTGTAGTTCCAATAAAAATATTTATTGTATATATCTGTGCACATATATTCATATTTTACTCGATGTAATAACATAAAAAGATTGTAACAAAAAAATCTTATTTATATTAGGTTTTGTTTGAAATAAATTCATTTTGAGCAGTCATGTGACATGGGCATGCTGTGACATGTGAAGTTAGATGCGAGTTCCTTCTCTTTTGTGCATTTAGATAGTGGACAGATAGTAGACTTACGTGGGACGCACAAAAAGGTGTTCTGCACTAGATAGAACACTGGCGTAGGTCAAAATGGTTTCCCAGGATCCTTTACTCACTACCCTTTTCAGATTATGTGTGAAGCCCCAATCATTGGTCTATTACTATGAGGAAAAAATCTGTTTCCTCTTTGTTTTGTTTTGTTTTATCCTTTTTTCATTTGCTTTCCTCCTCCTATGTGGTATAAATTCTTCTTTGGCCTAGTTTTGATGGGAACTGAGACTGCGTTGCAGGTCATAAAGATAAGCAAGGGTGCAGGCATTTCCATCACCCCTTTAACGCCTCCTCTCCCGGTATCCCAAATGGAGAAAGAGCAGATCTTCCTTGGGGGGGATGAAACTGTGTTAAAAGTAAGGGTCGACTGATTATCGGCCTGGCCAATAATCGGATCCGATATTCATCATTTTCCGATTACCTGTGATGTATAGCCAATCCAATAATGCTGCCGGCGGGACATTGAGCCAGAGAGAGGCAACTGCATCAGAGCTGCCTGCAAGGAGTGCATTTTGCCACAAGGAGCGCATTATTATTATTTTTTTCATTTAATCGGCAATCAGATCATACAAAATAACGATTCCAATAATATAAAAAGACTAGATTATGCAGTTGCCAGGCCTCTACTTGGGCGCACTCTCTACTAGGGGCTCCTGGGGGCTCCCAGGGGTCCACACTTCCTTAGGGAGGAGACAGGCTCATGCTCTCCAACGTAAGCCCAACCAACTTGTCCGGAACCCTCTTGGTCCTCGTCTGAGTCCGGCTCCTTCAGTCCTGCATCTGCATCGGCTTCCGCTCGATTGCACATTTTTGTAGTGGTAATTTTCATTTATTAGATTAGAGAAGCTAAGTCGAGGGGGAAGTACCTCATTTTTAATTCGACGCCACCAGCCGTGCTGTAGTGCTAAGATTCCTTAGCTCCGTCTAGAATAACCCACGTAAGCATCAGTTGACTGAATCACACAGCTTTTGTTTTGAGAGGATAAAGGGCGATCGATTCCCCTTTAATTCCCGACATCGACAGGCCACCACAAATACCACAAACAATGTACCCAACCCCGCTGCCGAGCACTGGACATCAGGACCATCAAAATGCAACCCCGTCGAACTCAACACAGTTCTTTTGGGAAAGAACGTACCGCCTTCAGCAAGGCTGACCACGGGATCATCAGCACGCCACCCAGACGAACTCGCTCGAAGCAGTTCCTTGGGAAAGAACGAGCCACCTCTTGATCGCTACACACACGATCTCCAGCGAGGTAGATATCTGGGCATAGTTAGATAGAACTGTGTTATATGACGTTGTGTTTAACTTTTATTGATATTGTCGGACGATATTGCAAACATGTTTTGCCTTCTTCCCTTATGTTTTGATCTAAAGTCTGAGTGGATCCCGTCCATTGTTAGATCTGTACATGCCCCTCTCTTTTGGTTTTCTCTCCCTTTTACTAACAAAGCGCATGCATCTCAGACACTTCAGGTTGTGCATTGCTTATAATATTTGAGGAATACTTTATGCCAATTTGCCAACTTGAATTTATTAAACATTGTTATATCATAACTATTTGTGGTTTTTGCTTGAATATTGTATTGAAGCCATTCTTTGTCGAGTAAAGAACTCTTCATCCTTCAATTTATGCTAACTATTAATGGTAACTTTAGTTGTGATTATTAATTAATTATTAGTCCCAGTTTAGTTTAGTACCTTTTATGAGACTTAATCCACTGTTCGGTTATTGGTCCCTGATTTCAGGGTGGTGCCCCATTATTGTTAATTCAGATTAATACCTTTTTTTATTTGAATAATTTATAATTTTCTTTGATTATGATTAATTCTAAGGTAATAACCGACCGTAGGACACACTGGCTATTCGTATTTACAAGCCTACTGAGCATTTTCTAATTGTGTGCGTGCTGTAAGTTGGAAAGTGAGTATGCCTATTTCATCATTTTCAATTTAACACAAAATTTGTTTATATGCACACTAAATGTTTTAAAATTATAAATGTACATGGAAAATTACAGCCTAACAGTATAATACAAATAGATTGATATTTCACTTTTAACAGATGATTGCCAATGAGTTTCAGTTGTGTGTGGCAGTGCGCTCATGTGTGAAAGACAAATACCCTATGTAAGCCAATGTGTGGTCAAATCAGTTTGTGACCACATTTTACTATGTGTTGTTTGGCTGTATGGCAAGCTTGGCACTTTTGTCTTCCATTACATGCACAGCGCAATAGTTGGGACTGTGTACTGACGTCAGTTAGTACCAGCACAAATGTCAAACTCCGCCTATGGTCTATGGGCTGCACAGTTGTGGTGTATTGACTTAAAATACACACAGGTTAAACCAGCCATCACCACACAATCAGAGAACAGCTAGCATTCACCACCTGCTCTGTCATTAATTTTACAACTACAAACTCTACAATAATTCAGATTATTCAACATTCTGTGTCCTTTGGGGGAGCCCTAGAAAAAGCCACTTTAGCCAGCAGCATTGCTAGTGACACAGGCAGATGAATGTTGAATAATCCGGTTTCTTGTAACATTTGAAGTTGTAAGATGAAGACAGAGCAGGTGGTGAATGCTAGCATGCTAGAGCTCCCTGATAGGTTAAACCAGCATCACCTCACCTGTTTGCACTGATTTGTCAATGCACCTCAGGTGTGTAGCCCCACCTGCCCCTGACTCATTTACCTCTGTATCCTGCTTGTCAACCTGCTCCCAGCTTGCCTCAGACAGGAGCTCCATGCTGCAGTGGGACAGGCAGTTGTGGTCCAGGTTGTACTCAGAGTCTGTCACAGAGGTCTATACACCAGGAGGCACACAACACATATGATAACCATCAACCTTTTTAATATGGTATGCCATATGGATGTCTACACAGAACACTGAATACTGGTGAACTGAATATAAATTGGAACTTGAAGGAACAAGCATTGAGTTTCGGAAGAAATCTGGACGGCTGCAAAATAGTTACAGTGCTACTTGAAAGTATGTGAACCCCTTGAGCAGTTTAGAGTTTTCTGTTGTTTTACCATGATTTTCTTATTCCATCATCACCAGCTTTCTATATATGAAATGTCAGGTTTATGTTTATCAATTGCATGTACTTGTTTAGGGGACCTGTGTGAGTAGCCAAAAAACTACATGAAGCATGGAATGAGTGTATGTGAATCAAAAGCGCCATGTTTGGAGAAAAGCCAACACTGCATACCAAGAAAATAACCTCCTCCCAACAGTGGAGCATGGTGGTGGAAATGTGAAGGTCTGGGGCAGCTTTTCTGCCCTCTAGACCTGGACGACTCCATATTATCCAGAGAAACATGGATAAATTGGAAAATGTTTTGATCAGAATCTCCTGCCATCAGTCAGGGAGTTGAAGCTGGGCCGAAAATGGGTTCTGCAACAAGACAACGACCCAAAGCACACCAGCAATAGTACCAAGGAATGGCTTAAAAGAAAGAGGATTCATACTCTGTATTGGCCTAGTCAAAGTCCGGACCTCAATCCTATAGAAATGTTGAGGCTAGATCTGAAGCGGGCGGCACATGCCAGATGTCCCTCCAACCGCTCTCAACTGGCTGAGTTCTGCAAGGAGGAGTTCTGCAGATGGAGAGACTGGTCAATGGTTACAGAAGACGTTTGGTTGAAGTAATGACTGCAAAAGGAGGTGCCACAAGCTACTAACTAAAAGGGTTCACATACTTTTGCACATGTCACATTTTCATGACATGACAGATAAACCACTTTTGTTGAATAAATAATGACCATTATTTGGAATGTCTGCTTTACAAATTGGTGTTTGGATATACATTTAATACGGTTATTATAATTTTTTTAACAAAAACAATGACCATGTTTGGAGCGTTCACAAACTTTCAAGCAGCACTGTATATGTATACAGATTTAATTTGACTTCATATGGTCTTCATCACCATTGTGGTCCATGAGGTGTTAGTGATGGGAGATGGGTTATGCCTCACCGCTTCGTCTCCCAGCTCTCCGTTCATCTGCAGGCAGACCCCGTGCTGCTGGTTCTCCAGCTGCGTCCGGAGCTCCTGCATCTGCCTCTTCAGGCTCTCCACCTCCTTCTGGTGGCATGCCTCCATCTGCCGCAACCGCTGCTGGATAGCATCGGGGTGCATTGTCAGCCCGTCATCGTCAAGGTGGAGGCGGGACGGCTGCTCTGGGCTGCCGGCGGGGCGGCCCCCCGCCGAGTGGAAACAACGGTGATGGCAGAAGCCTCTCTGGGTTTGTCCCAGGGAGCAACCGCTGGCCAGCGACACCTGCCTGCTCAATGAGCCCCGCTCGCCCTTAGCCCAGTGAGAGGTATCGTTGCAGGGCTTGGCATCTGGGTCCTTGCCTCCATTGCACAGCGCCTCACGATTGGTTGGCTGAAAGGCACTGAGGGAGGGCCGCTTGTAGACCATGTTTAGAGTCCTTGTGTTCCCCTGCTCCTGCTGGGCCTCCGCATCGTTCTTTCTGGCGGGCAGAGGGGGTGTTTCGGCATGGGGACGGGGCTTTGCCTGGCCTGGGCATGGCCACAGTGCTGCCGGCTCCAGTCTATTACAGGCCTCGTCTGTCAGAGTCTCAGTGGAGCTCTCCATGATAGAGGCCCTGTTATTCGCCTGCTCCAGGGTCTCTGAGGGTTCTCCTGGTTCTACTAGCATGCCATTGGTTAGAGTTCTATGGGAGGCAGGCTCCTCTGGTTCCAAAGGCCCATCTAACTGACCATGTGTTGGGGGCTCAGTACAACTGTCTATAACCTGCTTTACCAGCTTTTCTGAGATTTTTATCACATCAGCCTCCAGGCTCTGCTGTTTCTGCTCAATGTCCCCTGATGTATTGGTAGAGAGGGGAGGGACAACTGGAAACACAACATCCTCTGTAGCTTCCACCGCAACACGCTCCTCAGAATGACCATTGCAGAGCGGCTCACTCTGCTTCTCCATTCCTCGATTGACCTCAACACACTTCTCATCAATCTCTGCATTTTCTATTAGTTTCCTCAACTCTATGTCTCCATTGGCAATGATCGGAGCCACAGCCACAACACCATTGTTGCTTCCCTTCTCTCTCTGGATGGCTGCGAATGCAGCCTCCTCCTTGGTGGCCTCCTGAAGGATGTTCTCCATTTGACCCTCTGCCACGCTCACTGCCACCACCAGCTCTGCGTCCTGCTGCTCTGGAGTCTCCACTCCTGGGGTGCTGGACAATTGCAGCAACTGTGACCCAGGCACCCCTGCCTCGAGTTGGGGCTTAGGTTCAGCTGTGTCTGCATACACCTGACCGTTGGGCTGGTCCACTTGGTCCAGGCATCCTACACCCCCGTCAGGCACCACAGTAACGTTGTTGAGCTCTAGGGAGCGCCGGTGGTCCTGCCACTTCTCGTTGAGGCTGGGGTCGCTAGAGCGCCGGTTGGGCACCGGTGTGCTGCCTAGCTCACAGGCACTGGGCAGGTTGTCAAAGGAGCGGGTTTTGGGACGTCTGTGAATGGGAGAGAAAGAGAAGGTTAGCTTTTTGGACAAAATTGGACTGTTAACACACAAGACAATGGTTGATTGTCTTGCAGGTACTAAGGAGCATGCATGATCGTTAAATCATTAGAGAACTCAGAATATATACCCTCATGGCTAATTGAGGATGGATAAGGCTTTTGCCCCATTCAAACAAAAGACCCAAATCGGAGGCATATTGTAGCACAGTTCTGTGAGCATCTTTATACAAGCCAGGGGGTGAGGTCACAGGAATGGTGGGTTTCTGTTGTTTCTGTGGGAAGTCTGCTTTCATTAGTGGCCCCCTGCCAACGCTGTCCCGTAGCTCAGAGCGCTTCAGCAGACTCCTCAGCCTCAACACCTGGCTCCAGTTCGCCTGCAGAGCTCACAATATTGGCTTTATTGACAACTTTAATTTGTTTTGGAGCCGTTCCTCTCTCTACAGGCCCGATGGACTCCACCCAAACAGACTGGGCAGCTGGATGCTAACGGCTAACATACAGCATGCTGTCCAGTCTGCTGCTCCACCACCTGACTGTTTGCATGCCACACCCCCCTCCCGGACACTCCTCCTGTGCCTACAGTGGCACCTACAGTCCCTCCTGATAGCTCCCTCTACGGGCCACTCCTGTCATTACCCCTCACACCGGACAATCTTCCCATTCAGGCCATCATCACTGACAGGGTCCCCCATCCTCACTGCACCTCTCACCGTGGGGTGTGTATTGGGAACCTCCTCCGGCCACCCCGTGCCTCTGCTTGTTCTGCCGCTGTTCTACTCTTGCCAGTGAAGATGGCTCTGATTAATGCTAGATCGCTGGCAAACAAGACCTTCCTCCTCAATGACTTTTTCACCTCTCATGACCTGGCTTCAGGCTGGTGAGCTTATTCCATTTTCTGAACTTCTTCCTCCTGGGTGTGGATTCTTTAGCTCCCCTCGGACCACTGGCAAGGGTGGAGGGGTAGCTTCTGTATTTAAATCCACCTTCCACTGTCGTCAGTCTCCATCTGACACCTACTCCAGCATTGAGCTGCAGCTTTTTGAATTAAGCTTTTCCCTGCCTGTGTTGTGTGCGGTGGTCTACCGTCCACCAATATTCAATAAGGATTTTATACAGGACTTTACAGAGCTCTTGGCTGCGATCGTGTTGAAATATGATCATTTTTTAATTGTTGGTGATTTTAACGTACATGTTTGCTGTGAAACCAGACCCCTGGTTAAAGACTTTCTTAATCTTTTAGAGTCTTTTAACCTTACTCAGTCGGTGACCGGCCCGACTCATGAAAAAGGACACACATTAGACCTGGTGCTGTCCTATGGTTTGTCTGTTAGTATCAGTGAAATCTGTGATACACGTATATCTGATCATCTGCCTGTCTTATTTAATGCCACAGTCCCCTGCTCTAAGACTACAACTTGTGCTCCTGCCCGCTGCCTGCGTGCGATTAATCCTTCCACCGCCTCACAGTTTTCTGCTGCTTTTAAGGACTCTTTAATTTACACCATGGATGGCTGCTGCAATCTAAGTGCTGAGGAACTTACCATCAAATTCCAGGGATTAAAGCAAGAAACAATAATTTGACAGAATTTTTTTTTCAGGCCAAATCATATTCCCCAGCCATCTACACGCCACGGCTCCTTTTTTTCTGCCGTGCGGTCACTTCCCATAGGAAGTGACCGCACGTACATGAGGAAGTTCCTCATGTAAACAGGAGTATATTGTGTACATGCCCTTAGCCCAACAGCTCTTCTGTTTCTGCTCCCAATACAGCATTCAAGTTGTAAGAAGGCTTTAACCTACGCAATCTAAATTCTCAAGACCAATTGCATTTAGAAGGAAGGTCGTTTTGAACAGCTTTTCTATTGTCAGTTTGCTTTTATGTAATTTCAATGTTGTTTTCAATCTATTAAGACTTACAAATAAATACCATCTGCATAACTTTTCAGTGCATGTTTTTATTTATCTTAATAAACACCCAACAAAACAAGGCTTTTGTTTTATGTGAGCCTGTTATCACTTACAAAAAATAAACAGCACCAGCAAAAAGAAATGAACAATAAGTGCAATTGTACCAGCATTAAAGAACAATATGTACAAATGTCTCTAAAGTGCTTTTCACTTTGAAACCATATGCCTCAAGCATGGCTACACCTGATACCAGTTTCCGGGGTTTTGCTGTGGAATGATCTACTGGTGCAGTGTCTCTAACTCCAAGATTGGAGGAGGCTGAGGAGGAGGCTGTAGCAGGTTTAGTGGCTCTAACTCCAGAGGCTGAGGAGGAGGCTTTGGGAGCTGCAGGGGCTCTAACTCCAGAGGCTGAGGAGGAGGCTTTGGGAGCAGCAGGGGCTCTAACTCCAGAGGCTGAGGAGGCTTTGGGAGCTGCAAGGGCTCTAACTCCAGAGGCTGAGGAGGAGGCTTTGGGAGCTGCAGGGGCTCCAACTCCAGCAGTGAAGGAGGAGGCTTTTGTTACCTTTTTAACCCTAACTGAGGACAGAACCTTTACTGCTTCCCTCAGTTTCCTTTCCTTCTGTTTGCTGATTTTCTCCTTCTTCTCCTTTAAATGATTTTTATACCTCTCAAAAGAAGAGACACTTTCTCCTCATTGCAGGACTTTTTTGCCATTACTGCCATATTGAATATGTTTGTGGCATATCACGCACATACACACGCCTGGAAGTTTAGTTTTTTTGCACCACGAACTAAAGGGCTTGCCGTTTCCCCCCGTTTCATTGAGCCAAGCCCATCTTCATGTATTTTGACCGATTTCTCCATCTGCGATACGTCGGAGCCTTCCTCGAGCAATAGCGCCTCCATACTGGGATGCTAATTTAACGTTAACATAGTGTTTAGGCGACCTGAAGAACCACACAGCCACCCTAGTAAAGTGTACAAATTAACATTATCTTTTCCGTGTTGCTCTTCTTCGTGTTTTAAACAAGATAAATGACCAATATCACAAGAGATCTTCTTCTACACAGGAATTAACGTTACGTTAACGTAACGTTAGATAACGTTATCCATCATCAGCTAGTAACGTAACGTTACGTAACGTAACGTTAACGTAGGCTACCAGTACAAGCATCTCAATTGTGTTACCGAAACCGAGGGAATAAACATAGATGACAATAACAGCTGTTCAAATTACAGAGATTACAAATTACGTTAATCCTAACCCTAAACCGCAACAGGACGCGGTGACATTAACAGCAAATAGAGACACTTGACTTACCGAAGAAGCTGCTCTCAGATAACGCTATCCATCATCAGCTATCCATTTTAAGTAAGTAATATATATCCACAGATAGACCGTCATATCATAATATCCACTCGTGCATTCCCCTGTTTCTGAAGTTCTTCCAATCTTCAATAAGTTTCACACAGTAACATTACGTTACTCGCAGGATCCATCATACAAGGGACTCCTTAATTTGCTAGTGCGCTAGACCGCCCCGCCCTGCTATGCTTCTGATTGGCTAATACCAAGGCTCTGGCTAGCACTTATTGGTTAAGAGCTGTTTCAGTTTAATGCCACGGACATGATTAGATGGGATAGCCCAAACCGCACCACAACACAAACGCATGTTGTTGTTTTTTTTCCTCTCATTTTTTCAAATGACGGAAATCCGTCTGGAGACGGAGAACTTTAATCCATGAAATCCAATTATACATGTACTGACATTTTGGACTCTGTTGCACCACTTAAGACAAAAAAATCTAAGCCACGTTCTGAGCCTTGGCTCAATGATAACACCCGTGCTCTCAGACGTGCATGTAGGCAAGCGGAGAGGAAATGGAAGAAGGACAAACTCCAAGTCTCTTTGGGAATTTTACGAGAGTGCCTAATGAATTACCAAAGAGCTGTAAAAACTGCCAAAACAGAGTTCATATCCAACCATGTCTCCAATAACAGTCATAGGCCTCAGATTCTTTTTAATGTTTTTAACTCTCTTATCAACCCATGTGACACAGCTCCTATCGAGCCATCACCTACACTGTGTGAAAACGTTCTCCAGTTTTTTATTGACAAGATCTCTGCTCTCAGGTCTTCACCCACTTCCTCTGCCCCGGACCAATCTGTCCTCCTGTGTGCCCAGCGGTCTTTGATCAGTTTGAACCTGTATCCACTCTCCTTTTTATCTAAGGTAGTTCAACATCTGCGGCCTGCAAACTGTCCCTCAGACAGTACCTGACGGCTGCCTTTGACACTGTGGACCATAACATTCTTTTATCTCGCCTGGATCAGTGTGTAGGCATCCGAGGGACTGCCCTCCAGTGGTTCTAGTCTTACCTCACAGACAGGAGCTTCTCAGTCCAATTAGGTGAATGCTCCTCATCCACAGCCCCACTTCCCTGTGGGGTTCCTCAAGGCTCCATTTTAGGCCCCATCCTCTTCTCACTCTATCTGCTGCCCTTGGGGTCCATTTTCAAGAAACATAACATTTCCTTTCATTGTTTTGCCGACGACATCCAAATCTATTTACCCATAAAAGCCGACAGCAAAAAGTCCTTACAGCCACTGCTTAACTGCTTAAAGGACATCAAAACTTGGTTGGACCTAAACTTTCTAAACCTTAATGAAAACAAAACAGAGATTATTATGTTTGGGCGTCCTGATCAGCTGGCTGATTATGATGAAACACTTGGGTCTCCAGCCTCTTACAATCGTTCTTTTGTCAAAAGTCTGGGTATGGTTTTCGACAGCTCTTTTAAATTCAACAAACAGATTAGCTCTGTGGTAAAAACCAGTTTTTACCAGTTAAGACTTTTAGCAAAAGTAAAGCCATATCTCTCCCCCAAAGACTTCCAGACAGTCACTCATGCTTTTATTACATCTCGCTTGGACTACTTTAATTCGTTGTATATGGGTATTGATCAGTCATCTCTCCGTCGCCTCCAGCTGGTACAAAATGCAGCAGCTCATCTTTTAACTGGAACTAGAAAGTGGGAACACATAACTCCTGTACTGGCCTCCCTGCACTGGCTTCCTGTCCGGTTCAGGATTGATTGAATTTTATTACTTTTAATTTTAAATGGGCTGGCACCATCTTATTTAACGGAACGTCTACACCCACATATTCCAGGTCAACAAATCAGATGCTCCTAAAGGTTCCCAAAACCAGGCTCAAAAATAGAGGTGACAGAGCCTTTGCTGTGGTCGCCCCCAACCTCTGGAATAAGCTACCCATACACTTAAAATCTGCCCAGACTATTGAAACCTTTAAGTCGCTGCTGAAGACCCACCTCTTCTCACTGCCATTCAATTAGAGCTGCATTTAGGCTCCCTGTCTCTCACTTACTGTGCTCAAACTCTGTTCTACTTTTATGCTCTAATATTTTTACTTTGTTTGTTCTTATTTGTTTTTGCTTCTTTTATTGTTTGTTGTTGTTTTTAAGCTTGTTCAGCACTTTGGTCTAACTGCGGTTGCTATATAAATAAAGTTTGACTTTGACTTGACTTGCTGTTTTGACAGAAGAGTTCGAGTTTAGGAAACTTATATGGATATACGAAAGTGGCAAGGAGTAAAAGTTATCTTTTATAATATAAGGGGAGGCCAGCATCAGCAAGCAGCCTATAAGCCAACTCTGTCCCTGAGAAAGGAGCTATTAGTTTCCAAAACAGTTTTTATATTAATTGATTACTTTGTATTAATCATCCGATCAGATCTCATAACCGTCACAACCACCGGCAACCCAACGATTTCTACATCAAAATCCTCCTCTCTCAAAATAAGCGCTCATTGTTCACACCTGCACTCACCTGCCCAAAGCAGGAGGAGGGAGAGGAGAGTGCTGAGGCAGTGAATGTGTTCTGCATGACACAAGTTGAACAGTTGTCTAGCTTTGTCAAGAGACGTGATAACGGTTGCGTTTCTTTCTTTCTCTTCTCATTAATTGTATTGATCTGCTTACTGAGTGAAGAAGCCATTCGCACAAACTCAGTAAAGAAAGTTAAGAAATAATCAGGCGTAATAAAATACAAAGAGAACAGCTGAGCTCTGCCGTGTCCGCACAGCAGATGAGCTTTCAGTCTCTGGGTAAGGGGTCTGCGCAGCACCAGCAGCAGCCCACTCTGTCGTGCTGTAGTTGTTCCCGTCGGCACTGCCATTTCTACCACAGTGATTCCGACTGCGTTTCCTGCGAGAGCAACCCTCAGTTAAATAAGCAAAGCGATCACCTGTTCTTCTCCACTGATTCCCTGGCAAATATCAGGGGCTACTGTGGATCCCACACCAGCAGAGAAGCATTGGAAGTTGCTTTCTGGGTGGTAATGTTGGGGAGGAGGATCTTACACTGAGATGAGGTATGTCGATGGGTGAGGGGAAGTCATGCTCACCTGCCCAGAGTGGATTCCTCTGGGTTCGAGCCGGGTGCTGGGTAGTGTGCACATGAGTCATCGGAGGGCGTGGTCGGGGATGAGCTGGGCAGGTAGACGGCGGTCCAGAGCATCAGGTTACGCACATGGCACACTGGGTGCAGCACCTACAGCAGGAAGAACAAAATAGAACCAGATTATGATGATCAACATCTTAAATAAAATTGTGGAGCAACAGACAAAATAACCGCTTAATAGTGAATTGTAGTTATAAAGACACACAGTGAAATGCAGTCGCCAATGAAAACAATGTCACCACAAAACAGAAATACAACTGACTCCCCAGTGGGTGGCCTGAGGGGCAATTCATTCATCCACTGACAAAACAAAGTGAAGCAAGCATTACGTAACACCACCACACTGTGTACACAGAGCTGTGTACCTCTCAACATCTCATCCTTAAAAACTATGTCACAGAGCTAAAGGCAAGACAACTTCATGATGAGGTGAGGAAGGAACGTACGGTCTCGGACTGTGATGAGTAAAGCATGTTACGGAGGGCGCGGTTGCCGCTCCGCAAAAGGGACCACACGGAGCAGGTCCGCTCCTGGACGTGGCGGTCCTCTCGCTCCTTGCCACTGTTGCACAGGAAAGTGCCGAATAGACACGAATAGGCGTGCTGTACCAGTTTAACCTGCCCGCCCACACACACACACACACACACACACACACACACACACACACACACACACACACACACACACACACACACACACACACACACACACACACACACACACACACACACACACACACACACACACTTATACAATTATACGCATGTATGCCTGCTGTGGACTAATTGGCTTTGAATTTTCAAAGGTGCTGACCCCAGGTTGAAACTAACTGACCAGGAAGGCATCGTTGAACTCAAAGGAGCATGGGAACTGCCTCTGTAGCTGGTGCACGCAGTCCAGCCACTGCAGGAAGACCGGGCAGCGCTCATTCACATCCTCAGAGTTCTCGCCATGGCCACAGCGGTCGGCAAATTTGTGCCCGAAGTCCAGCCACTCAGTCTCTACAAGGACCTGGAAGCCCTGTAAGGCACAAGTACACAAACAGACACACAGTTAGTCCATTCACTGTCTTTAACCTTCCGGTACTCTTGAAGGTTAAATATATCAAAAAGCTGTATTGTAGTACCAAGTTTTGATTTGCAGACAAAGACACCTGCATTTGTAATGTTGCCTAAAAGGTTGTACTTCTACTAATTGTATGAACTTGCCAGACTCTTACAAATACGGAAATAAGTATACAATTGCAAACTAGAAAAATAAAGTTACATGAGCACAGGGATGATTGGTTGTTTTGTATTATTGTATTATTTAGACACCACATTCATTTTGTTGCATTGTGGGAACTTTTGACAGCCCCTCATAGTCCATTCACACAAATAAGGAAATGACAAAACAATCAAAGATCAACAGAACAACATGTCTACAATGTGGGCTTTTTGTTGTTGTTTTTTTATCTCTGGGCTGGCGTACCTCGATGGTGCGGTAGTATGGGTCCAGCAGCATCTTAGAGAGTGCCACGATCTGAGGTGTGCGGTCCCAGCCATCTGAGCAGTGTACCAGGACAGGCCTGTGGTCACGGTCCACGGCGTTGACCGCCAACAGTGCTGCCTTCAGCAGCAGAGACAGGTGCTGCAGCCACTTGGTGCTCTCCAGTGCTGACAGCCAACTGCAAGACGGGAGAGACACACCATGGGCAGACACACAGAAGTGCATTGATGCATTGATCATTAATCTGGACCATATATTGTATATGATAAGAACTCAGACAGCATTTGGCGTTCAAAGCCTACTTGCACTGCGGTAGGTGAATATAGGTTGCTTTGATAACATGATGGTCTGCACTTGTATCGTAACAGTTTCGTTTTGGACACAGACATTTTCAAAAAATAGTGAAAAGTCTACAAAACATGGGTGTTAAATAAAGCCCCAAATGCACACAGACCCACTTATCATAATCCCCTTAATCCGTAATTGCCAACGATTTTTTACACTTGCATTAAACAGTGAAAATCTATAGTTTATAATTGCATACATATATACATACATATATATATATATATATAAATAAATACTGTACACATATACATATACTGTACATACATATACACTATATGGCCAAAAGTCAGTGGACACCTGACCATCACACCTATATGAGCTTGTTAGACATCCCATTCTAAAACCATGGGCATTAATATGGAGTTGGACCCCCCTTTGCGGCTATGATAGCTGGTGTGTCTGTGGGAATTTGTGCCCATTCAGCCAAAAGAGCATTTGTGAGGTCAAGCACTGATGTTGGACGAGAAGGCCTGGCTCGCAATCTGCGTTCTAATTCCTCCCAAAGGTGTTCAATGGGGTTGAGGTCAGGGCTCTTTGCAGGTCAATCGAGTCCACTACACTAAACTCATCTAACCATGTCTTTATGGACCTTGCTTTGTGCACAGGGGCACAGTCATTCTGGAGCAGCAAAGGGCCTTCCCCAAACTGTTGCCACAAAGTTGGAAGCGCCCAATTGGCTAAGATGTCTTCATATCCTGTAGCATTAAGCATACCCTTCACTGGAACTAAGGGGCCTAGCCCAAACCCTGAGAAACAGCCCCAGACCATTATCCCTCCTCCACCAAACTTTACAGTAGGCACTATGCATTCTGGAAGGTAACGTTCTCCTGGCATCCGCCAAACCCAGATTCGTCCATCAGACTGCCAGATAGTGAAGCGTGATTCATCACTCCAAAGAACATGTTTCCACTGCTCCAGAGTCCAATTGCGGCGTGCTTTACACCACTCCAACCGACGCTTGGCATTGCGCATGGTGATGTGAGGCTTGTGTGCAGCTGATTGGCCATGGAAACCCATTCCATGAAGCTCCCGACGCACAGTTCATGTGCTGATGATGCTTCCAGAGGCAGTTTGGTACTCTGTAGTGAGTGATACAGCAGATGATAGGCGATTTTTACGCACTACGTGCTTCAGCACTCGTCAGCCCTGCTCTGTGAGTTTGCGTGGTCTACCACTTTGTGGCCAAGCTGTTCCTAGCGCTTCCACTTCACAATAATAGCACTTACTGAATTGTAAATGTTTGCCTGTGGAGATTTCATGACTATGTACTTGATTGTATGCACCTGTTAGCAATGGGTGTGGCTGAAACACCTGAACTCAATAATTAGTAGGGGTGTCCACCAAGGTTATTATCGTTAACGAAAACTAACGAAAAAACGAAAACTAGGTGTGAAAAAACATTTTCGTTAACTGAAATAAAAATAAAAACGAGGCTTTACCAAAAAACGATAACTAACTGAAACTGTATTGTCTTTACAAAACTAACTAAAATAAAATACAATTATAGAGAAAATGTCTTTAGTTTTCGTCTTTGTCAATTTATTTCATACCGATGTCAATTTATTTCATACATAGCCTCAGTCTATCTTCCGCTGTGCCACTTGTAGTACACGCCCCTCGCCTGGTATCATGGCGGCAAAAGTCGGCTGAAAGGCTGAGTCCCATTTGGGATTATTTTGTATATGAATGTGTCGCAAATAAGAGCAAGTGCCTTGCAGTGGAAGATGATAAAATATGTGGAGCATTTATCAATATGTGGAGCATTATTGTGGAGCATTATTATTTATCAATCTTTTTTTTTACCTTTTTGAATCTCGCCCAGGGCCGTGTTAATGCATAGGCATTATAGGCACGTGCCTATGTGATCTCGTGGAGGGGGGGGGAAGAAAATGCACCTGAAAAAAATTATGAATTATGATTTTTTATAATTTTTTATAATTTTTTGTAAAGACATGTAGTACGAACATACTGAAAAAATAAAACAATGGACCTCATTCTGGAACATTTTCTTAAGTGTCTTCTTAAATGTCTTCTTACGAACTTCGTAAGAACAAACGTAAGAAATCTGCCCGCCGGATTCATGAACGCGCTGAAATGTGTTCTTAAACCGCCAAAGTGTTCTCAGCTGCACGCCCCCACATGAGGAATGCCACTGATTCTTAAATGGAACGCGCGTGCTCGTACACCTGAATTTGCATACAGACACGCCCCGCCAGCTCCTTATAAGGGCAACCACAGGACCGTGTGCACACAGAATCATGGTCGCGGTACTGGCACTCCCTCCTCAGCGCACGATCAGCAATAGCTTCTAGCAGCAGCAGATGAGCCATATTGTGTGTGTAGGCCTAGGGTGCAGACTTGGCCCTTTAAATAGCTGGATTGATCACTGATTATTGGATGGCATGGTTCAATTTACATAATTGATGTTCAAGTCCAGGTGCAAGTTCAAGGTTTTATTTGTCACATGCAACATCATACCAGTAAGATGAGCAGTGGAATGTTTCTCCACTGGCTCTTACAATGTACACACGAAGCAAGGTAAAGAAAATAGAACCAACAATGAAAAATAACAATAGAGAACAAGACGACTGAGAGCAGATTCAATTGTACAGTTGAGTTAAATACATGAGTAGGCTACTTGCGGATGTTGATAGGCCCCATCATGGGCGTAGAATTTAGTGGGGACGCTGGGGACATGTCCCCACCAATATCCAGCGATATCCATCCGCCCCCATCAGAACCGCGAATTAACAGAGCACCCCCGCCCCCCCCCAGAGATGCTGACTCTGAGCCCGATGCGCGCCTCACGGTAGCGTAATTGCGCATCCTTGGCGCAATATCTGTGATGTCAGTTGAGTTAAATACTGTATATACTACAGTATCTACTATTAATTTTGAGCATGTTGTTTTGCAAGCAAAAAATGAAGCTTCCCTGACTGGCCCCCCCTTGGTCTGTTGCGTTCCGCGGTAAAGACTAATACCAACACTGAAACTAATAAAAAAATGAACTCAAACCAAGCATTTTCAAAAAAATTGAACTAAACTAAACTAGCAAACCCACTTCAAAAACTAATTAAAACTAAACTGAAATTGAAAACAAAAAGTCAAAACGAAATAAAAATAAAAACTAATGAAAAATGCAAAACTATAATAACCTTGGTGTACACTGACTTTTGGCTATATAGTGTACAATAGGGAAAAGTGGGCTATCATATGGACCATCCGTCACTTTCACCAGTAAATAAAAATAACAGGTCACCCCTTTCGCATCATCACAACCCCCTTCTCTCCCTGAGGAAGACGGCTCTGGAATGTGATCCAACAGGTCCCAGGGCCAGATGGGCTCTGGAAATTGATCTTGATGACTGGACAATTGAATATAGACAAGGCACAAAACACACCAATGCTGACTCTATGTCCTGCTGTCCTGTGACAGCTAAAGATGCCACCCCTATGGTTACAGCCAATCAGGTAAGATGTGTTTCCATTCACACTCAAAAAAGCCCAGTACGTCATTCACATGCACTCCAGGCACTGAGCTAGCAGCTCAGTGTAACTGCTAACTGCTATGGACTTAATATCACATGTGCAGTCTGCTTCACCAGATACTGCAGCTGCAACTATGGACAATTCACTGGGGAATGTGGACAGGCAGTACTTGTTCCAAGCTCAAAAAGCTGATCCTGAATTGCAAATAATCATGGAATGGGTGTTGTCTGACCATAGGCTACCATTCTCACACATTAAAGCAGCCTCACCTGAAATGAGATAGTACTGGGGAGAGTTTCCTAAACTCGTTGGTGGTCTCTTGTGTTGCAAAGTCAGACCTCCACCAGATGACCTTGTTTTGCAGACTGTAGTCCCTAGTAGCTTGCAGATGGAGGTGTGTCAAACTTTGCATGGACATTCAATCTCTAGACATTTCAGTGCACAAAAGACATTACAAGGGGCACAGGTCAGATACTTTTGGCCTCACATGACACGTGACATAACTCATTGGTGTATTGAATGCACAGCCTGTGAAGCACGGTGACCACAGACACCACACCAACAGGCCCATTTGCAAAACATAGTCACATCCAGGCTATTTGAGAAAATTGCCGCAGACCTGACTGGACTGCTAATCACACACTGTGGTAATCAGTATGTACTTGTTGTAATGGACTACTTTACGAAGTACCTCAACTTGTAAGCACTTCCTGATCAATGAGCAACCACTGTGACTAAATGTCTGTTTGAAGATTACACAAAGTTTGCACACTGACCAAGGCCGTCAGTTCGACTCAGATGGTAAATGGATTGCATTTTATATAGCACTTTTATCCTAAGTGATTCTACAGTTGCCTGACATTCACCCATTCATCCACTGACAGTGGTGCCAACCATGCAAAGTAACAACCAACACATCAGGAGGAGATAGGGTTAGGCGTCTTGCTCAGGGACACCTCCACACTTGGCTAGGCGGAGCCCGGGGATCGAACCAGCAACAAATTGTATAATTTGTTACTGCAACTGTATAATTGTCTCTGTTACACTAACAAGCTGGCAAGCTTTCCATTATTAACAGTTTGGGAAAGATTTGATGGGCCCAACAAATGTTTAACGTTAGGAAAAATGCATCACGACACACTTCCATTTATTTGGAAGTTAACGTTACTTTAGCAACTAAGGTTTTGTGAGTTAAACAGCATATTACGTCTTAGTAGTATCCAAATTGCATTGTATTTGAGGTAGTCTCGAGGCGCTTTGATGTGCAAAATGTTGCCAGTCCGTGGAAAAGAAGATGATGAAGTTATCTTGATTCTGATTGGCCAAAAATGCAGTTATCTTGATTCTGATTAGCCAAGAGAATAAAGACATCCACCATAGATGTTTTATCCTTCTTTATCGACAAGAAGATCAGATCACAACGTGACAACAGTCTGGTTTCCAGTCTGTGCTGGCCACTTGCCGACAGTTAGTGCTAACCGATAGTGCTAGGGTTAGGAGAGGGAAGGTGGGGGGGGGGGGGGTATGCAGAATCCAGGTTAACTCTGAACTCTTCTCTTGCGGAAGCTGGTGGACTCTGCCGTCCTGACGTCAGCCGGGAGCTCATTCCACTACTGCGGTGCCAGAACAGAGAAGAATTTAGACTTGGCAGCGATGTTTGCCTGTTCTTAGTGAAGGAGGTACCAGTCCAGCCGAAGTTGTTAAGTGGCACACTCGAGCTGGGGCGTGGTGTCTGACTAATGTTTGGAGTGAGGTAGGGGAAGTTCCACTGACAGCCTTGTAGGCCAGTACCAGAGTCTTGAATCTAAAGCGAGTGCCAATGGAGGTCACGGAAGAGGGGGGGAATTTTGGGAGAATGGGAGAATTTTGGTAAGTTGAACACAAGGGGCGCTGTTGCGTTCTGGATGCATTGTAAGGGTTTGATTGCGGAGGCAGGGAGTCATTACCAGAACTGAGCTTGTTCTCTACTTTGTCCTTGTCGCTACACTTGCCAATCTTAAGTTCCTTTTTAACATTTTCTGCAGTTCACTGTACCAAGACACATCGCCTGATTAAGATAAGATAAGATAGAACTTTATTTATCCGAAAGGAAATTCTTTTGCCAGAGGTTGCTCAAAATACCAACAACAGAATAATAAAATAGAATGAATCATTTACAGTGAAAAAGCCTAAAAGAAAAATATAGGTAAGATATTTAGTAAATAAAACAAGTTGCCAATGGTATTTAGAAGTAGTAGTGAGAAGTAGTATTGCACATGAGTAATATTGCACATGATGATGAAAGGTAATATTGCAAGGTAATATTGAGACGTAGTATTGCAAATGATATTAAGAGTATCGTACATGATGGTGAAAGGTAATATTGAAAAGTAGTATTGCACATGATATTAACTCATTCCCTGCCAAAGACGAGTTTACTCGTTGTTTAAAATCCAACGCTTCCCCGCCAAAGACGAGCTTACTCGTTAATAGGTGTGTTCAGTGGTTTACACTAGATGGCGCTCTTGCGCACCCTGTGAGTAAAACTGGGACTTCCAGGTAAAAAAACAAGCGGAAGAGACGCGCGATCAAAAGAAAGAAGCGAGAGGTGGTGTTAGGACTGAGATACACTTGTGTTGTAATCAAATTTGCTAATTGCACCAATTGATCGGCACATAAAAATGCAGAGGCGCACGCATCCTCCCTTTGGTGGCCGCATGAAGAATACGTTTTGGCAGCACACACTGGAAGAATCTCAAGTTTTGTGTCAGCAGACGCTTGCTGTCTGAGACTGAATCTGACCTGACTGACGGTGAGGAGGAAGAAACGTTAGCAAGCGATCAGGATCGGCATGCGGCTAACAATACACAGACAGGCGGACCTGAAAACAGTGGTGGGGGAGACGCCACCGCCGGGACCAGTGTTCGTACTACCAGACAAAGTGGCTGGCAGTAGTGGATAGTAGTAGTGACTCTTCAGATGGTACGGATCTTTCGGACGTTACTAATTCAGACACGGAATGGCTGCTGACGAGGGAAGCGACAGGAGGCCGCCAGACACAGAGTCGAGGGAGGCACAGCCCAGGTCTCGTTCTACATTACCATCTGTTGGCAGTAATAGAGTTAAGAACAAAACAAAAGTTTCTCTCTGCACATTTACCACATGAATGAAAAAAATACATATTTTTTTTATAGTAATTATATGTATTTCTATCATTTACAGGTCGAACACTGCAACGAGGCAGAGCCAGATGTCAGAGACGTGCTAGTCGGACATGTAGCAAAGGTCCAGGACAAGGGCGAGGCCGGGGTGTGGCTGATCCTGGATCTGTTATGAAAAGAACTGGCAGCCAAAAGACATTCCTTTCACTGCAAATCCTGGCCCTATCAATGGTGCTGCTGCTCTTGATTCAGAACTACCAGCTGACTTTGTGGAGCTATTCCTTTCTGATGAACTGCTCCAGGACATTGTTGTTCAGACCAACTTGTATGCAAATCAGTGTATTCAAGCTGCTAGTTTGCCACATGCTAGAACTCATGCATGGAAACCCGTCACAGTTTCAGAACTAAAAACCTTCCTGGGACTCTTTTTTTCTCACTGGTATCATTCGTAAGCCTGAACGAGAGATGTACTGGTGTACAGATGAACCATTAGCTACCCCCTACTTCAATTCAATTCAATTCAATTTTATTTGTATAGCCCTGAATCACAAGACAGTCTCAAAGGGCTTTACAGGCCAGATTGTTATGGGCCAAACGTGATTTATGACACCCCCCTAGCCCAAGCCCCCCTAAGGGCAAGAAACGACTACCTTAATTAACAAGGAAGAAATCTCGAGGACTTCAACAAGGTCATGTCTCGCAACAAGGGATGAAACGGTTACCGGTTTAATGATAAACCACGGTAAAATCCCCCGACGGTTAGTAGTACCGTTTCAAATTAAAACCGTGTTGATTACCACGGTTTAAAAAACTCACGGAAAATACTGTCCAGCATCAACCAGATGCAGCCGCGCATGCAACAAGGATCTGTTTTGAGTCGAAACATGCCTGAAGGCAGTGACAGCGCTCGGGACATTTTTCAGCCTTCCAAGAGGACCAAGTCTGAAGTGTGGTCGTACTTTGGATTTTACAAGAGTGCTGACGGAAACCTGATTGAAGATGGTTACCCAGTCTGCAGAACATGCAGAAAGAAAATCGCTGCGAAAGGGGGCAACACGTCAAATCTTCTCTCTCATCTTCGTGACCACCACTCACAACTTTATAGCGAATGCATGCTCAAGCAATGCATAATGTGGGACTTCGGAATGGGGGAAAATGTCATGGTTTGTCCGTCTAACTTGCTAATAGCTTGCCAATAATGTAAACTGAAGCGTTCGGTGTGACCTACTCTTCTAAAAAGATTACACGTTAAAATGTCAAAGTCAGTGTTTTATTTGTCACATGCACCAAAATAGCTTAGCGTCATCAGAACAGTGAAATTCTTGTGACCTGGCAGGCAACATCCACGCAGTAGCAAGGCATAAAAGATAAAAATAAGAATATATATAAAGATATAACAAGAGTAACATAACAATTCAAATGAAAAGCTAGCAGCAGTTTACAGGGTGTAGGAGTGGGGAATATAGGAATGGGGAGAATATTCGCAAGGAATATTAAATTAAATAATATAAATATATGTAGTAAGTATGGTAAGTGAGTTGTATGAGCGAAGAACGTTGTTCTGCTGCTATATGTGTCGTGTGTCTGCGAGCGAGAGAATAATAATGTAACAACACCAATATTAATAATAATTTGCTATTCCCTTGTTTACAGAGTGGGCGTGCAGCAGGCAAACCCAGTTATGCTACTGCTGGTCCATCCTCCTCTGTGCCACAGTCACAGACCATCGAGCAAGCCTTTAAAAGACAGGCTGCTTATGCACCCAGGTCCAAAAATGCTCAAGACCTCACTGCAGCCTTGTCATATTACATTGCAAAGGACATGATGCCATTCCAAATCGTTGAGAGGCCTGGCTTTCTGAGGCTGATGAAGGTTGCCGTCCCTCACTACAAAGTGCTATCACGGACATTCTTTTCAAAGACTGAAATCCCAAACATGTACAACCAGGTTAAAGCTGAAGTTGAAAAAGGTTTGGTTCAAGGCACATGGTTTGCTGCAACTACTGACCTCTGGACCAGTGAAAGCAGGGCTGGTCAGCCCTACATCAGCTTCACTATCCATTACCTCACCCCAGACTGGCAACTGGAATCAAACTGCCTGGAAACACAATTCTTCCCAGAAGATCACTCGGCTCACAACATCAGGGCTTTTTTTGAGAATATGCCGGAAGAGTGGAGGATCAAGAAGAACGACCTGGTCTGCATAACCACAGACAACGCAACTAACATGATCAAGGCTTTTGAAGAGTTCCCAGATCTGTGGCTTGGGTGCTTTGGCCATAATCTGAACCTGGTCATCTCAAAGGCTCTGAAAATTCAGAGAGTTGACACAGCAGTCAGGGCCTGCCGTCATCTGGTCCAAGGCTTCTCACGGAGCTGGAAGAGAAAGAGAGAACTGAGAAATAAGCAAGCTTCACTCAACATGCCACAGAAGGCTCTGATCCATGATGTGGTGACCCGATGGGGATCTACACACAAGATGCTGGAGCGTTTCCTCAGCCAACAGCAGGCAGTCTGTGCAACACTGGCTGGAGAAAGAGGAACATGGCATCTGATGCCCAAGGACGCCGACATAGGTGTCATGTATCGGAGATATTTTCCAGTATATTCTTAAGAATGACTTGTCAATATAATGTATGTGTGAATTAAGTGTGGAGAAAGACAAAGAGTAACTAGAGACACACACCTGTCGCTCATGTCTATATTGAGGTTCCCCAAAATGGTTGAGTTGAAGGCTTCTTGTGTCTCAACATACATATATGATGGTGAGGTATGCGGACGTCTAGAGACGGACAGGAGCCGAACTAAACAGATGGACATAAGCCAATCAGGACAGGGTTTTATCTGGGGCCAGGAATGGGAGAGAATCTATGCATAGTACTTTATTACGTTATCCACAAAAGGGTTTTGGAATGTGTAGGATGACCATGTGACAACGACCATGTGACGATGTGTATTTAAGTCAGAGTCAAAGAAGGGTGTATCAGTCTTCTCTGCAGATTTGACTCAGGGCTTATCGTCATTATTGGCTTATGGCGAATAAAGTCTTTAAACTTCAATCTTTGGTCTTCCTGATCTCCCTCTTACGAATGTCATTGGTAATTTCCACGACACATGGAGCAACTGTGCCAGCTCCTTGAACCTCTGAGCAAGTTTACAGATGCACTTGCCTCAGAGACCCGAGTAACACTGTCAGTCATCAAAGCTGTCCTGCACCACATCACCTGTGATGTTCTGGTGGAAAAGGATCAGGAGCCATCCCTGACCAAGGAAATGAAAAGGGTAATGAGAGAAGACCTTGACAAGAGATACACAGAAAAGGCAAAGAGAGTCATAGACATGGCTTGTTTCATCGACCCCCGCTTCAAAAAGAGCTTTTTAGATTAAACTGAGGATACAACAGTTGACAGCTGTGTCCAGGAGGCCTTGAAGCTGGCACCTGTACAAGTCAGGGAAGAACCACAAAGCACCAGCAGCACCTCCACCACCAACACCCCCACAACGGCATCAGAGGAGAAAGGCCTGTCTTGGTTGCTGACAAAGATTACCTCAACAAGGCAGCAGAGAGGTGTGTATTTTTGTCTTGGTTTATATCTTATTTGTATCTTGTATATTTTGTTGTTTTTTGTAAGCACACTCAGGAGTTAGCTGAAAACATTTCACTGCATGTTGTACTTGTATGATGGAGCATGTGACGAATAAAACCTTGATTTGATTTGATTTTAGGTGAAGAGGGTCAGATTTCGGCCACCCCAGCAGACAGAGTGAAAGAAGAGATCAAGGTCTACCTAGGGCTGGGCGATATGGCTGAAAACTGTATCACGATATAAGTGTTTCATATCGGTCGATATCGATAATTATTGATAATTTGTATGACCTATTTAAAATAAGGATCAGGAGAAAAATATACTGAATTTAAACATTTTTATTTTAAACTTAACCTTCCTGATTGTAGGCAGACATGGAAAAGGAATGTCAACACAACCATGGAAAACACTCAAATAAATAAAAATAAACATGAATGAAAATTAAAATCACAATGAAAACTTAACAATTATCAATAATAAAGTGCTGAACAAAAATAAAGTGTTACAAAAACATGTGTAAAGGCTGTGGTTGTGCTCCAAAGGGTGAGAGCGGCTAAGGTGGTAAAACAAGTTGGTTGTATTACCAGTCTTGGTGGACGACGGTCATAATTTGCAGACAACATTGGTCTGACTACGGTCTGACCTATAAAATCCAAAAAGCTGTCATACTGGTGAGCTGATCTTTCAATTTTTGTCGACAATTTCCTCGCTTGTTGCGGCACTCATCTTTCACTTCTCACTCCGCCCTGTTTCTGTTATTCAAGAAACAAACACGAACACGAGACAACGAGGCGGCGCAACCAAACTTGATACTGTTACATGATTGGCTGTTAGCGTGTCACTCCATACGTTGCCAGGTACCGGAGGACGAGTGCCTTTGTTCATGCAACCAACCTTGCTTCGCAACCTCTGGTTCAAAGCGGAGCTAGCTCCGCTTTCTTCCAACGAGGAAAAAAAAATATCGAAACGTTCTATCGAACGCATTTTCTATCGATATTGATTACGTGTCTATCGCGATACATATCGTTATCGTTTTATCGCCCAGCCCTAGGTCTACCTGTCTCTGCCATCCATTCCAGCAGAAGAGGATCCACTGGTGTGGTGGAGGGGCCATGCATCAGAGCTGCCTCACCTTGCCCGGATTGCCAGGAAGCTTTTGTGCATCCCAGCAACCAGCGTGCCCTCAGAGAGATTGTTCAGTGCCAGGGGGCACATTGTCTTCCCTCGCAAATCACTACTTAAACCGGACAAAGTAAATATGCTGACATTTTTACATTTCAATCTCAAGTGAACAAAGATGCAGACATACAGCCAGGATATTAGGCCAGCAGCACCTTATTTCTTCATGAAGGACTCGGAGAGAACGGACATACAATCAGTGCTGTTCATTTGATTTGTTTTGTTTACATATTTTGTGTTGTTATTTTAAGACCTGCACATTTGATTTGTTTACATATGGTTGTATTGTTCTTACATGCATTGTTTATAAAGGTATTGGCTATGTTATTATTTTATTTATAAATACAGTACAGCCAGTGAGCCAGGCTATTAGGCCAGCAGCACCTTATTTCTTTATGAAGCAGAGAACGAACATACAATCAGTGCTGTTCATTTTATTTGTTTACATATTTTGTGTTATTTTAATGTCAACAACTGCACATTTGATTTGTTTACATATGGTTGTGTTGTTATTACAGGCACATTGCTTTGTTTATAAAGGTATTATGTTATTATTTTATGTTTATCCAAACAAAAAGTTCATAGTGCTGCTAATTTTATTTGTGGTTTTGAATATAAAACATGGTGAAATGATTTCAGTGTGTGTATGAGTACTTTTTGAACATTTTCAGTACATTTTAACAATACCGCGATAATACTGATAACTGTGATAATTTTGGTCACTATAACCGTGATATGAAATTTTCATACCGTTACATCTCTACTCGCAACAGGTTTGAAATTATATGGCGATTTCTTCACTACAGTGATAATAGATCAATGGTACTGACAGGCTGTACAAAGTCCGGCCAGTCTTAGATTACCTATTGTCCAAATTCCGTGAAATGTATCAACCAAACCCAAACATTTGCATCGATGAAGGTATGCTTCTGTGGCGTGGTCGCCTAGCTTTCAGAGTGTACAATCCCCAAAAACCTGTAAAATATGGCATAAAATCATACATCCTTTGTGATTCTGAGATAAGGTACTGTTACAACATGAAGCCCTATTGAGGAGATGCTGCTGCCCTGGGAGACACAGTTGTCTTTCTTCTTGATCGTCTAGCAGGTTATGGCTATAGATTGTTCATGGATAACTTTTACAATTCTGTAGGATTGTGTGAGCGTCTACTTGATCTGAAAACCCATGTCTGTGGTACACTAAGGAAAAACAGAGGTGAATCACCAGTCATTCGAGAGGTTTCAAATGCTGACCTGGGAATTGGGGAAACAATCATGTGTCACAGTGACCGTATGATCGTCTTGGCATGGCGGGACAAACAAATGGAAATGAAAATGGTCACAACATTCCACCAGAACAACATGGAAAAAGTTGAGGTATGGCAGAAAGGCCACAAAGATAAAGTTTCACAACAAAAGCCAGCGTGCATTGTAGCATACAATAATTCAATGAATGGAGTTGACAAGTTGACAACCATTGTGTACTACCCGTTTGTCAGGAAGTCACACAAGTGGACAAATACATTTGTAGCCTATATGTTTGAGATCTGTTTGTTCAACGCTTTTATAATTTACAAAGCTAAAAAACCCACAGGGCAAATGTAAAACTCTTCTCTCATTCATTCTAAGTGTTGTAAAGTCATGGACCAGCCTGAGACATGCTGGGGGTGAGGAAACTATAGGTGATGAAGTAACTGATGACCCTCCACCTCAAAAGACTCCTAGGGCACCATACAACACTGATCCTCAGAGCAGGCTGGATGGCACGTTTGCAGCCCATGTACTTGTTCACATCCTGCCAACCCACAAAAACGGCACCCAACCAGAAAATGTAGGGTTTGTACCCGAAAGGGGCTGCAGAGCGAGACACCGTACTGCTGTAAAGGCTGTGGTGTCCCCTTACATTCTGGGCAATGTTACACTCAAAGTTGAAGTATGCTGCATAATTATATGGATTGTATGTATTTATGTACAGTATGTCATGTGTATGTGTGTATGGATGGATGGAAATGAAGTCGGTTTGAAAAAGGCTGTCAAAAATGCACTTCTCCCTTTTTTTGAAAGGTGAATTATAAATGCACAATTTATTTATTTTATATATTTATATATATTTATTTTTATTTTGAAGTTCAAACTGAGCTAAGCTTGCACTTGAAGTGACATGGAAGTGAAAAAGCAATGTAAAATGAAGTCTGTTTGAAAATGGCTTCAAAAGCACTTTTCTCAGTGTTTTTAGTTTGTTTGTAAACAACCAATGTTCAATTGTTTGATGTGTGACTCATGCCAAAAATAAAACAGTCAAACCACTGTTCTGCTTGAGAGTCTCTTTCACAAAAATGCAGTTTTCTCAGCTTCCTGTTCACAGACTGGTGTTTTCGGTGAAAACGACCGACATTCAAGTGTCAATAACTAAAGAATGGAAGAAGGCAGAAACTAACTTTTTCCCTATGAAAGTAGAGGCTCTCTTCTATCTTTCTCTTCTAGTGTTTACATAGTCATCGAAGAAAATATTCTGTGGGTCTTGGGAGATTAGTCAAAATGATCAAAAACCCTGGCTGTGGCTGGTGACTTTTCCTTTGAACCTCTGGCGGGGAATGAGTTAAGACAATTGCACATGATGATGAAAGATAATATTGCAAGGTAATATTGAAAGGTAAAATTGAGACGTTGTATTGCACATGATATTGAGTATATTGCACATGATATTGAGAATACTGCACATGATGTTGAAAGGTAAAATTGCACATGATATTGTTCAGTGTCCTATGTTTCAACTGTCCTTCCCGCAGAAGGGGGGGGGGGGGAGTTATATAGTTTGATGGCCACTGGCAGAAAGGAGCTCCGGTGGCGTTATGTGGTGGACCTTGAAAGCCTCAGTCTACAACTGAAGGTGCTCTGGTATGACTCCAGTGTGGCGTGCAGGGGATGAGAGGCATCGTCCATAATACTGAATAGTTTACTCAGCATCCTCCTCTCCAAGACGTCCACCAAAGACTCTCAGTTCCGCTCCCAGGACAGAATCCGCTTTTGTGATAAGCTCATTGAGTCTATTAACATCAGCTGCCTTCACACTGCTGCCCGAGCACATAACATCGTTTTTGCAGATGTTGAAAGATCTGAGTCTCCGTAGAAAATACAGGCGACTCTGATCTTTCTTGTACAGAGTCTCTGTGTTTTTAGTCCAGTCCATCTTATCGTCGATGTGGATGCCCAGGTACTGTATTCCACGACAATGTCCACCTCAGTCCCCCTGATTTTGACTGGTTACGGTTGGTTGGTTGCTTCCTAAAATCCACCACCAACTCCTTAGTTTTTGTGATGTCGAGTTGCAGGTCATTTAGTCCACACCACTCCACAAAACTGTCCACCACACTCCTGTACCAAGACTCCTGTCCCTTGCTGATACAGCCCACAACGTCGCCCTGCCATCTGCAGGACTGCAGATGGCAGGACTGTGAGCAGTATCTGAAATCTGAGTGTGAACAGGAAGGGAGCCAGGACTGTCCCCTGAGGTGCTCCCATGTTGCTCACTATTGTGTCCGACATGGTGCTCTGCAGCCTCACACATTGTGGCCGACCTGTGAGGTAGTTGGTGATCTAGGCCACTAGTGGAGCATCCACTTGCATGTCCAGTAGCTTAGTCCTGAGCAGGGCAGGTCTTATGGTGTTGAAAGCACTTGAGAAGTCAAAGAACATCTCACAAAGCTGCCTGCCTCCTCCAAGTGAGTATAAGCCCTGTGCAGCAGAAACATGATGGCGTCTTCCACTCCAATGCGGGGCTGCAAGGCAAACTGCTGGGGGTTTAGTGATGGTTTGACTAATGCACGAATGTGCTTGAAGACTAGCCTCTCCAGCGACTTCATAACATGTGAAGTCAAAGCCACTGGTCTGTAGTCACCGAGGGTGTTTGCATGTTTTTCTGGGGGACAGGAACCAGGCATGTTTCCACAGGACAGGGACAATCGTCATGCTCAGGTTGAAGATGTGCTGGAAGACAACGCACAGCTGAGTCACACGAGTACTGTGGGGCCTGAGGTCGTCAGGACCTGCAGCCTTGCCTGGGCGCAGTCTACTGAATTCTCTTCTCACATCTTCTGCAGTGATGGTGATTGACCCTGTGAGCTGTTAGAGAGCCCCAATGTGGGAGGAGGGCAGGAGGGCTGAGGTGAATGGATAGGAGCCATTGAAGAACCATTAGAGGGAGGGGTGGGGGCGGGGGGTCACAGGAGAAGCTTGGGGGAGGGTGGCCAGGAGCCACATAATTAAACCTGTTAAAGAACAGCTTTAACTCATTGGCCTCATCCAGGTCTCCCTCCCTCCCCTACTGAAGTTCCCTCTCAAGCTACCTTCTGTAACACTCCTTACCCTCTGATCTTTTCCCTCAGTTCTCTCTGTGCCTTTTACATCTCCACTCCTGAAGGCCGCCTTCTTCCTGTTCAGTGATGCCTTGATGTCCTTAGTCACCCAGGGTTTGTTGTTGGGGATGTGTTTCTTCTGTGCATGGTCTCAAATTGCACTAGTGCTGTGGTTCAATTTCACTGGAACTGCACAATGTACAACACACCTTTTTTTGTTTTATGATCATTTGAATTAGGCCTGCCTTCATACGTTCAAAGTCATCATGTGTCTTAATTGGAACTTCAGTGGGTTGTGTTTCCATTGAGATCATTCACATCAGTGCTGCCACATAGCCGTGCTATAACTCTCAGCACTACTCCTTTATCCATTGCTGCCCATTATATTACATTTACATTTCGGGCATTTAGCAGAAACATTGATCCAAAGTGACTTACAAAGAGTACATTTGTTGAAAGAGACAGCAAGATATCACTGTGGTACATAAAGATAAGAATAGAGCAGGTTTCAAGCATTCATAATTGCAAGGCTAATAGAACGAGTTTCATAATTGCTAGGGTGCCTGCATAATAGCTGGGATAAGAGCAGAAGTGCCATTCTGAGTGCATTACAAACATCTAAGAATATACAATATGCCAAACAATGCTAAGTACTATAAATAATGCCAAGATGTACAAACATGGAATTTAATGCTGGGGTTCAGAGTTCAGGTGAACTCTGAACAGATGTCTTGAGTCTCTTGTGGAAGCTGGTGAGCAACTCTGCCATCCTGACATCAGCCGGGAGCTCATTCCACAACTGCGGTGCCAAAACAGAGAAGTTTGGACTTGGCAGAGTGATGTTTGACTGTTCTTTGTGAAGGTGGTACCAGACATCTCGCCTAACAATACCTAAAATCGCATTTTCCTCTCTATAATCCCATTCAAATTTAATTCCTTAATATTTGTAATATTCAAATTTTGCCTATTATTAATATATACTCATACTACAGTATATACATTATACATATATATACATTTTAGGTTGTTGGCCAAAAACACAAGGCGATCCACCTTTTCTGAATCTAGTACAGAGCATTTTGTATTTAGCCTACTGTAATCCCATCCATCCATCCATCCATTTGCGTCCGCTTATCCGGGGCCGGGTCACGGTGGCAGCCGGCTAAGCAGGGCCCCCCAGGCTTCCTTTTCCCCAGCCACGCTCTCTAGTTCCTCCTGGGGGATCCCAAGGCGTTCCCAGGCCAGACGAGATATATAATCTCTCCAGCGGGTTCTGGGTCTGCCCCGGGGTCTCCTCCCAGTTGGACGTGCCCGGAAAACCTCCAAAGGGAGGTGCCCGGGGGGCATCCTAATCAGATGCCCGAACCACCTCAGCTGACTCCTTTCGATGCGGAGGAGCAGCGGCTCCGAGCTCCCTCCGGATGTCTGAGCTCCTCACCCTATCTCTAAGGCTGAGCCCAGCCACCCTGCGGAGGAAACTCATTTCGGCCGCTTGTATCCGCGATCTCATTCTTTCGGTCACTACCCAAAGCTAGTGACCATAGGTGATGGTTGGAACGTAGATGGACCTGTAAATCGAAAGCTTCGCCTTCCGGCTCAGCTCCCTCTTCACCACAACGGACCGGTACAGCGCCCGCATCACTGCAGATGCTGCACCAATCCGTCTGTCCATCTCCCGCTCCATTTTGCCCTCACTCGTGAACAAGACCCCGAGATACTTGAACTCCTTCGCTTGAGGCAGCAACTCACTCCCAACCCGGAGGGAACACTCCACCGTTTTCCGGCAGAGAACCATGGCCTCAGACTTGGAGGTGCTGACTCTCATCCCGACCGCTTCACACTCGGCTGCAAACCGCCCCAGTGCATGTTGGAGGTCACGGTCTGATGTAGCCAACAGAACCACATCATCTGCAAAGAGCAGAGATGCAATTCTAAGGTCCCCAAACTGGACACTCTCCTCACCTCGGCTGCGCCTTGAGATTCTGTCCATGAAGATCACGAACAGAACCGGTGACAAGGGACAACCTTGGCGGAGTCCAACACCCACTGAGAACGTGCTTGACTTTGTGCCGAGAATACGGACACAGCTCGCACTTTGTTCGTACAGGGACTGAATGGCACGTACCAACAGCCCCGGTACCCCATACTCCCGTAGTACCCCCCACAGAATTCCCCGGGGGACACGGTCATAGGCCTTCTCCAAGTCCACAAAGCACATGTAGACTGGATGGGCAAACTCCCATGCCCCCCCCCAACAACCCTGCGAGGGTAAAGAGCTGGTCCACTGTTCCACGGCCGGGACAGAATCCGCATTGTTCCTCCTGAAGCTGAGGTTCGACAATCGGCCGGAGCCTCCTCTCCAGCACCCTGGAATAAACTTTCCCGGGGAGGCTGAGCAGTGTGATACCCAGATAGTTGGAGCACACCCTCCGGTCCCCTTTTCTGAAAATGGGGACCACCACCCCGGTCTGCCATTCCACAGGTACTGTCCCCGACCTCCACGCTACATTGACTAGGCGTGTCAGCCACGACAGCCCGACAATGTCCAGAGCCTTCAGCATCTCAGGGCGAATCTCATCCACACCTGGCGCCTTGCCACTGAAGAGCTTTTTGACTACTTCAGTGACCTCTACCAAGGATATGGGTGAGACTTCCCCCGAGTCTTCAGACTCTGCCTCTTCCACAGAGGACGTACTGGTCGGATTCAGGAGCTCCTCAAAGTGTTCTTTCCACCGCCCGACAATATCCTCAGTCTGGGTCAGCAGTTCTTCTCCCCGACTGAGCACAGCCTGAGCCAAGCCATGCTTTCCCTTCCTGAGTCGCCGGACAGTTTGCCAGAACTTCCTTGAGGCCAACCGAAAGTCCTGCTCCATGGCCTCCCCGAAGTCCTCCCACACCCGGGTTTTTGCTTCAGCAACCGCTGAACCGCTGAAAAGCTGTGGTCCTTTTGGCCTCCCGGTACCTGTCTGCTGTTTCAGGAGACCCCTGGGCCAACCAGGCCCGAAAGGCCTCCTTCAGCCTGACGGCTTCCTTCACCGCGGGTTCTTGGGTTGCCGCCACGACAGGCACCGACAGCCTTTTGACCACAGCTCCGAGCTGCAGCCTCTACAATGGAGGCTCTGAACATGGCCCACTCAACATGTCCCCAACCTCCCCTGGGATGCACGAGAAGTTCTTCCGGAGGTGGGAGTTAAAGACCCTACGGACAGGGGCTTCCACCAGACATTCCCAGTTCACCCTCACTACACGTTTGGGTTTACCAGGTCTGTCTGGCAGCCTCCCGTGCCATCTGATCCAACTCACCACCAGGTGGTGATCAGTTGACATCTCTGCTCTTCTCTTCACCCGAGTGCCCAAAACATGCGGCCGCAGATCTGCTGATACGATTACAAAGTCGATCAGCGACCTTTGGCCTAAGGTGGTCCGGTACCAGGTACACTTGTGGACCACCCTATGTTCGAACATGGTGTTTGTTATGGCCAGTCCATGACTAGCACAGAAGTCCAATAACAAAACACCACTCTGGTTCAGATCGGGCAGGCCGTTCATCCCAATCACTCCCCTCCAGGTTTCTCCATCATTGCCCACGTGTGCGTTGAAGTCCCCCAGTAGAACTATGGAGTACCCGGATGGAACCCTTTCCAGGATGCCACCCAAGGACTCCAAGAATGCCGGATTCTCTGAGCTGCTGTTTTGTGCGTAGGCACACGCAACAGTCAGAGCCTTCCCCCCCAGCGACTTGCAGTCGCATGGAGGCGACCCTCTCGTCCACCGGAGAGAACTCCAACACAGCGGTGCTCAGCCAGGGACTTGCGAGTATCCCCACACCCTGGGCAACTCCGGAGAAGTAGAGGGTCCAGCCCCTCTCCAGGAGTTTGGCTCCAGACCCGGTGCTGTGTGTGGAGGTGAGCCCAACCATATCTAGTTGGTACCGCTCCACCTCCCACACCAGCTCAGGCTCCTTCCCCGCCAGTGAGGTGACGTTCCACGTCCCTAGAACCAGTCGGCGATGACGGGGGTCCGCACGCCCAGGACCCTGCAGGTGGTGAGCCCACAGGGAGGTGACTCCATGTAGTCTTAAACGCTTCATCCCGGTGCTTCCCAGTTCCAATCCAGCAGATTTCTGCCAGAAAAAGACGCTATGTGGAGACAGGGACTTATTTTGCCAACAAAAAAATACATTTGGTGTACTTTACCTTGATGCTCTGCCCATAATAAAGTCCTCCTCCACACAGCACTTACTTGTTACTTGTTTTGCTTTTTGAAGCATGATTCAAATACAACTGTTTAAACCAGTTGATCGGTTTCACAGATTACAGAGAAAAAAGAAAATGCTACATGGTGGTGCATGGTGGTGCAGTGCCACACTTACATTCTTTGGGAAGAACCCTGATACATTTTTTGATTATCTGGTGGTTTTAAGCCTGCAAATGATGTATCTCATGTGTTATATTATATTTCTTATGCTGCTTAGGGAGACCATCAGCAGATCAATTGTGGCTGATAAATGGGTCAGGCACTGGTAGATACATTTGCAAGCAAATACAAAGTTAAATCGTCATCAGACGATAGAAAATGGGTTCTGGAATTGCATTTTCCCCTCTTTTGCTATCCACACGGACTGTAGCTTTCCGGATGCAACCAAAGCCTGTCAAATAAAACTATACTGTTTGAACAAAAATACTGCTGTCTAAAAATGGAAATGGATCCCAAAACCTTGCCTCGGGATTACTTAGAAGTGACTGAATTATAGATTTGTGTTAGTTTTGTAGTAGATACATAATGTAACATGCCTATATATTTTTATATTGCACCTATATTTTTATTCTACGAGGACTGTACATTTGTAAATCTGTTTATTTTTATTATTCTGTTCATTTCTCTATTGTTGTTTTGTATTGCTATGCAACCTGGCACAAGAATTTCCTTCGGGATTAATAAAGTTCCATCTTATCTTATAATATAATTATTGAATTTTGTATATTTAACAAAAATAATATTTTATATAAGGCTAATCTTGGCTATAGCTGTTTTCTTTTCCATTTAAACTTGTCTTTTTTTATTTGGACAAAAACAAACAGAGCAGACTATAAATGACGAGGCAAGGCTGTATCAACAACACATGTACTAATCACATCATCTGCAAACAAGCCGTACCACAGGCACTCATTACCACAAGGCCCAGGGTGTGATACGCTCTTCTCTTGTAATAAATCCCATCAACAGTATTTACAAGAGCATGCATTAGAGGAGGGCATTTTGAATTGCTTTGATTTTCTTAGTTTTTGTGTTACAGTTGCATGCCTGCCAAAATGTTTATTTATTTTATTTATTATCTTGTGAAAACAACACTCTTGATTTGAAGAGCCAGCATGGTTCACTACAGGGGCTAGTCTCTGGGTAGTGAAGATGTACAGAGAGAGAAGTACTGTGAGAGAGGGAGAAAGACAGAAACAGAGAGGCAGAGAGGAAGTGAGAGATGTAGAGCGACAAAGTGATAGTCAGAGAGAAGAGAGATAGAAATCATTTGCTAGGAACAGTGCCAAAGCTTCTAAAATTGGCCTCAGATGTTCCGTATTGAAGAGGCTAAATTAAATGAACGCACAAACAAACAAACACCCGCAGCACTGTTTGAGAAAGATCCCTGGGTTTCAAGTTGACGTAAATTGTTGTTGCGTTTGACAGAGAAAGCACAGACTCACTTGGCTGGATCTGGCATCTGGGTGCAGAGGAAACGCAGGGACTGGAAACTCTTGCGGATAGAGTGGATATTAGCCATGCCCATGAAAACCACCTCGCAGTTGGGGTAGTATTCTGCAACAGCAGGGAAACAGGTGTCAAAGTAGGCAAGTTCTGCAGGTAAGATTTGAGAGTTGTACAGAGAGAAAGCCCCCAAAATTGCCCTGTCTCTCTGCTCCCTCCCCAAGTTTCTCCAAATGAAAATGGTGTGAGTGCAAATGTGATTGACAGGAAAGATGTATTCCCCAAACTAATCAGGGAAGAGATGCCCTGATTGATCAGAAATTTGCCAGGGGTAGTCGAATATCTAAATTGTCTCATAGAGGTGCGCAGTCAACCGAAAGTTATTCTCATAGCACATTTCACTCACTGATGGATGACACTCAAATTACACATTTACATTTCGGGCACTTGGCAGATGCTTTTATCCAAAGCGACTTGGTACATTTGTCGAAAGAAAGACATCAATATATCGCAATGGTACATAAGATAAAAATAGAACAGGTTTCAAGCATTCATTATTGCTAGGTTAATATAACAAGTTTCATAATTGCTAGGTTGATAGCAAGATAGCCATGATAAGAGCAGAAGAACACTTTTGAGTGCTATACCAACATCAAGATGTTGGTATGGTAATTACTATGGTAAGTACCATAGTTTATTTAGTGCCAAGACGGGTATCGGGAGGGAAATTGATTCCCCCCTGGTTGGGTAGGTGGGAAAGCATTACGGAGGAGGGGGAGGTGTTAAGGAGGGAAGCTGTGCAGAGTCCAGGTGAACTCTGAACAGGTGAGTCTTAGTCTCTTGCTGAAGCTGGTGAGTGATTCCGTCATCCTGACATCATTCCACCACTGTGTTGCCAAAACAGTGAAGAGTTGAGACTTGGCAGAGAGATGTTTGCCTGTTCTTAGTGATGGTGGTATTAGTCGGCCAGATGAAGTTGTTGACCAGAGCGCTCGAGCTGGGGCGTGGGGTCTGACTAATGTTTGGCGGTAGGTAGGGGCAGTTCTGCTGACAGCTTTGTAGGCAAGTCTCAGTGTTTTAAACTTATATAGCATATCTTCATAGCATACCTATATCGTTATGTGGCGCTGCATGTTCCATAATTAGACTGCATGTGTTTTCAACTATATTTAAAAAAGTGAAATTGATCTCAGGAAACGGCACTAACTGGTTAAAAGAAAATATTTGCTCTTGCAACTGATCCTTCTGATTGGTAATACAAATCTTTACACCACCCAACTAAATTGGTGGTGTGTGACTACTCTTCAGAGAAATAGTTAACTCTCTAAAGCCATCGCCCCAATAACTACCCACCCAACATGTATGGGTGTGCCATACTCTCGATATCATGTGCAATATTTCTTCCCAACATCATGTGCAATATTCTCAATATCATGTGCTATATTATTAATATCATGTTACCTCTAAAATATTACCTTGCAATATTACCTCTCATCTCATCATCATGTGCAATGTTCTTAATGTCATGTGCAATACATCTTCTCAATATTATCCTTGCAATATTACCATGCTACATTACCTTTCATCATTATGTGCAATATTCTTTATATCATGTGAAAAAGTTCCTCTTACCATTATTATTATTACCCTTTTATTACACTTCAATTATTGCCAAATTGTTTTTGCTGACTGAATATCTTATCTTACCTATATTTTTATACTTCTCTAGACTTACTGTACATTTGTAAATCTGTTATATTATTTTTCATTATTCTACTGTTTATTTCTCTATTGTTTTATTCTATTGCTATGCAACCTGGCACAAGAATTTTCCTTCAGGATCAATAAAGTTCTATCTTATCTTATCTAAACTCCTAATTGTTCCTCTCAGTACAGGAACCTCCCACCAGACATCCAGGCAACCGTGGTTGGTGTCGCTGGGGGGCACTGGAGGGGCCATGCAGCCTACCTGGGCACTCACAGCCTCCGCCCTTGGCACGGTTGGCCACAGCGGCAGCGTAGGATCTGGCATCCAGTATCAGCAGCTTGTGGGGCTGGATGGCCAGTGTCTCCACCTCCGAGTTGTTGGTCATGGAGGACTCTGATGAACAAAAAAGACACTTCTTAAAACGGATTATGTTTCATGACACAAAACATATATACTAGGGGTGTGGACATTTCTCGATTCTAAGATGCATCGCGATGTGGATGTGGACGATTCTGCATCGATTCAGTGACAGAACATAATCAATTATAGCCTACTAAAGTTGTAACGACTTGTGGGTTCGACATGCTAGGGAGACACTACGGGACACTATGGGAGATATGGCGGAGGAAAGCAGTATTGTCCGACGGCAGCAGGTGATAAAAAAAAGTGCCCAGTTTTTTTAAGGCGGACATTTACGCACATTTCGGATTCTATGAAGTCCCTGGGAAGCACAAACTAGACAAGACACACGCTGTGTGTAATGTTTGTCATACAAAAATTGTTTTTTATTCTTAAAAATAAATACGAATTTGAGGAACAACGTTAGTTGTTTTCACCAGCAGCCAGAGTCTGCTACAAGTAAGAAAACAGCGGACCCAGCCCAGCCACAAATTGCAGCCACATTGCCGCCCAACTCTGAGAGGCAAGAGAATCACCCAAGCAGTGTCGGCTTTCATAGCTAATCAGCTAATTATATTCTATTCTATCAAGCATGCCATTATCTAAGTCTAAAAGTAAAAAATGTAAGTTAAACATTTTGCTGTTATCTAACCTAAAATCCAATATCTCAAATATTAGGTACAACAATGAGGCAGAGAAGAAGATCCTTCACACAGCCTCTGCCCTGGATCCCCGCTTTAAAGCACTGCCTTTTCTCACAGAGGAGGAGAGACAGGAGGTACAAAGCAGTGACTGAGGAGGCTGCATCCTTGGAGGTAATTTCACCATGTTTCATGTAAAACGTATACAATTAAAACAAACTTAAAAATGTCATCTCACCATGTTTCATGTAAAACTTATTAGAGCCCTGCAATGGAGCCCGAGGCCCGGGGGGCCCGAAAGCCCGACAGCCCGACAGCCCGACAGCCTGAGGGCCGGGCCTCGGGCCAATGATCCCATCATTAGCTCTGATCCGGCCCGGGCTCGGGCTTTTTTTTTCCGCTCTCTCTCTCTCTCAATTAAATTAAATTAAATTCAAAGAGGCTTTATTACCAGCAGCAGCAGCAGTGAGCGTGCGTTCAGCGCCGCTGGAAGAGTAATAGAGGAGAGGAGGACTGGACTGGCCCCTGAAACCGTGGATGCGATTATTTTCCTTCATGATGCAAAGTGACTTAAAAAGACATGTTGCCATGTTAAGCGGCTGACTGTTTTTGTGTGATTGGACGTTTTTTTATTATTATCATGGGCATAGAATTTAGTGGGGACGCTGGGGACATGTCCCCACCAATATCCACACCTCACGGTTGCGTAATTGCGCATCCTTGGCGCAATATCTGTGATGTCCCCACCAATGTCCAAAACAAAAATACGCCCTTGATTATTATTATTCTTGGAATGGCCTGTTTTGGTCAATTTTATTTTAGTCAAGGCTTACTCGGGTAAGACAAGCTGTTTTCTCTGTTAATAATAGCGTAACTGTTTCTCCGCACTTCCGTGTGCTTATTGTTCCAATGGTTTTTATAGGCTACGTTTAATAATAAACACTGATATACGCTTTAAGTGTTGAGTTGTTTTTTGTAGCCTATTCACTGGGATATAATTTGTAGTAGCCTATTCAACATTGATCTGATATGTAGCCAATGGATCAACTGTTAATCGCCGCGCAGCTGCTCGTCACTCACTTCAGAACATAAACAAAATTATTTAACTGCCTACAAAATGCTTCAAACATTTTCCTAAAATAACTTAAAATTGAAATGAAACTAAATATATCCACTTATGCCATTTAAAGTGCTCAAATAAGGTCGGAAGTCTATAACTAGACCTGTCGCATATGGGCAACAAGTCTAGTTTGCGACATTAGTCGCAAATATGGGAGGTTAAAAAAATTTCGGGCTTAATTCGGGCCTGAGAGTTCTAATAATGTGGCGGGCCGGGCCGGGCTGGGGCCTCACTCTCTCGGGCCAGGGCCGGGCTAGGGCCTACTTTCCAGGCCCGCGCAGTCCTCTAAAACTTATTCAACTAAAACAAAGTTAAAATTGTCATATCAATAAAGTAATTACAATGAGTAAAGGTTGTATAAGACTGAGACTAAGAACAGTTATTCTAATGGATGTTAGCTGCTGCATTGATTGAGAAAGAGCTAATGCTATTTTTTTCTCTCCTCTACTCCTCTTTCTCTTGTCATGCCTATGCCAGGGCTGAGGAGGAAATGGACAGATACTGTAAAACCCCCTCCCTGCATCTCACTGAGGATCCTCTGAACTGGTAGCATGTCCACGAGGTCACATTTCCTCTGCTCTCAAGGCTGGCAAAATGATACTTGTGTATCCCAGGCACAAGCGTGTCTGCAGAGAGGGTTTTCTCCACTGCAGGAAATGTGGTCACTGTAAAAAGAAGCTCTCTCAAACCATAATATGTGGATCAACTAGTGTTATTACAGAAGAACCTGCAAATTCCTAAATACTGAGCAGGGGGCAATTTAGTACTTGCCATGTTTCACAGGAGGAGGGGAGAGGAGAGGAAGAGAGAGGAAGGGAGGAGATGAGAAGAGGGCAGGGGAGGAGGAGGAGGAGGGAGAGTAGAGGAGGAGAGAGGAAGGGAGGAGATGAGATGAGGACAGGGAAGGAGGAGGAGAGAGGAAGGGAGGAGATGAGAGGAAGGCAGGGGAGGAGGAGGAGATGAGAGGAGGGCAGGGGAGGAGGAGAAGGGGAGAGGAGAGGAGGAGAGAGGAGAGGAAGGGAGGAGATGAGAGGAGGACAGGGGAGGAGAGGAGATGAGGAGAAAAGGAGATGAGGCTAGGCCTATACTATTTATTTTTGTTTTCAATTGAATGTTTACTTCAGACATTTGTAAGCATTTTGTATTGTATTTCTATTATTTTTAGTATGCACTCCTGTTGTCTGCTGTGTTCAGACCATTCAGACTACAAGAGCCATGTTTGAGAGGAGAGGAGAGAGAGAGGAGGAAAGGAAAGGAGGAGAAGAGATGAGGAGGCTAGGCCTATATTTATTTTTGTTTAAATGTAATGTTTAGTGCAGACATTACTGCATTTCTCTATGCAGTCCTTTTGTCTGCTGTATTCTGACTCTGAGAGTCATATTTGTGATGTTTCATTCAGGAAGTGCCATGTCTTAGAGCTGCTATGTGAAAAAAAAATATTTTTGTAGATTACAGCTCAGGTGCAGAAGTATGTTTTGTTTTTGAAAAAAAATCTATTTATTTATTTTGATTTACAATTTAATTTAATGTAAAGACATTTATGTTGACATTCTGATTTAAGAACTTTCTAAATACATGTTAATTTATCTGACTGCTTGTATTAATGCAGTGGTTCTCAAACTTGTTCTGTCACGCCCCACTTCGGAGGAAGAAACATTTTCACGCCCCACCGCCCCAACAAAACTGTAACAAAATGGTCCATGTTGAATTTTTATTGAAATAACATTTTGTGACTGTCTGTGCTTTTTCAAATAAATAAAGAAAATTGCAATCACTTTCAAGTAGACCAGATTGCTCCATCAGACAAAAACAAATAAAATGTGCAATCACTTTGTTAGAACAATGCAAATAAAGTTCTATCTGTGCAAAAAAAAACTAATATTTGTCAAAAAATAGCTTAATGTGGCTGCAATTAACCTGTTTTGCACTGAATATCTTTTCAAGATAACAACAATAACGTGCAACCTGTGCAAAACAAAACAAAATTAGTGCAGATATGTGTGAGACATCAAGTCTTATCAGTATTGGTAGCTGCAATGAGCCTGCTTTCCACTACAAATCTTTTTCAAACGGGGTTGCAGACTTGATACGGCCACTCTCAATTCATGCTCAATGTTGAGCTTAGATCTGTATTTTGTTTTGAGAGAGGCAACAGCAGAAAAGCCGATCTCACAGAGGTAGGATGTGGCAAAGGGAAGCAGAATACCCACAGGCCTCTGTCCGATGAGTGGATGCTCCCTCTCCACACCAAGCCAGAACTCAATCAGTGTTTGAGCTGGAAACCTCAGCCTCCGGGTAGAGTCAGACGTCATCTCAATAAACTGGTCCTCTTCAGCAGAGCTGAAATCAGCAGGTGCTGCTGCATTGAAGGGATCTCTCACCCAGTCATACTGAGCACTGTTGTGTGGGAAGTATTTTTGAAAGTATCCTCTCAGGGAAGAGATGTGCTCTTTGAGACAAGGAATCACTGTGGTGGCATCCAAATCACTGGTTTCAGCAAATTCAGTCAGATTCTCAAAGGAATCAATATTCCCTTGATCAAGTCGCCTGTCCCACATCTCCAGCTTCCGAGTGAAACCGCTGATCTTGTCTGCCAGGTGAGGAAGGTGCTTGTCTCTGCCTTGAAGATGAAGATTTAATTCATTCAGCTTTCCAAATATGTCACTGAGATAGGCCAGTTTCATCAGCAAACTTGCCTGCAAATTAATAATTCATATTAAATTAATACATTTGACTCCAAAAAGTATATGCATGAGTAACGTTACAAAGATAAAATAAATGATAAACTGAGTCCACCTCCTCTTTGCATGTGTACAATTTCAACTGTATTGTACTGTCCTGTATATGACATATGTCATATGTATATGACGGATGTTTAACGTTGTAAAATTACAAAAAAGTGAAAAACTTGCCTGCAAATTCATCCATATGTCCCTCCTCCTCCAGAAACACCCGAATTTCCTCTCTGAGCTCAAAGACTCTCAACAACACTTTACCTCGTGAGAGCCACCGAGCTTTGCTTGTTTAGTTCACGGCTGATCTGTCTTGCTGCTAGCGCTTCTCTGTGTATGACAGTGTGTCCATTGCGCATTTGGAGAGACACTCTTTATCAGCGCCTGCAAGCCCTTCTTTTTCCCTGCCATGGTCTGTGCACCATCTGTGCAGAAATCCACACAATTCTCCAATTTCAGCCCGTGTTCTGTCAGGTAACTGTCCAGAAGCCTAAAGAGCTCATCAGCTGTTGCTTTGCCTGCAACGTACTTGCAAAACAGCAAATCCTCACTCAGTGACTCCGATGTGACAAAGCGAACATAAGCAATAAGCAGCTTTATTGCTGTCAGTAGCCTCGTCCACTTGTAAGGCAAAAAGTGTGTCTGTCAGTTGTTCAGTGAGTTGTTCCTCGAGATCATTTGAAATGTCACTTATCCGTCTTGCAATTGTGTCATTGGACAGAGGGATAGTCTTCAATTTTGCGGCGCTTGTGTCATCAAGCATCGTTGAAACCATATCGAGAGCTGCGGGGAGTATGAGCTCCTCGGCGATGGTGTGTGATTTCTTGCACTCTGCAATTTTGTATGCGACCTTGTATGACGGCAGTTGTGCTTTGTTGGTTACTGATGCCACTTTTACAAAGTGATTTGCCAGCTTGGGTATTCACCAAGTTTCCTCTGAAAGAACTCCAGTGGCTTATTGATGTGAGTGGGGTGTAATGTCTCCAAGTGTCTTTCTAATTTGTTGGGTTTCATACTGTCCGCTGCCAGAGTTTTCAGACATAAAACACAGACTGGTCTCTCCACATCTCCTACCGCATTCACTGTGAAACCCAGAGCAAGATAGGCGTCATCATCATACTTTCTTCTTGGCATCTTGCTGGTTGTCTCGGATGCATCGCCTGCCAAATGTCTCTTCATGTTGCACACTAATGCTACTTTTCCACCGCACAGTACCGGCTCGACTCAACTAAGCTACACGTGTGCGTCGCCAAGGATCTTGGCCGTTGCGCATGCGCAAGCGTAACCTGTTTTTACCGCCTAACGTAAACATTTACACAAAAGTACAGGCATTTCGCCGTGTATTTATTAATGACTTAGTTTTATGCCTGTGTACTTTGTACTTTTGTAATATGTGAAGTTCTCAATAAAATTCTTGAAATAAAAAAACCTGAATTTCTCCCTGCGCCCCACATGTAATACCACTGCGCCCCACTAGAGGGGCGCGCCCCACAGTTTGAGAAATACTGTATTAATGAATGAAAAAGTAGCCATGTGCAGTAATATAGATTAGAAAATTGAGGATGTAATATATTATTGAGATGCATCGAGATGCATCATAGAATCCAGTCGAATCGTGGACAGCTGAATCGTATCGAATCGAATCATGAGGCCAGTGAAGATTCACAGCTCTAATCTATACACACATATACAACATATGCATATGCATACTGCCAACATTGACATAATTCAAATTAACCATGAAATCACTTAGCTAAAAATAAACTATTATATGTCATGGAAGTGTTCCAAAGGATCTGCCACACATTCAAAAATCCAAAATATAAATACCATTGCAGTACATATCTTTCGGCTGAACAGCAGCTTTGCTTTCACAACATCAGAAGTTAGTTGAAAGAAAGCAAGGATGAGTATCGGAGCTATGCATAGACTCCAGCCACCGATACCCAATACCACATATGCAGTATTGGACAGATACCTATCCCGGTATAGGATCAGTGCATCCCTAATATACAGTATTATGTATGCCCCCAGGGAAGAAGCGCTGACAATCACAGTAATAAAACAAACAGCACCCAAGACAGCAAGGCACTTAATCTAATCAATTATGCATAACCAAGATGCGAACAAGTTATTTTAAGGCAAACTCCTCATTGGCATTCATAAGAAGAAGATGGATTCGTGAATCTCCTGTGGAAGATTGATACAGGATTCACCAGAGGACTGGTGTGTTTTGATGGATGTCTGTGTGCACGGCAGCTATGTCAGACAAGCCCTGGCAGGACATATTGCTCAATGGTGTCTGATGCAAGTAAGCACAGATAGTGAAGCTGCAGGGCTGCTGTTATCTGTATATGTGTCTTTATTTGAGGTGTTTCACTATCTCCACAAATGTCTTTCAATGTTATCTGTCTATATCAACCACCATCATCTAAGTTTGTTTTATGAACATCTAAATAGCATTTTTAAAGAGTGTGATGGCAAAAAAACCCTAATACTTATAGGTGATTTTAAATACCTTGGAATTATTCTAGATTATAATCTGTCATTTAAAAACATGTTGAAATGGTGGTCAGTGGTTAGACATATAAGACCATATCTAACAACAGAGGCAGCCAACCTCTTTATAATAATGATGAAAATAATAATGAATATGATTGTATTTCTATATGAATTGTATTTATATAGCATACTTTAAATGCATGCCATGATCTTCTCCAACATAACATACTGTTTTACAAGCGAACATGACAACTCTGAAACCAATTGAGTCCCTTTACAAACAGACACTAAAAACACTTGACCGAAAAGCCAATAGCTATCATCATTGCCATATAGTACAAAAGTACAACATATTTAGTTTTGATCGTATAAAAGATTTTTTAGATGCTTGCCTCATTTTCAAGGTCTTAAATGGGTGTGCGTCTCCCCCACTGAGTCAGTTCATAAAGCAGGATAGTAGCGGCAGGGCAACTACCAGAGTGACTGTTGTACAATACAGACGTAGCAAGTCTTCTCTGACTACTGGAATAGTCTTCCTATGAATTTAAGAGAGAACACTAATTTCCCAACCTTCAAACACAAACTTAAAAGATGGCTTAAAGCAAACCAAACTTGCAATCACGAGTAATCATACTACCTCATCTCTGGCACTGCCTTTACTGTTTACATACACTCACCGGCCACTTTATTAGGTACACCTTGCTAGTACCGGGTTGGACCCCCTTTTGCCTTCAGAACTGCCTTAATTCTTCGTGGCATAGATTCAACAAGGTGCTGGAAACATTCCTCAGAGATTTTGGTCCATATCGACATGATAGCATCACACAGTTGCTGCAGATTTGTCAGCTGCACATCCATGATGCGAATCTCCCGTTCCACCACATCCCAAAGGTGCTCTATTGGATTGAGATCTGGTGATTGTGGAGGCCATTTGAGTATAGTGAACTCATTGTCATGTTCAAGAAACCAGTTTGAGATGATTTGAGCTTTGTGACATGGCACGTTATCCTGCTGAAAGTAGCCATCAGAAGATGGGTACACTGTGGTCATAAAGGGATGGACATGGTCAGCAACAATACTCAGGTAGGCGTTTAAACGATGCTCAATTGGTACTAAGGGGCCCAAAGTGTGCCAAGAAAATATCCCCCACACCATTACACCACCAACACCAGCCTGAACCGTTGATACAAGGCAGGATGGATCCATGCTTTCATGTTGTTTACACCAAACTCTGACCCTACCATCTGCATGTTGCAGCAGAAATCGAGACTCATCAGACCAGGCAACGTTTTTCCAATCTTCTATTGTCCAATTTTGCTGAGCGAATTGCGAATTGTAGCCTCAGTTTCCTGTTCTTAGCTGACAGGAGTGGCACCGGTGTGGTCTTCTGCTGCTGTAGCCCATCTGTTTCAAGGTTCGACGTGTTGTGCGTTCAGAAATGCTCTTCTACATACCTCGGTTGTAACGAGTGGTTATTTGAGTTACTGTTGCCTTTCTATCAGCTCCAACCAGTCTGGACATTCTCCTCTGACCTCTGGCATCAACAAGGCATTTTCGCCCAGAGAACTGCCGCTCACTGGATATTTTCTCTTTTTCGGATTATTCTCTGTAAACCCTAGAGATGGTTGTGCGTGGAAATCCCAGTAGATCAGCAGTTGCTGAAATACTCAGACCAGCCTGTCTGGCACCAACAACCATGCCACGTTCAAAGTCACTTAAATCACCTTTCTTCCCCATTCTGATGCTCGGTTTGAACCTCAGCAGATCGTCTTGACCATGTCTACATCCCTAGATGCATTGAGTTGCTGCCATGTGATTGGCTGATTAGATATTTGCGTTAATGAGCAGTTGAACAGGTGTACCTAATAAAGTCGCCGGTGAGTGTATATATATACAGTATATATATATATATATATATATATATATGTTATTTTAGTAATGTATGCATGTGTTGTGTTATGTTGTGATTGTTGAAGCTTTGTATATTAGGCCACTAATTTGTAATAACCTGCCCAGGGACTACAGACGACATTGATGTAGAAGCTGAAATGTTGATTAATGTGCACTGTCCCTGGTAAATAAATCAATGAATAAATAAATGCTTTGTTTAAGGAATGCCAATGTATGTGGGGACGTGTGTACAGAGAGAGACGGAGACAAGGGCAGAGAAAGAGATATGTAGAGACAGAGACAAGGGGAGGGATAGAGACCGATGGATACACGTCTCACCATGTGAGGAAGTACTGAAGCCGCTATAACGATATGACAAACGTGTTGTTGTGAGCGAGTGAGCTTAGAGTTTACCGAAGTCTGTATCGGGCAGTACGGTGCCGCTGTTGTAGCCACAATTGGCTAGGTGCTTGCGGTTGCTGTCATCCATGGCACAGGCCTTGGCGATAGACTGCACCAGGTGCTCGTCATCTGCATTCCTCCAGCCCCACCAGCTCACCTCAGGCTGGCCGCAGCGAGCGATCACTGCCCCTGTACACAGGTGCCTGGAGATCGGAGCAGAAAAATGAAACATTATTAATAAAACATGTATTTCCATGGAAGAGTCAGCATGGGGAGGGGGGGGGGGGGGTTGTGGGCCATATCCTTCCACCCCAGCTGATTCAAATAAGGGTGTATGGTGATCATGTGCAGGACAGAGGGCCCTCGAGGAAAGGTTTTGGACTGCGCTATTTAAGAGAGGTCTCGAGTGAATGCAATGCATGTTTTTGTTTAGTTTGGTTTAGTGCCAGGTGCATCATACATACATACCAGAACAACAAGAAGCACAGAACAGTAAAAGAAAAGAAAGCAACACACCTGTACACCACAGCTGGAAACCTCTTCCAAGAACGGAAGGCAGCCACATTCTCCAGCTCCTTGTCAGTGATCCATGCCGGAACCAGGAGCTGCTGTGGGTAGCTGGAGCACAGCCTTGGAGGGGAGCAGGTTAAACAAGGTTAGAAAGACAGACAATGAGAGAGTGAGAGAGCATACTTTGATTGGCTCAACAAATGCCTGTCTAAAGACACCTAATCCCCGGCAGGGCTCTTATCAATGCTGGGCTCCACACCAGTGGAGTACAATAACACACCCGTACACTAACATGCATGTGCGCACACCCTGGACCAGACAAACATGCACACTGTTTTATGCCTTGTGCCAATGAAAGCAAGACTAGTCCAGTGGCCTGGGAGCTAGTATGGTAAACACACATTCACAAGGCTGACCACAATACCTGAATTTACTGTTGATGTCTGATATCCTCCAGGCATTGTGGGTGTCAAAGCCCATCCGCTCAACCTCGTTCTTGAACCAGGAGGTTACATGTTCGCCTGCGGAGAAGAGGGAATGGACAGTGAAAATAAGAGAAACAACAGACATTTGGCTTGGTGAGAGAAAGTGGAGGGTTGTTGGCCTACCTGGCCTGCAGAGCTCCCCATGTTGCTCCTTCTCCCCGGCATAGAAGTCCATGCACCAGGCATGGAAGGCGAAGGAGAAGAGGTGCTCCAGGCTGGACGGGGGCCGCCCTACCGCGCTCAGCCGCTTCAGCCACTCCTGGCACTGCTCCAGGGTGGAGAATTGACACCTGGGGTTGGTGGTTGGACACAATTTGTGTGGGAAGTTATAAAAAAGGACCCCATGTGAAGTTCTGCCCTTAGTATTAGAAGTATTATGCTTTCCACAGCTATAGATTATACAACACTCACTCAAATGGTAAATGGATTGCTTTTATACATCGCTTGAATCCAGAGCGCTTTAAAGTATTGCCTTTCCCATTCAACCATGCAAGGCAACTCAACAAAGTAATTTCATAGATTTGATTACCGGTTGCATTTTTCCAATTCATTATGTATTATATTATGATCATGACACGTTTCATCATAGTCCCTCAAAACATTTGCCTTTTCCATTGGAATACACACCTAAAAGTGATATTAATCAATGTGTTGTGTGTGTGTATGTATTTGTCCCACCTGACCACCTTACAGTCCTTACAGGTGACGTGCAGCTGGAAAATGTCACGGCACTCCACACTTTCAATCAGCTGCAGAGGCACCTGTGGGGAAACCAGCACTCGAAACTGAGGCATTATCCCATGCTAATCTTAATGTTAGCATTAGCACACACACACACATAGAAATATAGTCTGTGCTCCGCAACTCCAGCCAGCTGGGAATGCATGTTGTTTATTAAACAATAATAGAAAAATATTAACATGCGGTGTCTGCTGTCATTGTGACGTTTCACTAACAATGTAAAACGGCTCAACGGGACACGGTTCTTCACAGATTACCATTACATCCCATGTTATTACCATGACTCAACAGCTGTCAAAACCCGTATTAAATAAACCAAACCTAGATGGTAATACACCGGCCAACTACAGGCCGATATCCAACCTTCCATTTATCAGTAAGATACTTGAAAAGATAGTTTCAGTGCAAATAAATTCCTTTCTGAAATAAAACAATATCCTGGAGGAATTGCAATCAGGCTTTAGAGCACATCACAGCACCGAAACTGCTCTTACTAAAATAATCAGTGACCTCAGACTAAATTGATGAAAATCAGGTCTCAATTCTTATCCTCTTAGACCTAAGTGCAGCATTTGATATGATCAACCATGACATTTTAATCAATCATCTTGAAAAATGAAATATACATCAAAGGGAGAGAGTTTTAGGGCAGTCTTGGAGATCATGTGTCAAATGCTTTAGGGTTGCACAAGGGAGCTGCCTTGGTCCATTATTATTGTCACTATACATGTTGCCACTTGGGGATATCATCAGAGAGCACAATGTATGTTTCCATAGCTATGCAGATGATACACAATTGTCTCTGCTGAACCAAATGATGCTGCAGCTATAAAGTCCATCACTGTATTTTGGAAATAAATAAATAAATAAATGGATGAGCAATCATTTCCTAAAGTTAAATGAGAACAAAACTGAAATCCTACTTGTCGGCCCCAAAACAAAAAGAGAAATACTGTTTAATAATCTGGGGAATTTAACTCCCTGGATTCAATCTGAGGTTACAAAGTCTTGGCATTATCTTAGATTCAGATCTTCAAGTCCCACATTAACAAGGTGGACAAATGGCATTCTTTCACCTTAGAAACAGAGCTAAAGCGTGGCCATTTATAAATCAAAAGGATACTGAAAAACGTATTCATACCTTTATCTCAAGCCGACTTGACTATTTTAACGCACTTTTTACTGGCCTCCCGAAAAAAAACAACAGAGACTTCAACTGATCCAAAACTCAGGAGCTTGGCTCCTAACTAGAATCAAAAGGAGAGAGCACATTAGTCCAGTTCTAGCTGCCTTACACTGGCTTCCTGTAACCTCGAGAATTAACTAGTCCTCGTCCTTGTATACAAAGCCCGAAATGGGCTGGGACCAAGCTACATTGCTAACTTCCTTGTGAGCTATGTACCTTCAAAAACAATGCGATCATCTACTGCTGGATTATTGAAGGTTCCCAACAACATCCGAAAGAAAACTGGGGATGAAGCCTTTGTCAATTATGCCCCAAGGCTATGGAACACACTACCCATAGACATCAGGGAAGCTAGCTCACTAAATATCTTCAAAGGAAAGCTAAAAACACATCTTTTTACTTTAGCTTTTAACTAACAACTTGGTGTCAGAAGTGGGATACTGGACAGAGGTAAGTTACAATCTTATTTTTCATAAGAATTGTACTTGCTCTCTCCGGTATGCCCAATTAGAATTAAAAAGCGCAATAAGTAATAATACATATAATAGAGTTTATCTAATCGAAAGATTAGATAAACTCTATTATAAATTGCTTTAGCCCAGTCATAGGGGAGGTACAGATGCCAGACTCAGAGGAAATATTTCTGAGCCGCATGGCCGGTTGCAGAGGTAACATTCCTGAATAGGATGCCCGATCTCTGGGCAGCGCGGATGCCCGGACTCAGAGGTAATATTGCTGAGCCGCATGCCCGGTTGCAGAGGTAACATTCCTGAATCGGATGCCCGGTCTCTGGGAGGGTCAACCAGCACTGGGGACTCTAATCAAGAGTTCAGAGAAATTCAGTTTTCCCATCTTAGCACATTTATACCTGTCAGATAACCATAATTAGCATGGTTTTTAATGTCTACTTGTGCTTTTACTGATTTTAATGTTTATTTGCACCATTTCTATTCTGATGTCTTTTTTTCCGTGAAGCACAAAATAAGAAAAAAGGATGCTCTCTTGTCTTGTGCCGGCGTGGATAGCACATGCTTTGAGTTGTAAGCCTATGCCAACCAAATTTATTTGTGTACATTTTCTTTCTCCTCATACAATTGCTGACACCGAATGAGACATTCTGAATGTTGGAATATACTGTGATATATATATATATAGTGCCGTGAAAAAGTATTTGCCCCCCCAACACATTCTTCACATTTTGTTGTCTCAGATCCTGAATTTGAAATGGATTAAATTAGGACTTTTCCCCACTGATCTTCAAAGTCTTGAGCATCATGTCACATCAAAAGAAGAATTCCCCTAAATTTCAAATATTAACTAAAAATGAAAAACCGTAGTTATCAGTGTGAAAAAGTATTATCCCCCTTTGTTTAGAATAGGGCTAAATCGGCTCAGGAGCAAAAGTTTTCTCATCATTCGATGTAATAGAATATCTGTGCAGTAACAGGGGGTTTTGAATAATTCTTCCTTAAGGAATTGTTTCACATTTGTGCATTCTTGCATGCACAACTGACATAAGGTGCCTCCAATGCATCTCAATGGGGTTTCAGGTGTACCACAGATTCTGCAACAAAGTGTTTGCGTACAGTGTGGAATACATGGTTGACTGAAGGATGGCAAAGAGACTAGTTCCTTAAGTTGCAAAGAAAAAAGAAATCATCACCCTCCTGCTACTGTACTTTATAATAGAGATGGGTCACTTTCCAGTGGTTACATCCTGGCAATTTTTACTATTGATTTCAATGGGGAAATTAGCCAGGAGTTAGCCAGGAGTATGTGTGTGTGTGTGTGTGTGTGTGTGTATATATATATATATATATATACATATACATACATACAGTATATGTACATGTATATACATACATACATACATACATACAATTGAGCAATCGAGTGGCACAATATACATAACACGATAATACACTAAATACATATATCCACCATCATGACGGACAATCAGTTTTGGTCATGTGGTTGCAAGTCAAGAATTCATTACCACATCATTGCAGCCTGCTTGATTCACGCGCTTATAAAATGTACAGTTTAAATCCCATTAATACAGTTTTGTATTGCTCTGTCAGGAACAATGTAGGCTAAACAATATTACTTTTATAATGCTCTCTCAGCCCTGGAACTGAAACCATTTTCTGATGCCCCTAAAATATATATTTGGATATGATCGAATGAACATCTGTCAGTGCAGTGGCCGTTTAATGCCTGTTTGGAACGGACCGTTTGGGCCGATAGTTTGCAGCTTTCTAGGGCTCCTAGGGCTGCACGATTATGGAAAAAAATTTAATCACTGTTTAGAATTGAGATCATGATTCACTCACGATTTTTTTCAATACAAATGTTTATATGTTTATGTTTAAATGTTTATATTAAATGTATTCATTTTAACAGCAATTTCAACTTTCATTGCACTGCGTAACTGTTACTCATGCTATTGGGAGGGGTTGCACTGCCTGCACTGTCTGTACTTATGCCCTTGTCCAGGATGGTTAGAGAGACGCGTGGAGCAAGGATCGTCTGTTTTACACAGGTATGACTCCCCAACAGGTCCACATATTTAACATGCTAGTTATTCTGTATGTTCTACATATTATGTACTGTATATTAGATTATATTCAACGTGTTAGATATCCGACGCATTGGCGAGCCTCTCGATCACGTCATAAGCAGTTCACACACGACTGGCCTTCAGGGAACCGTGCTACGACATGCCTCCGATGTTGTGATGACTTCCAAAAACTTGGTGACGTGGTGTGAATTAGGCTTAAGGTTAAATCGAAGTCTGATGCTGCAAACAGAATGGATATTTGTATCTTGTTGCCATCCACAATTATATGAATGGATTTGAATAAACTGGTTAATCATGGAGCTCTCTTTTCTCTCTCCGAATAATGACGCATATATTCGGATCGAATAATTATCTGTTTACTTTGTTTACATTATCTGTGCTTTCCCGAATAACGTATTTGTATTCGGGTGCTGTGGTGGCCTGATCCCTGATCCATGCCCCACATGGCTGCAGAGGCATGATTTGGTACTGCAGTCTCCGTAGGATGAGAAAACTCTGCCCAGGTGTGGCCAATAGAAGACTAATTAAAAAACAATCAAGCCGGAGATATAAGCAGCAGAGAACAAAGGCCAGCCAGACTGGTTGGGTGAGAGGACAGTGGAGACCAGGACGGTCCACTGGGCCAGTCTCGGGGTAAGCGGCCTCTGGACACCCTGTTTGGACTTTGGTGTGGATTTTTTGGGAGTGGGCAATCTTTAACTTGTTTTTGGACTAAGATGTTTTGAGTTGCCTGTTGTTCCCCTTAATTTTAAATGTCTGACTTTGTTATGCCGTAACCCTGGTTCTGTGTGACTACACTGTCTCGCAAGGCTGGGCTGCCACAGTGCATCCCTACTATCTAGTATCTTTGAGTTGATTTATAGGGGACATATTATGCCACCAGGTGAGTGATTAGCCATTGCAAGCCGTTTCACAATTACCAAGTGTCTACCGTCCAGTGACATCAGAAGTGGGAATGTCCACCTAGATGTATGATTACTAGCTCAGTCTACTAGCCTACTCGGTGGACTATACCGACAGGTAAACTGATCTATTTAGCATACATCTAGGTGGCTATCACTAGACTGTAGTCACATGGCTTGCAATGGCTAATCACACTTACACCTGGTGGCATAATGTCCCCTTTAATGCAGCAAATGGCCCTAATAAAAATGTGGCAGAATCGTTATTTAGAAATGAGATTGCATAGATCAACATTCATCTACATAAACTATTTTACCATTACTTTATTCAGGCCTACTTCCACTGTGTATTTCGTATTGTGCATTCATCAATTTAAATTGAGATTTGTATATTTTATGGAGGACTTGACTCACATTGACGATGGACTCCTTGAACTTGATGTGGAGCCGGTAGTTGGACATGGCGACGATGGCGTCCTCTGCCCTGCCCACATACTCTGTGAACTCACCATGCAGTTCAGAGAAGGGCACCTGGCATGTATATGTTATCAAAAACAGTCAGAACCATATTCAACTTTGAAATAAAAGTGGAATATATTCTTATATATATATAAAAAAAAACATACGCAAACATATGTAACAATTTCTTGCTGATGCATACTGTCTAACATTAAATATTTTAGTCCCATGCCACATTGTTGACTTTGTAAAAATGCAAATGCCTGTTTGATTGCTTAAGGTTGAGTTTTTATCCCTTTGTTGCACAATTGGCACTTTCCATCATACTTAATTTGTTTCACAGCTGACAAAGACCTCTAACCCTGTACGCAGACTATGTAACGAGCTCACTGTGGGCGCTTTTCCACCAAGGCGTTTTCAGGGCCGGTTCGGAGCCAGAGCCTAAAACGAACCAGTTCTTCCTGTTTCCACAGACAAAGAACCGGCTCCCGGCCAGAAAAACTGGTTCGTTCTTGGCTCCAACTCTTTGGTGGGCCAGAGTTGAACCAACTAAGAACCGACTACGTCAGAGGCTGGGGGCGGGATTAGCAAGTCCGCCAAAAACTTTCTGAGCTCCATTTCACAACAAACCCCGACAATGGAAGTGACTACTCCGATACAACCGCACCGATACCACTTTGGCAACGCAACGTTAACCTTGTAATATTCTTAGCCAACGAATATTGAAATAAAGAGATGCAACCGAGTTGTCGTTTATGGATGTTTAATAGCAACTGTGCCTGGTACCGAGCATGGGCGTAGAATTTAGTGGGGACGCTGGGGACATGTCCCCACCAATTAACGGAGCACCCCCCCCATTAGAACCGCGAATTAACAGCGCACCCCCCCCATCAGAACCGCGAATTAACAGCGCACCCCCCCCCCATCAGAACGGCGAATTAACAGCGCACCCCCCCCCCATCAGAACGGCGAATTAACGGAGCAGCATTGTTTTTTTTTTTCTAAATAAACATTTTGTTAACATGTCTGCTTCAGTATACTTAAAGAACAGAGAAACAAATAAGATTCAGTTTTTATTTGAGTTATGACAGAACAGGTAGTCACAAAATATACAATTACAAAAACAAGATCACTCGTATCGCGATGTAGTTCGCCATTGTTCTTGTTGTGCTCGCGTTGCTGGGAAGGCGGAGACTTCTACAGACGTACAGTGATGTCATGACGTGGGGGCGGGTTGGCTCTCGAGGCTCTCTAGCCGGTGGAAAAGCAAACCGGTTCTTAAGTTGAACCAGCTCCGAACTGGCACTAGCACCAGCCCAGAACCAGCTCTCGGTTCACTTTGGTGGAAAAGGGGTAACAAGCCGCTTCCACGTCATTACGTCACTGTACGTCTATAAGTCTCCGCCTTCCCAGCAACGCGAGCACAATAACAATGGCGGACTCCATCGCGATACGAGTGATCTTGTTTTTGTAATTGTATATTTTGTTACTACCTGTTCTGTCATAACTCAAATAAAAACTGAATCTTATTTGTTTCTCTGTTCTTTAAGTATACTGAAGTAGACATGTTAAAAAAATGTTTATTTAGAAAAACAATGCTGCTCTGTTAATTCGCGGTTCTGATGGGGGGGGTGCTCCGTTAATTCGTGGTTCTGATGGGGGGGGATGCTCCGTTCATTTGCGGTTCTGATGGGGGGGGGGTGCTCTGTTAATTTGCGGTTCTGATGGGGGGGGGGTGCTCCGTTAATTCGCGGTTCTGATGGGGGGGGGGCGCTCCGTTAATTCGCGGTTCTGATGGGGGGCGCTCCGTTAATTCGCGGTTCTGATGGGGGGGGGGGGGGGGGCGCTCCGTTAATTCGCGGTTCTGATGGGGGGGGGGCTCCGTTAATTTGCCGTTCTGATGGGGGGGGGTGCTCTGTTAATTCGCGGTTCTGATGGGGGGGGTGCGCTGTTAATTCGCGGTTCTGGTGGGGGGGGGGGGGTGCTCCGTTAATTCGCGGGTTCTGATGGGGGGGGGTGCTCCGTTAATTGGTGGGGAGCGTCCCCACTAAATTCTACGCCCATGCTCGGTACCATGCGCAGTTGCTATTAAACATCCATAAACGCCAACTCGGTTGCATCACTTTATTTCAATATTCCTTGGCTAAAAATATTACAACGTTAACGTTGCGTTGCCAAAGTGGTATCGGTGCGGTTGTATCGGAGTAGTCACTTCCATTGTCGGGGTTTGTTGTGAAATGGAGCTCAGAAAGTTTTTGGCGGACTTGCTAATCCCGCCCCCAGCCCGCCCCCAGCCTCTGACGTAGTCGGTTCTTAGTCGGTGCTTATCTGGCCCAGCAAAGAGTTGGGGCCAAGAACGAACCAGTTTTTCTGGCCGAGAGCCGGTTCTTTGGCTGTCGAAACACGAAGAACTGGTTCGTTTTAGGCTCTGGCTCCGAACCGGCCCTGAAAATGCCTTGGTGGAAAAGGGGCATGTGTGCAAGACACTCCCCCACCTGCCCACACATAGCTGTCCAGCTGTTTTCTCTGAGACTAAGCTGGGCCAACCTGCATGTTCTCCTCCTCCAGGACAGGGGACTTCTTGGGGAAGATCTGGTTGGCCTGGATGCACTCCAGGTTCTGTTGGCCCCCCTCCTCCTGTAGAACACAAGTAGGGGTAATAAAACAAGATCTACAATATTCAAGAAATTTGCTATTTCATAAGGCATTCCTACTATTGTTGCAGCCATAAGAGTTAATATTCAACTTATTTAGCAGCTATTTCAATCTTTAAACTAAGGCAAAAATAGCTCTTCCTACTAATAGCAACAATGGTTGGTAATTTAACAATAACTTTTTCTGGTGATCCGTCACCCACAATCACTTGTGTGGGAGTGTAATGACGTTTGCTGGAATTGAAAATATGACCGATGCGTTTTGACAGTAGCTGAAGTTAAAGATTCCCAGTAAAGTGTGCATTTTATTCAGGGATAGAAAATGTCATATTTTCGGGAAGAATATGAATCCCTTGTTACATATCACAGAACACAAACACACAACAAACATTGGTGTAACATGTATTGTGAGCTTTACCATGGTCCCTGTGAAGGAGTGAGGGGTGGTCAGACACGGAACCTCTTCCCTGGAACCCAATCCCAGGCTGTGAGAAGGAAACAAAACAGAATTTACAGAGAAAAAAATCGCCCCGACTTCTGGGTGAGGTGGGGGAACGGGACTCATTTCTCCAAAGTGGTCAAACAAGGTCCTTTCCCTGAAACACCTGACCAGATCTGCACTTGAACACCATGCTTTGTCTGTTACCCTTCCAATCCAGCTTAACATTGCCATGATCTACCGACCACCAGGCCCTCTTGGCAACTTCTTCGACGAGACTTATTCAGCCCTCCTCAGCCGTTTTCCTGAAGATGGCACCCCACTTGTCGTTCTGGGTGACAACATCCAGCCAGAGAAGTTATAATCACCTGACTTCTCCCTCCCACTAAATTCTCCCGCCTCCCTCCCCACTACTCCTCACATCACCTCCCGCAGAAATCTTAAAACTCTCTCACCTTCTACTCTCTCCGCAACTGTCTCTCCTCACTACCACCCCCCAATGACTCTCCCTTCTGTCAGTAGAGGAAGTCTCCTCCACTCTGACATCCTCCCTCCCCTCCACCTCCCTCATAGCTGATGACTGTCACCTACTTTACAAAAAAGGTGAAAGACATCACCTACTTTTTCACCACTGCTGCTATCCTCCCTCCCCCTTCACTCACCCCTGTCAGCCTTACCTGCTTCGCCCCTCTCTCCTCTGAAGAAGTCAACAGGCTTTTGGCATCCAACCACGCCACCACCTGTCCCCTTGACACAATCCCATCCACACACATTTCGGGCGACATCCTGCTCTTCCTCACGACCCTAATCAACACCTCCCTCAATTCAGGCCTGTTTCTAACTGCCTTCAATAATAAAGCAACTCCTCAAGAAACTCACCCTTGACACCACCGACATCGGGAACTACTACTCCTTTCATTCCTCTCCAAAATCCTAGAACGTGCTGTCTCTACCCAACTATCCTCCTATCGCTGTCAAAACAACCTGCTAGACCCTCATCAGTCAGGCTTCAAGGCCGCACACTCCACGGAGACGGCCCTGCTCACGGTAACTGAGTGTCGCCAGAGGCTTGTCCCTCTCATCTGTGCTCATCCTTCTTGACCTGTCTGCCGCGTTTGACACAGTGAACCACCAGATCATCCTCTCCACTCTGGCAGAGCTGGCACAGCATTGCTGGATCTGCGCTATCCTGATTCACTTCCTACCTGACAGATCACACCTATCGGGTCACATGGAATGGCTCTCTGTCCAGACCCTGTCCCCCAAGGCTCAATACTAGGACCCCTTCTGTTCTCCTTATACACTAGATCTCTAGGCTCTGTAATTACATCCCACGGCTTCTCCTATCACTGCTACGCAGACGACACCCAACTGTTCCTTTCCTTCCCCCCCCGACACCCAAATCGCAACACGCATCTCTAAATGACTGGCGGACATCAGAAAATGAACGACTGCCAACCACCTGAAGCAAAACCTAGACAAGACTGAGATTCTCTTCATACAAGACTGCCCTCAGATGGACCTACTTGTCACCATTGAAGACATCAAAGTCTCCCCTGCACCGACTCCAAGGAACCATGGCGTGGTAAACCCTAAACCCTAGCACTAACTTGCATATTTGTACGTCTTGGCATTATTATTGGACTTGGCATCGTTTCGCATATTGTATGTTCTTAGATGTTGGTAATGCACTCAGAATGGCACTTCTGCTCTCATCCCAGCTATTATGCAGGCAATCTAGCAATTATGAATCTCCTATTAGCCTTGCAACTATGAATGCTTCAAACCTGCTCCATTCTTATCTTTATGTACCACAGCGATATATTGCTGTCTCCTTCAACAAGGGGCAGAAGGGGCCAAGAGGCTGAGCCCTCTCCACATCGATCTTAAATAGGCGAAGTGACCTCGGTGTAGCCGACGCATGTGCAGATACGAGCGTTCAACGTTCTCCTATGACTAGATGACTTGGTTTATTCGACCAATGAGCAGACATGACTGGGTCTATGGGCGGACTTCACATAGGTGGGAAAAAGGGGAGTGGGTAATGGATCCTGGGTAGGGATGGGTACCGAAACCCGGTACCACTATGGCACCGGTTCCCGTACGACCGGTACCTACCGTACCGAATCAAAACGCATATTTCGGTGCCTCATTTCGGTGCCACGACCGAAGGGAGCGCCGGCGCTCCCATTACTCGCTTTTTTCAAACTACCGTAACTCCTAGACCGTTTGTGCGATCGAAGAAATTCCAATGGTTTCTGAAAGCAGAGAAGCTGCGCTTTCCAACCATTTGGGTATTACGGTAAACCCGAAGGGGTTGGGTGGAAGAGTTGCGCAAAAGAGTTGTAGGAGGAGTGGCAAGAGGAGACAGGATTCAAGCTTGTTTACATCGTGTTTAGCGGGTTCTGATCGTGTTTAGCGGGTTTTGATCGTGTTTAGCGGGTTCTGATCGTGTTTAGCGGGTTCTGATCGTGTTTAGCGGGTTCTGATCGTGTTTAGCGGGTTTTCATCGAAAAATTGTTGATTGTGTGCACAGGTGGATGTAGAATATGCAGAGTAGTGTAGAGTAGTTTTCACTTGCTTTGTTTGCTGTTATTTATTATTAGTAGTAGTACTGTCACTTATTTATTGTTAAATTGTTATTTGTTGATATTGTTAATTTTATATTTATTAGTAATGTTTAATAGTGTTTTGTATTTAATTGTAATTCTAATTTAAACAGTGTTACTTTAAGAGTTAATATATTGTTCAATGGTTTTGCTGTAGCAATAAAAAAAAGACATTCTTTAACGTTATTGTTTGCTCTTTATTTTAAAGAAGGTATCGGTTCAGGCACCATTTAGGAACTGGTACCGTTTTAAAAGTATCGTTTTGGCACCGGTATCGGAAAAATCTAAATGATACCCAACCCTAATCCTGGGGAACTGATTCTTAGTGGTTTTCCTTTACCCCCAGAAGAAAAGAGCATGTAGTCCCAAACACCGTAAAAGGAGCATCTGGTCCCACCCCCATTTTAAATGGCTGAGGCCCTACATCATCAACATCTTGTGATTGGTTTGATCCACGTGAAAGGATCCCTTAACAAGACAATTATAAGAGAGCATTCTTTTTTATTGGAACAAATTTAACTTAAAGTTCATTCCTGCATGGGTCTGATTTTCAAGACCCGCTCCCGCCCCACACCCGCGACGTGCAATACCAAACCCGCATCACCATCCGCACATACTGTACAACCCAACGGCACAAGATCTGCAGCTCGACCCGAACCTGCATATCCTATAATAACCATGACTAGTGAAAACGTCTCATAATGATCACCTTACACTGATCAACCACGTATTTGGCTCAAAACGTGTTGGATGGAATCATTCAAGCTGTATGCTACATATACTGTATATATATATATAACGTGATCCGACCCGCGATCCGACCTGCATCTTCTTTGTTTTTCTCGTCGGCACAAGATTCAGACACGGAGAGAAAATATTTGCCCAGTCATCCAAACAGTGAGGCAAATAGATAACAGTGGTGTCAGAAGGATGTTTTACCGTAAGCCTTAAGGCTGCTCCATACTCCGCAAGAAGCGAGAAGTTCTCGCAGCCCTGGACATTTTTATACTCCACGAGAACTCAAGCGCAGAACTCAAAGGCCCCGCCCACAGCAGCAAACTTCCGCGTCGGCGGAAAGCGTATTAACCACGGCCACTTCAAATTGACCAATCACACAATAGTTCTCGGACACGACGCGAGAACAAAGGATGATGTGTCGAGAACAAGCTGCGAGAACTCCTGACCTAGGGCAGCGAGAACAAAATGACGTCATTTTGTGGGCAGGGCCCTAGGTGCGAGAACAAAGTTGGAGTATGGATCAGCCTTTAGAGTGGACGAGAATGTTTAATGCGTCTTTAACATAAGCAATGTAGGGGCATTTGGTGTGTGTGTGTTACCAGCAATGTTACAGCTTTCATTCACAACCAACAAAGCCATATGTACCGGCATGTGCCTTGTTATTAATTGTTATTAGGTTGGAAATTGCCAGAACAGATTTGCCAGGATTTCGATCACTGTTCCCATTCACGGGACCCCATGCAGGGAACATTTACAGGAAAGCCTGCATGTGTGAAAGGTACTAAAGCATGCGCCCTCAGCCCTGTTTATATGGATGACAATCTTGTAGCCCATAGAAGCAGTGCACAACTAGTTGCAGTGCCTTTTCTGAATAAAGACTGCATTTCCCACAAGCGTTGGTGCCTTTTTGCCATCAAGAGCTACTCTCGTTGAGCAAATTATGTTGTTTTGAAGACACAGAGACAGGATAAATTCAGGCAGGGATTGTGGACATTCGCTTATAGTCTGGATTAAGCATACTTCTCTGACAGATATTGTAGGGATTACAGAATTCCATTTTTGACAAGGTTATCTGTGAATGTTATGTGTGTGTTGTTTTTTTATGATCAATCGTCAATGTTGAAACCATTGGAATCATTACATCACCCTTATTACAACAGAAAAAAAGAAGTGAGTATTAGGAGAGTATTCTACCATAATTTTGAACTTACCACCAGTAGTGACCAACAGACAATGTGGTCAGGCAATCCTGTTGTGAAGTGTTTCAGAACAGGAGGTGGGGCATTGAAATCTGTGGAAAGAGGCAGCAAACAAACAAGTGATTAAAGACCAAATGTTTTCTTTACAACTTTCTCTGTATTCTGTAAAGAGAGCATTCCCTGTAGACTACCGTGCAATAGCTAGAAATGCAAGAAATACCTAAAAATTATCGAATCGAATGCACAGTCCAAATTTCAGTGAGTACTCGATTAATCATTTTGTAGGCACTTTTTTGGTGCACCAAGGTGTGCAAATGGCAGCAATGGTTTCCACTAAATCACCCAAATCGAAATTAAGTTTGAATCCATATTTTATAGTCAATGTGTGTTGCACCCACACCGGATGTTGGCTGGTCATACAATTTTTGACCTGCTTTTTACTGCTGTAAAGGTGGCAGGATACAATTCTAAATATTGTATTCTAAATATGTTTAAGTCCTTTGAGGACATTTTGCAATGTCTTTAATTGCATTTTACTTTAGGGCTATTAGTCTATTGTGGAGAAATATTGACCAAACCAAAAGCTCTATAGAGAGGAGTACATCTCCTGGACATGTATACACAGACACATAGGACTCATTAGAGGTGATCGCATTTTCTTGCTTTAATTCAGAGCATGAATATCGGTTGAATATCCAATATCTTTCAAACTGAAAAAAAACCCTGATTTAAACCTAAATTGAATGAGCTGCTTTGAGATGTGTGACTTTTTTGTAATACACCTTTGTAATACAGCCTGATATACATTTCACTTTCAGTTTTGATGTGGGGCGGTCATTATTGTAAAACTTGTCGAACGCATTGGGGAACTCTGCTACCCGAGCCAGTATAGTCTGCTACCCGAAATGTTGGCGAAAACACGTGTTCTATACAGCCTCTCAACAACAACATTGCATGACTTGGAGCAGCCTGTCATTAGGCTGTTTGCGCAAACTATGCCAAAACACATATCAACATAATAAATAATGTTTTTGTATGATGTTGTAAAAATGACACTAGTTTTAGCAATCATTTATGATTTGCTTGACAGGTAATGGTTTACTCAAGTACACGTTTGCACCCATAACAATAGCCCTCATTATTTAGACGCAAATATAGATGTGGTGGTTGTGGTGTGATGGTGGTTAGGGTAGCCTTTACATGAGCTTAGGATAGAACACACCACTTCAACACGTTTGACATGTAGTCGGGTCCAGCGGGAGTGTATGTAGTCAAGCCAGTAAGGACAAGAAGTTGAATCAGTACACTTGGATTGCTTACTTGTTATCCATCTTCAGATGATGATAGAGGACTGGGCATGTGCAGATGTTGTCCAATTAGAGAAAACGGCATCAAAGTCCTCAACCAACCCATTCCAAGACATCATTCAAGACGTCATTTCAAGAATAACGTCACTGTTACCATTTGGAGTTTTCGATGTTAGGAATGGCAAATTGAAATTCCACATGCAACCGAAAACAACTTGAGCTTTATACCCTTGTTCTAATGTACCCATTCCTAATTATCTGCACACAATTCCCCAAATAGTTACGAAGGTCAGCAACACTTGACAAAACTGAAATCTGATCTCAGTAAAACCCGATCCCAGTGGGTCAATGAATGATTGAACGCACAAGCATTAAGGAGCCAATTTAAGCAACGTCAATTTCATAGTAGGCCTACTCGGGTCGGGTCTGTCAGTCTAGTTAGCACGCAAATGAATTACCACTGTTGGCTATCCAATACTCTGTCACCAAGTCAGAAACGTCACTCAATGCTGTCTCTAGCCGATAAAGCATATCGTCAACACACAGGCGCAGGCTATGTTTACCGTAGCAGGATCATGACCCATGGCTACGACCCAGTCTATGCTCTATGTTAAGAGATCCACAGACCAGGCTAAGCACCTTACAGACTTCACGTTCCTCCTATCCCGTGACAGGCCACGGCGTGCAACATTGCAACATTATTCTGCTCATAAATTTTTACAGTAACTACAATGAGTACAAAACAATAAGTGAACCAGGGAAGTGATGACATGTATAAAAGGCATCGGAGAGAATGTAGATCGATCAAACATTTCTCAACATCGTATTATTTATACATATATAAATGCTAAACTCTTGCAACAATGAAGCGTGTATTGTTAGCAAGGTGTAGCATTGTTAAACAATGTTACGATGTTGTAACATGTATTAAAGCCACTGTTTGGGCGAGCTAATGTCGATAATAAACTAACAGGTCGGTACAGCTCGGTCAGTACATAACTGCATAGATTGCAGAGACAAACAATGCCACGACTTGTATTTGTTACGTGCGAGTGAACGAAAGAGCGCTGCTCTGTTGCTTTTATTCGTTATTGGAAACGTATCGTTATCCCAGTTGCGTTAGTTAGGATACGATAACACTAGCTAATATTAATGTCTAGCTACAACGATAACTAGACTAAGGACTATGGTATAATTGGACGAATCGAATTATAATCGGCTACAACACAGCTGACTACTGTGAGCAAGTGGCGTTTATCTCAGATCGCTGAACATGTTGTGTTGTTGTGAGATGGAGGGCGGACCCCAGACGGAGGCCTCCATCAAAACATAAGAAATAGCATAGCCACTCACCACGAAGGGGCGGACTAGATTTTTAAAGCCAACGATTCAGTCGAAGATCAATGCAGCCAATTAACAACGAAAAACACGTCATTAAATCAATATTAGTCATATCCGAGCCGAATCCAGTTTCACAGCGCCCAGTTCAAGCGCCGAGTTGTCTTCGTCGCCGCCGCCGCCATCGCCGCGAATTCTCCAAGCCAACACATTGCGTAGAAGCGCGACGTCAGCACGTCGGCAGAGCGTCCTGACAGAGCGGAGGGGCGGGGCCGGTCGGAGCGGCTCAGCAGCGGACCACGCGGCCGCCGTCATGTCAACATTGAAATGAAACATCCTGAAGGGACAACCGTTTCACTTCAGACAGTTCGACAACACGTGATAGACCCCTTAAAGAATAGACGGGAAAACCCAAAATATATTTATGTTTCCAAAAGAAAAATCTAATTGGAGCCTTTTTTTAATGGAGAGAATAATAATGCAATCAGTATGCATTGAAATTGTAGTAGTAGGTGTACAAAGTGGTAGTAAAAACCAATAGAAAAAACTATGAGATGACTTGAAGATCCAAAAGCAGAGGAATCACTTTTCATCACAAAATAGTGTAAATAGCTACACACCTTCAAAATCTAAGTCAATGTATTATCATAACGAATTTGTAATGATGCAATACCACAGTCATATTCTGCAAAGCCAAGAATATTTTAGCTATGGGATACAGGACATTTTTCTACAACATTGTGGAAAGCGGCATTCCTCCTTTCCACTGTTAGACAATTAGTAGGCTATAGCCTACAGTGTATAGTAGTGTATTAGGAGAAGCAGTCTGTCAGTAGTGTGTACTGTTGACAGACTTGTGACTTATTAAAAACAGATTCCTGATTAGGTCTAAAATATAATAGAATACCACAAAACATAAGAAGGGAGGTGAAATATACAGTAGTATATTGGCCAGGACGTAGACTCCCAGGCATCTTGCTTTATCCTTGAGACCCCTGCTGCTTAATTACTAATTAGTCTGTTGATAATCCCCATAGATCAGTTATGCATGTTAATAATAAAACAACACAACAGGGTCTTAAACAGGATCTTTATGTATTGAACAATGGCTTGATACACATGGAAATGTATCTTCAAGACGCTTGGCATACATTTGTCCATTCTTTAACATGTAGTCGTATACCTTGTAACGTATGGTAGAAGAGACTGATGTGAACCTGCGCGACACGTTTTTCCCACGTTACACCTCACAGCTGGAACATTACATTTCCAGCTGTGAGGTGTGAGTAACATATCCTCACTCAGAGTTGTAAATATCAATATGCATCCATACTGATAACCCTGCATGCAATCACTCAATTTATGCTGACCGATGTCTTCATTGTTTAGTGACTAATGTCAATCAAAAAAGAAAGCAAAACTGTCGAATGTTCAGGCCTCTTGATATAAAAGCTTTGCTTTTTTTCGATGTGGCTACAAAAGCCACATTCCCAAATCCCAATTGACCACAAGAAGTTCCTCCCGGGAAGACACTCGATAAGGTGTGATTTGGCACAGAATTCTTGATTTTTAATGTATCACTTTGAGACAATCAATTGGCTACTTTGCATCCTAATTAACAGCATTCTTCTTCTTTGATAATGGTCCTCGTTGTGATGCTCCAGAAGCGTGTGTAATGTGCTGTATGCTATGTGTGGACTAGTCTAAGGTGAACACATTTTTTAAAATAATTTAAGTGCTGATTTAGTCGCTAAACAACAATTCTAAATACAGACTGTTTGTTCCCTGTCGTGTAATAAGAATGAAATCGCATGCAAATTCAAATAATAGCAGGAAGTTTACATTAAGAGGTAATGGTCTGAAGAAGTACAGTTCACTTCCTGCCATGTGTCCGGTGTGACCATTAAGACAATGAGATCTCCATATAAGGAATGTAAATTCTGACCATAGAGTATATTATGCACATAAACAGAGGCTATGAAAACAGCGGAAAACCGTATGCCGCTACACGAGAGGTTTCTATATTTGCGAGAGAAACGTCAAAATGTTGAGAATTTACTTGTCAGTATAACCACACTTTTTGACACATCTGCGTAAAGAATTGCAACACGCTTACAGTTCTGGACAATCAAACAGCGTCCTGCTCATTCACATGTCCCTTTAAATGAAATCGCTTCTGTGAGTCCTTTTAAAATACAACAACAACCGTCCAGTGGGTAGGTGTTTATTACCATATCCCACGACTGCTGATGAGGGCAACTGTTGAGTAAAGCTTCAAAATGCAAGACTACCCTGAGAGAAGGTCTAAAACATGGGCACGCTTGCCAGACCAGAACTGGCTCGAACGGGTTTGGTTAATTAACTCTGTATACTCTTAGTTCAATATAATCAGCATCCGTTTTTTTTGTGTTCCAAGAATGTTATATTATTGTTCTGTTATTGTGTAATATATATCTCTACATAATACAATCGAAGTCTTCTGAACTATTTAGACATGTGCAAGTGTTTACTACCAACTTCAACGATACAGTAAAGGCAAGACTTGTGGACACTAAGTAAGCATACTTTTGATATTTTTGAAAATTGAAAATTTTTCCTCACAATAATCAAAATGTAAGTGCCATAAGTAGTTCATACAAGAGGTATTGGATATCTAGTTACTTGCTCTGAGTATAAAAAAGTGGCAAAAACACATGAGGAATTGCTTGCAAGCATGAAGGAACGTCTCAACACAAGTACATAAGTGGTTCGGAGCAAAGATAACCTGGGAATGGGGGGGGTACCTGTAATCTTTCTTATTAACAGACTTGAGACAGAGAGACTCTAAAGATGGTTGAACCTGCTGCTAATTCAGGACATTCTTCAAAGTCTAACCAACTACCATCCTCAGCTTTTTATTTTAGTTTTACAGTTAGTAGAAAAATGTAATTTTTTGTGTTTGAATTGTTATTGTACACACATTTGAGGGCCCTGAAAAATCAGCTGAGTGTTGTGCTCAGCATTTAGAGAGTTTGATAAGACCCTTGAGTGAGGACCCACAAGTCTACCCCCCCCCCCCCCCCCCCCCCCACACCACACACACACACACACACTCCATTCACCACCACACATTTTATGTGACAGAAAACACATGTGTGCATGCATGTGGCGTGTGTGTGTGTGTGTGTGTGTGTGTGTGTGTGTGTGTATGTGTGTGTGGCATGACGTATAAAAACACCCCTCCATTCTAAACGATTCACATAAACAGATGGTTGCGTGTATGCATATGAAGTGAAGCATAACGGTAGCGGGATGTGAGTCAACTTAATCTGAGGTAACCAGGTGTTGTGTGTTCTGGCCCACGTCAGTCTGAAACCCAGTAACCTTGTGTACAGGGTTTAGAGAGGTAAGTCTGAAAAACAACCATGTAAACTGTGCTCCCGCATGTTGGACGAGACTTCCTGTCACAAAAAGCACAAAGGGACCCTAAAAATTGTAAACCTCAAGGATAATCTAAAAACCAAAACAAAAAAACACTTAAATACTTTACTCATAGCTTAATGTTTTTGCTTTTTTTACTTTTAACTTTTCTTTTTTTGTTGCTGAGTTTTCATCCTTTTTTTCTCTCGTTTTTGCCCCAAGTATAACATATGAGTCTAACTACAAGAAGGTGAATACCATGCTACATCAGTTCGAAGGAGGCTATTGCAGACAACCCTACAACGTGTACAACCACACTTTACGCCCGAGATACAAATATTTTCAAAACATGTCACCGAGAAACTAAGTACATACGAGATGTTGAATATTTAGAGTCTTAAAGGACTATCCCTCAGTCGGAAGTAGGATGTCACATCACTTGACTTGAACTGTCCTGTCTTTCAGACAAAAATCTGGAAAAACTGCTATTCAAAAAGTAGCAAATTTGGTCAATGTCTCTTTTTCTCAAATAGTTATAGTGCTTTTGATGGCTTAAGACAGGGGTCTATTTTTAATCTCACCTAGTGGCAATCATCAGAACTTCAGTGTGCAATTCATGACACTATAGCTGCAAAAGTCTTCATGTCAAGTCCAATAGGTAAAACAACAGCTAGTGCTGCACATATATCTCAAAGTAGTTATGCGTTATAAAAAAACCTCAACATATTTATAAATATCTTTTTTTCCTTCCCTAAAAGTCATCTTGGGTCGGGGGGTATATTGTCTGTGTGTTTAGCTCTGGATCCCCCCCCCTTTCCTTCAAATAGTTCCTCTGGTGAGAAGCCCTCCCGCTACCTTCCACTCTCCATTTTAAATGTTGAATGTGCACGTGGCGCAGATCATCAGTAAAACCCGACTCAAAACTCCCACTCTAACGTCTCTTCGCGATTGGCCGCCCTCTCCAGCCGGTGGATGATGTTGTTGAGGTTGGCCATTTTCTCGTTGCGTCTCTGCGTGCTGCGGTTCGCCTTGAGGCTCTGCAGCAGTGCGGCATGCTGCCCGGCCTCCAGGCCATGATTGGTGGTGGCGCTGCTGCCGGGTGTGGGTGGCGAGGGCGATATGGGCGCAGAGGACGACGGGATTGGTGACACTGACATCATGAGGCCTGGCGAGGAGGCGGCAGACGGTGAGTTGAGGAACACCTCCAGGCTGCTGCGGCACACCTCCGACGATGCCTTGAAACTCACTGGGTCCACGGGGGACTTGCTAGAGTCCTCCGTCTCAGGACCCCGGGACTGGTTGGCTCTCTGGGGCCCGTCGGCAGAGAGTGCCCGGGCCTGGCTGCTCATCTCTTGGTGCTCGCGGCATGAGGCCACCACGTCCTCGTGTTCACTCTTCAGCTGCGGGAACTGCACGGCCATGGAGAAGCACTGCACCCTGGACAGCCGTAGGTCGCAATCCTCCCTCTCCGATGCCTCCTGTTTGACGACGGGGTGGGGGGCTTGTCCTGAGACCTGGAGCCTCCGGTCGTCAGAGTCTGAGCGGGGGCTGCACGGGACAGAGGAAGAGTAGAGGTGGCGCTCTGTGTCTTCTTCGTTATCCAGTTGGCCCTCCATCAGAACCTCCCGACGCATCCTGGACCTGCAGCACAGACATGCTGCTGTTAGGCACACACACACACACACACACACTGCAATACCAACACTATATTCAATGATACAATGATTACAATTTTCACTTTTTGCTTTTCCTCCTTTGTGTGCCATGCCATGTCTAATATTACTCTAATACAGGAAAAACTGGCCTGTAGTTGTGGAACCAGTTGATGACGGTGTTGGTCTTGAGGTTGAGCTGGGAGGCCAGCATCTCGATGGTGTTTTGCGATGGGTAGGGCTCCAGGAGATAGGCCTTCCGCAGGGCCTCCTTCTCCTCTGCCCCCAGCACACGCGGGGCTTCTTTACCTGGCTGTAGGGGCACAGGTCCAACGAGGCTAGGGATGGACTCAAACACTCCGACCGGGTGCTGGGAGAGTCGCTGTCAGAGCCCGTACTCAGCAGGCCGTACCTCCTCTTCAGGTAGGCTAGGAGGAAGTGGAGGAGGAGACCATAGCCCAGTCACAGTTACAGTCTGAAAGGACTTCACAGGCCCACACGTGACGACACTGCTAAGCCTTGGAAAGGGCAAGAAAAAACTCCTCTAATAATCAAGGAAGAAGCCTTGAGAAGGAGAACACTGTAGAGGGATCCCTCCTTCCATGGATGGTTAGATGCACAAAAGGTGCCATAATGGGAAAATATAATGGTAGCAAACAAACAAGTAAAACAGAATAATTAAAAGCAAGTTGTTAAGAAAATCTAAATCAATCAACGTGATTGTGTAGTCTGGTTATCTGGTTAGCACACTACAAGCCAATAATATGATCACTCTTTTAGTGGGATTAAAAATAAACATGGTAAGAGCAGCATGTGCATACCTTTCTTCTCCATCTTCTTCATGTCCCGTAGCTTGTCCACATTGTGGGGGTCGTTGAGCCAGAGCTGCATGCGTACGAACGGCTCCCGGCCCTTTAGACTGAGTTTGTGCCAGGGCTTGGGCCGGGAGAGCAGGTCTGACACAGAGCCCTGCGTCAGGCCCAGGATGCTTTCCCCAAACAGTCTCTGGCCTGTGGGAGGAGAGAGCTCTGCTGAAGCCATGTGAAATGAATGAGTGAGGAACACAACAGTGTACACTTATTGTTAACATTTATTGGAACTAAAATGTTTTTGCATGTGTTGCTTCATGATCAGGGCTGCATTCAGCAACATGTGGCATACAGTCACACTGCTAAAAAGTATGATTTACATTTCACATTTAGCACATGATTTATCCAAAGGGACTTACAATAGGTACATTTGTTGAAAGAGTGAGACAGCAATATATTGCTGATGGTACATAAAGATTAGAAGATTGATGTTATAAAATAAACATGCTGTTTAGCAACTGCTATGTCAAGGCTTGAATGTGTCAAATTAGACAAGTTAACTTTAGCGAAGTACACAATTTCAGACACATTGCATTTTGCTGATGCTCACAGTTATGGAGTGATAACAATAGAAACAAGTGTCGATGCTCTTTTGAAAGGAAATGAATGGCTTGACAATGCCACCTCCAGTTGTGTAAACTGCTTTAGTCCAATCTGAGGATGATGAGGGGGCTCACCTAGGTTGTTGTCGGTCAGCACCTCCTTGACCTTCTTGGTAATGGCGTAGGTGTCCAGCTCAGCGGACATAGCCACCAACTCCTGGATACCCAGTGGCGTGGGGGGCTGATGCAGCACCATCAGGCTGGGAGTGGACTTGCCTCCCTCAGCATGGGGGTGGGTGTGATGGAGGTGTGGGGCTAGCAGTGGCAACCCCATGGTGGTGGGCTGCTGGTTCTCCTTGCTGCTCTCAAGAGTCAGGCTGGCCGGCTCCCCCAGCAGGCTGGAGTGGCTCTCAGCAGGGCTGATGGGGGGAGAGGGCGAGGACTGGGCCAGGGCAGGGCTCTTATCTATAAGAGTAGGATTAGTAGCCATCACCTTATGTTTATATCCCCTTTCTGCTGGAGAGTTGTACCAGAATGGCAAAAGACAATATTTCAACTATGTAGATGTTGGTGGTTTTCAATGTTTTTTTTCCACTGACCTCATTCTAAGACATGTTTTCAGGTGCGTTTAGGACCCACATGCAGCACAACACAGGAGACGTTTGGACATTACGTTTACTTAAAAGTTCTGGCACAGTACAGGGTAGAATGAAACCACAGCAGAATAGAAAATCCAACGATAGGGGGTATGGGTCCACAGGTCTGGAAACAGGTGACGTTAAAGTGGGGACACAGGTGATGTCGGCACTAGAGCAGGGACACAGGTGACGGACTGATGGTTTGCGGTCCACCCAGAATCGGCGGTCGCTTGCCTTGACCCCTGAGCGCCTGCTGGGCACTACGAGGTACCCCTGGGACCCAACCGGCAGGTTCTGGTGACTGTTGCGGATTGGCAGGTTGAAGACCCACCCAACTGAGCCTAATTCTGGTTGTGGGTCTGCGACTGCTGAGGCTTGTAGCTCGGCTGCTGGACACCACAGGGATCCGCTCGGGCCTGGCAGGTCTGGAGCCGGCTAAGAACTAACGGGTTGACAAGTAAACTGCTGCCAAAAAAAAAATCCTTTCCGTGTAAGGGAGCTGCACCGTTGGTTAAATTTTTTATTAGATTGTACTTTAACGGGTGTGTTTAGGACCCACATGCAGCACAACACAGGAGACGTTTGGAAATGACTTAAAAGTTCTGGCACAGTACAGGGTAGAATGAAACCACAGGAGAATAGATATTCCAATGGTAGGAGGTAAGGGTCCACAGGTCTGGAAACAGGTGACACTGGAGCGGGGACACAGGTGACGTCGGAGCGGGAACACAGGTGACGTCGGAGCGGGGACACAGGTGACGTCGGAGCGGGGACACAGGTGACGTCGGAGCGGGGACACAGGTGACGTCGGAGCAGGGACGCACTCATACACAAACTCTCGTATGGGAACTGGCAGGGAAGAGGCGGAAGATGTCATCGCAGTGGTAGTCAGTCCAGAACCAGGTGGCAAATCAGCTGGGCAGAAGTACCGTGAAGTAGCAGGCAGACGGATGGTTGGGGACAGGTGGAGGATCAGGCAACCAGGAAGCAAGGTCGTAGTGGAGATACGCCAAACAGCCACGGGTAGACAGGAATCGAGGTTGGGAACAGAAGGCTTTGGCGTACTCCGAGAGTCAGGGGAGTCAGGTAGGTCGGGGACAGGCAGGATCAGCAACGGGTAATCGAACAGGGCATTGCTGGAACGACTCACATTTGACACACATTTACGAAGCTACAATCGGGCATTGAGTGTGAAAAGGAGGAGCTTATATAGGATGTGTAATAGACAGGGAAACAGGTTGAGGTGATTTGGCTGATGAGATGATCATTGAATGATTGAGAGTGCGGATCATAACAAGCCAAGTACGCCTTGTATTATAATATTCAGATGTATGTATTTTATCAAGGTGGTATTTAGATTCAACACATTTTCTTATGGGGGGGATTCTTTTACAATTGTCCATAACTAATATTAATACAAGAAAAAAGGACACATTGTTGCAAGTGCAACAACAATGCAAATGTTCCAAGTACCCCCTGCAAAGTACCCGAAGGGGTACCCTCATTTGAGAAACACTGATGTAGATAATAAACATTCATTGACACACAGAGTAAACAGTTCTAAATGATCTTTTTCTCATTGTCCTGTCTGTGTGTTCTTGCCAGATATCTCCTGTTTACCAGCTATGTGGACATATGATTGCCCTGCAGGTGTTCCTTTTTATGCAGGAATGTAGATGTTTAATACTTGTTGTAGTACTCATTCAGTAAAATATTCATTCAATCTATTCATAGCACCTTCTGAAATTGATATTTCTCAACAGCTGTTCAGAAACGGAAAAAACGAAATAGATTTTTTTAAAGTTGCCATCATCATACTATTTTCCTTTTGTTGTGATTCACCAATTTGTGAGATGTAAAGCTGAGTATATTCCTTAATCTAGTCTCAATTGAATACATATCAAACGTAAAAGTTTGCTTCCATTTTAAAGTATTTCCAAACATTTCTGTTGAATTCTGTTTTGCATTGATCATGAATGTGTGGGTGTTCCCACCTTGAGCATGGCTGTGGCTTGGGAGCTGGGTGAGGCTCTGGCCCAGCTGGTCCAGCAGCCACAGCTGCATGCGGATGAAGGGCTCCCTGCCTTTCTGGGTCAGCTTGCTCCACGGCTTGGGTCGGGACAACATGTCACTCACACTGCCCTGAGACAGACCCAGTACCTTTTGTGGCCCAAGGAAAAAAAGAAACAATGAACATATGGTTTTGACTTGGTTGAACCATATGAAGGCCCACGTATAGCGTCAATTATGTTATGCATTATGCACACACTAATATAATTTGATTTTTCTCTTTGAAAAAACGCAAACTCTGATTGGCTGAGACAATTTAATACGGATTTTACAAACTCCCTCTAGATGGCAGCAACTCCCCATAAGATTCGAAGCAGGAGGGGACAGGCTTAAACGTCTGCAGCGCACCTCATTTACAAAGGTGCGCTGCAGAAGTAAGTAGTAAGTATAATTTGTACAAATAACAAAATTGTATTCAACTAGTTGCTAACTATATATATATATATTGTTATATATAGTTATATATAGTTAGAAACTAGTTTAATGCAATTTTGTAATTTGTACAAATTATTGTTATTATATATATATGTATGCATATGTATACATACATACATACATACATACATACATACATACATACATACATACATTCGGTGTTGGAAAAAACTATCATGATTTAACCAAATCTCTCCTTGCATCTCTCTATTTTCTCTCTCTCGCTCTCTCTTTCTCTCTTTCTCTCTCTCTCTCTCTCTATATATATATATGTCAAAAATATGGCCCAAGCCAGGTTAATGTGTGTATGAGCAGGATTTATCTGTGTCTGTTCCTTCTCCATGGGCTTCATGGCATTACAGAAGGTGTGCATTTTTATTGATTTAGAAAAAGTAACACAAAGTCTAGTTGCAGACTGAATACTTGGCTGACCTTTTCTCCAAAGATCCTCTGGCAGATGCCGTTCTTAGCCAGCTTCTCCTTCACCTGCCTGGTGAGCTCCATTGTGTCCACCTCGCGGTACATGTACATCTCATACTGCTCCGGCGTCAGTGGTGGCACCGTGGGCTTCAGGGCACGGGGGATGTATGCCGGGTAGTAGGAGAGACGCCCAGGACTGGGGCCTGCCGTCCCCGGACACGGGGACTCACCCCTCACTGGGGTATCCAACTCCACCTTCACCTCCACCGGCCGCCCCAGCACAGGCTCCTCCTCGGTTGCAGCCACCTCCTCGGCCACGGACACCTCCTCACTGTTGGGCAACTGTCCCTCGCCGTTCTCCAAGCGTGGCCATGGCCTAGTCAGGGTTGGAGGTCCTGAGGAGGATGAGGAGGATAGGGACGGGGAGACAGAGTTGAACGGGTGGGAGCTGGCGCCACCCATGCCACCACCACCACCACCACCACCACCCATCAACCCTATGGGCCCACGCTCCAGGGACCAATGCTGATCGAAGTAGCTCCCCGCATCGCCGATCTCTGACTTGACCTTGCGGATGATATTCTGGACGAAGGCGGCGGGGGACAGCACACTGAGCGGCATCTGGGGGCTGCTGATCTGGTTGGCCATGCAAAGTGCCATGGAGGTGCTGCCCTCCTCCTGTTTGATGAAGGTGGGGAGAGGCGGGCCCTTTGAACACTCCGGGAGTCCTAGCTGCTGCTCCACCTGGAGGCCGGTGGCGCTGGCTGCTGTCTCGCGGCAACAGACCTCCATCTCCAGCAGGGCCTGCTGCTGGGCCTCCATCTCCCGCCGGGCCTGCTCCAGGATGTTCTTGATGGTGTTGTCGGAGTTGCCGCCCACCCCGTTGCTGCTGCGGCCCGATGAGCTGCCCAGGGAGGACTTGCCGTCACCTAGACATGAAAATATCCATGCAAACCCATGTCACAAACAGCACACACCACCCTTACCACTAAACATTACTAAATTTAGTGCTGATGAGATATAAAACCAAAAATAATTAACATAATTCATCTGTTTTAGAAAGAAAATGTAAAAAACAAACATCAAATATTTTGTTCTGAACTAACCTCTGTACTCACATCCCTTCTGGGACTGGATCTCCTTCTTGGCCTGCTCCAAGATGTTCTTGATGGCATCGTCTGACCCAGTTTCTGGAGTTCGGATGCGAGGAGTGATACTCCCTGCCACAGAGGGTAAAAGAGAGAGAGCGAGAGGAATGGGAAGGTTGATCAGAGAGCGGTTCCAAGGCTTTGCGTTTGACTGCTAGATCAATGACTGCTTTTAAGAGCATGCTGTCTGAGGTTGCAGTATACAGGAAGCTAAACATTCAAAAGCCACAAATCTGGGGAGAAAAAAAAGTTTAAAAGCACTACTACAAACGTGGCACATAGCAGAGGTCGTGGAAGAAGTTTACGAGTGAGGAGGAGCACACAAAAAGGTTGACAAGCAAACTTAATTCCCTCAGTATCCTACAGTATGCGGCATACCTGTGAGGTAGCTAACCAACAAACCCTTCCTATTCCTCTTCCTCACCTCTCTGGCGGACCTGGATGGTCCTGAGTGCCAGGATGTTCTGCTCGTCGGACAGGAACTGCCTCATCTTGATGAAGGGCTCCTTGCCCTTCACCGTCAGCTTCCTCCAGGGCTTGGGCCGGGCCAGGATTTCACTGACTGAGCCCTGGGATAGGCCCAGCACATAGTGGCCGAAAACCCGCTGGCCGATGTTGTGCTTCAGCAGCTGTTCCTTCACCTGGAAGGCGATCTCCGCCGTGTCCAGCTGATCCTCATCGCCGGCCGTGGAGCCGCCGCTCTCTGACTGGTCACTGGGCAGTACAGCCTCAGGCCCCAATCCACCGCCACCACCGGTGGCCCCAGCAGGCCCCTGGCTGCCAGCGGTGGACATGAGTGCGGCCTTGGCAGCGTAGAGTGCGGAGGGGAATGTCATGAGTCCGCCGCCCTCTTTCTTGAAGAAGGGTGAGAGGTGCTGCCGGTGCAGGATGTGGTCGCCTGACAGGCGGTCCGCGGAGCAGGGTGAGGATGAGAAGGGGCGGGCCAGGTCGTAACCCGAGGAAGAGCAGGAGCCGTCCAGGCCAGGGGGGCCTGGGCTGCGGGAGGCACGTTCATCCATTTGGAAGGTGGAGGAGGAACGTGACCCAGGACGCCGGCCTGCCTCCCTGCCAGAATCCTCTGACTGGTCGTCATCTGGAGACACACAGAAAGGTCCATAATACCAGAGGGGTCCAGGGCCTCATAAGAATGGCAGCAGGAGGATTATACCAGCCTATACATCTGTTGCTAAATACATTTTATTACATATCTTATTCATTTTATTGCAGCATTTCCGACAGTTTCTAAGTAAACTAGACTTCACACATTATAATCATACATTATGAAAATAGGATTTCCTTTGAATTGGTGTGAGCCAGTGGTGTGAACAAATGGATTTGAGGTGCATTGTAAAGATGCTGATGTTAGTACCAGTGCTGTGCAGAACTCGACCCTTATCCATCAGGTACTTATGAGCTGGAAGAAAGACCTCTTTATCAAGCAATAGAGCCTCTGCAGCCTTGGAAGGATCCTACACAGACAGAAAGGCAGACATACAGACAGATAGACACACACACACACACACACACACACACACAGATACACATAAACACGCACACACACACATGCACATTCACACACATGCACACATGCAGACACAGACAAACACACGCACACATGCACACACACACACACACACACACACACACACACACACACACACACACACACACACACACACACACAAACACACACACACATGCACGCACATGTGCGCACACACACACGCATGCACACATACACACATACACAGAAGCTATTACACTTCGGATGAATCAATTATAGTGGCAATAGATTTCTTAGATAGATGATGGTCACTGAGGCATTCTGAAGCACGGCTTCAGTTTTTCTTCCCTGCCACCCAGGGAACATTAGGAGGCCAAAAGGGTCTGGTGTAGTTCTCTAGTAGTCTATACCACCGTACAACCACAGTGTGGACAATGAGAGAGAATAGAGAGAAGGAATGGTCCTCAGGCCACATACCTGGGATGTACCGCCATTTGCTGAGGCAAGTTTCATCACCTTCAGGATACTACAGGAAAGAGAGAGAAAGTGTGAGAAAAAAAGACAGTTTCTAGACCAGTGGTTCCCAAACATTGTGCCACAGCACACTGGTGTGCAGTGAGGCAAGTCCAGGTGTGCCATGGGATTTTGTGACCATACATTATTATTGCAATATAACTAAACAAGAAGGTATGAATTACGACTACTGCTGAAGTACTTTGTAGGCACTCATTTCACAATGCAGAGGCTAATTATTTGTATTCGATTTTATAAATGAATTTTATAATTTTATAAATGAATTCTTCAATTATTAAGATAATAAATATTTCATGAGTAATATAGTTGTTTGTCACATTTTATTTTATTAGTAAAATAAAGTGCCTTGAGATTTTGGCTTGCCCTTTGGTGTGCTGTGGGCACAAAAAGTTAGAAAGCCTAGAGACCATTTAAGTCTAGTGAGAAGTCCTTGAAAAATGTGGTCCACACAAATGTGGTTCACCTGAGCTCTGTTTTAATCTCTTCATAGTCCAACTGGGATTGCAGTTTAGCTTCTAATCTCTGGAACAGGAACATAAACAGAGAGATTACTTATGTTTTAGGATACACATATTCAGTGGCTATCATGGCGTGTGTGTGTGTGTCCATTCCACCCCCACCCTGGTCACCTCAATAGCCTTTGTTTTATAAGCCAGCTGGCGCTCGAGCTCTACGATCTGATTGGTGGAGGCCTCGCGGACTTCCTTCAGGGTAAACTGGAGCTGCTTGATCTCCTTGGCCACCACGGCAGCCTCCATCTCAGTGGGCGCTGCCTCGCTCTTCTCTTGCTGCTGTGAGGGTCAGAAATCAGAGTGTTAAGAGTACAGTCAAAGAGGAGGAAGGAGAGAAGAGGTAGCAATAGAGAGAGAGAGAGAGAGAGAGAGAGAGAGAGAGAGAGAGAGAGAGAGAGAGAGAAGAGGTAGCGATAGAGAGAGAGAGAGAGAGAGAGAGAGAGAGAGAGAGAGAGAGAGAGAGAGAGAGAGAGAGAGAGAGAGAGAGAGAAAAAGAGAAAGAGAAAGAGAGAGGGACAGAGAGAAACAGAGAGAGATAGAGAGAGAGAGACACACACAGAGAGACGGAAGATGGGGAGACAGCGGTGGCTCCCTGGGCATCACAATGCCTCACACTCGAAGAGACAGCCATCATTAGGCAGCGGCTGAGGTGCTAATTTACTCATAATGCATCATTATCGGCAGCGTCGTCACTCCTGTATGACTGACAAGCCTGAAAGAGATCTGATAACAAGGATGTGTGTGTGTGTGTGTGTGTGTGTGTGTGTGTGTGTGTGTGTGTGGGTGTACATGCTACATTCATACCCCGCTGGCACCCTTTGTTGGCTGGCAGCACCCTGGGGTGCTGCTGTCGTTCTGGTGCTGGGCTCCAGCCAGCTGTTCCTTCAGCCTCTCCACCTCCCTCTGCGCCAGTTCTGCTCTCTGCTCATGCACACACACACAAACAGACAAACAGACAAACACACACACACACACACACACACACACACACACACACACACACACACACACACACACACACACACACACACACACACACACAGTTGTTAGCGTGTTCTGCTGTTCCGTTTTCTTATATTATTTATATTCATATGTAGAAATAAATATATTGATTTAATATTATAATAAATAATATATAGGCCTATATGCAAATCAAAACAGATTACTTTGCTATACGTAATTTAAAGCCATATTCAAAAGATGAAACAGCAAATACAAAAACAACATAACAAGAGCAGGTGCTCCAGAACGGCTACCACTTCATTCTGCTAAGATGGCCATGTACCCGGCCACAGTTTATCACCCACAAACACACACACACACACGCACGCACGCACGCATACACACACACACACACACACACACACATACATACACACACACACACACTATTTACCTGCTCTGTCACACCCAACCTGCTAATTAATAATTAATTTATCGAGAAGAAAGAGCAGAAGAAAGAGTAGGAAAGTGAAAGTAGGGAGAGGATAAGGAAGACATCATGGCAATGAAGAGACTTCATGAGGCTCCATGGGTCTCAGCCACCCCCTCACCCTGAAAATAGTATGGGTGTGTGTAGGTGTGGGTGGGGTGGGGTGTGGGTGGGGTGGGGTGTGGGGGGACTTACATGGTTGGCTTGCTCCAGGTTGGTAATGACGGTGCTCACCTCCTCCGCCCTGCAGACACAATAGGGATCGGTTTAGCCATTGATTGGTGCATTATTCACAAGGTGTATTTAAAGTTCCACAATTCTCATTCTGCACTTAACAAGGATGTTGCAATTCACTTCAATTATGCACATAGGTTTCTGTCATGGGACAGAGAAACCAACTCCATTTGATCTAGAAGAAATTAATCTCTCCTGATCAAATGAACACCAACCAAACCACAGCATCTCATGTATTGTTCTCACCCCATCTGGGATTAGGACTGCCTAAAGGATAAAACATAATTCGATAACAAACTTCACGTCACACTGACCAAAAACCAATTAAACCCCACAGAATATCCCGGATGGTTGAGATGCTGCTACTATAATTGGCTGGGCATGTGGGTCATGGTGTGTCATGGGTGTCAGCCCCATGTCTGGAGGAGGACGGAGCCTGCTTGTTTAGGAAACAAGGAAACATCGGGCTTCCATCTAGTAAACTTGGAGTGTGGGGAAGATGGCGCCCCTGCCACCTGCAAGCGGCAACAGTGGTGCATTTGAATGAACTTGTGTAGTGCAGAAAACATGTTTTGTATTGATTACCTGAGGACAGTGATGGGAAGTTACGAAGTACAAATACTTCGTTACTGTACTTAAGTAACGAAACACGGCGGAGATCGCCTTCCAGGTGAAGGAACAGCTGCTGAAGCACAACATTGTGTGTGTGTGCAGTGCACATGTGTGTGTGTTACAACTCTTATGTATAATGTGTCAGTAAACATCATAGTATGGCAAGAGAGTCTAAAAGTTTTAAAAGTTTCCAGTTCTGTTGCTGCCATTGAAAGCTGATTTTCTGCATTGGAGCCTCGTTGGTCCATGTTAAGTTGATTATTTTCAATATATATTAAGAATTATATTACAAATAAAAAATTAAAATGGCTACTTTTCACTTTTTACTTGAGTAAAGAATTTGAATCAGTACTTCAACTTTTACCAGAGTCGTTTTTTACACAAGTATCTGTTCTTGTACTGAAGTAAAGGATGTGGATACTTTTGCCACCTCTGATTACCTGCTTGGGCCACAGCAGAGAAATAGTCTTTTTTATCAATGATGAGGAAGCAAGTCGTCAGCACGTGAGGAACAAAGCTCACTGTCTGCTCAGGCTTTGTAGGTGTGTGTGTGTGTGTGTGTGTGTGTGTGTGTGTGTGTGTGTGTGTGTGTGTGTGTGTGTGTGTGTGTGTGTGTGTGTGTGTGTGTGTGTGTGTGTGTGTGTGTGTGTGTCTGTGTGTGTGTGTGTGTGTGTGTGTCTGTGTCTGTGTGTATGTGTCTGTGTCCACTGTGGCAACCCAGTGGTCACTGCAATACCAACTGTCCACGATTTACTGTAGTCTGCCCAGTAATGGACACATACCTCCCACTCATACAAACATAAATAAACAAGCAACACAAACAGATAGACAAACATGAATATGTACAGCCACACAAGTCAACCAAATGGTCTTTTGAACTCTGGCTGCACTTGAAAGAAAAAAAGGGCCAAATAACACAACAAAAAAGCATGTGCAATCCAACAAAATGTAATGGTGGTCGGCTTCTTGGAAACATCAGTTCAATTGCGCCATTGGATTAAGCCTGGGAGAAAATCCATTAGTGATGGCAGTCTGTGCTCAGGAGTGCAAGTCAAACAAAAGACTGTTTACTTTGAATGTCTATCGACATCCTTCATACAAGCTCAGATTAATTTCAGCTGTGTGGTGGATATGTTGCGCACAAAGACCAGGAGAAGGTAGAGTGTTTTCTGAAACAATCTTTAAATGGAGCAATTCTTCTTGAGGGCTGTCAAGGCCCGGCTAACTGTGAAGGCAAACACAGACCTCACTGTTGATCGACCAGCATTAGCGGCTGAGTCACTCTCGCTCTACCTCAGCCATGGCATTCTTCTGTTCCTCACACGACCGAGCATGGGGAGGTTTAAGGAGTGGAGACATGATGGGATTTCTTTCACACTTGAAGTGCAGCAATAGTCAAGGCAAAGTAAAAGCTGATGATTTTAATACAACTACCTATAGGGGCGGAGGGGCACTAAAACAGAGAGGGAGCAAGAGAGAGAGAGAGAGAGAGAGAGAGAGAGAGAGAGAGAGAGAGAGAGAGAGAGAGAGAGAAAGAGAGAGAGAGAGAGAGAGAGAGAGAGAGAGAGAGAGAGAGAGAGAGAGAGATTACTTGGTAGTCATATCCTTGTTGTGTTTACACCGCAGGTCCAGCAGCTCTGTCTGGGCCATGTTCAGAGCTGGAGAAAGGAATACATAATTAAATCATTAAAACTAACATAATCCATCAATTAACCAGCTAACTCAATAAGTCAATGACCCAAACCAGTTAAGTAGGATATACTGTCAATGTAATGTCAATGTCAACTGTTCCAAAAAATACTTGCTACAGCATTAGCACATGTGACTAATACTACTAATATGGTACATACAGTAAGACTGCAGACTGACTGGCTCTTCACAATTAACCTCAGCTGAAAGTCCAAATCTAATTCATAAAATGAATCCAAACTTACATGAGTGCAGAACTTTGATCCTCTCCTCTGCCTCAGATAACCTGTCTGTTGAGCGGACCTGTCCAGTCTCCTCCTCCCTGGAAGACAAGAGTCTTGGCTCAGTTATGTCATGTAAACACACCCACCCACCGACGGAGGATCAAGTAAACTGCACATTTTCTTTATTAGAACAGAAGTGGAGGGCTCCAGAACCACAACTCTCCAACATATGTTATCCAAGTCAGTATGCAGAGAAATGTTTCTCTATATTGGTGTCTTTCTACAGCCGAAAACTCTTATTTTGAATTGCCATTTTAACTTGAGTCTTAAGCTGCAGTCAAATAGTCTTTTTTGCTTAGGAAGGTTCTTAAATCTTGGTGTTATTTTTGATCAGGCTATGTACTTTGATCAACACATTAAGTCACTGTCCCATACATGTTTTTTCCATCCAGAAACATTGCCAAACTCAGGTAATTCACAAGCTGTGTTGGAGACGATTATTCATGCCTTTGTATCATCCCGCCTGGACTACTCTTCACATGCCTCAGTAAGTCTCACATCACTCCCATCTTAGCTTCCTTACACTGGCTTCCTATCAAGTTTAGGATTCAATTTAAGGTTGTTGTTGTTACACATAGTGCCCTGTATGGTCAGGCACCTGTGTACATCTGCGACCTACTCCATCCCTACATTACCAGCAGGTCACTTAGGTCTTCTGACCAGGGCTTACTGGTTGTCCCTCACTCTCGAACACAAAACAAAAGGTGATCGAGCCTTTGAAATGTTGGCACCTACACTGTGGAACACCCTTCCACTGGACTTAAGATCTGCGGTCTCAGTTGACACTTTTAAAAAGCAGCTAAAGACTCTGTGCAGACTGGCCTTTGTCTAGGCTCTTTTGTCTGTATTTCTGTGTTTTTTATGTCCTTTGTTCCTTACTATGTGATGGTCTTATTTTAACTATTTTATGCCTGTGCAGCACCTTGTGACTTTGTCTGTGAAAGGTGCTCTATAAATACAGTTTACTTACTTACTTACTTAACTAATCTGGAAGTATCTAAGTGGAAGAGCTGTTTGAATTCTCTACATGCTAAGGAAAGGTGCTTCAATGCTTCCTTTCTTATCTCGTTTAGCATAGGGTACACTGGACCAGCAGCACCATTCAGCTATTCATGGAACAACTGATCATCATGTCAACAATAAAACTAATTGAGATTCATGTATGAGCGGATAGGAGGATGAGCTTGTCTCAATGTGACAAGCATTTTTTTTCACTTTTGTGACTTTTGTTATATGGGTAGCCTATATTGTTTTTTGTTTTTTGATAAACCTGTGTTGGAGGAAACTACGGTATTAAATTGTGCTTGGTAAAAATAACGTTACAGAAAATCACAATTAATAAAATATTTCTTGATTCAGTTGTGTTTGATGAAGTAGTGTCATTAAAAATCCTGCTTGATAAAAATTACATTTGATAAAATCACGTTTGATAAAATCTAATTTAATCAAATTGTCCTTGATTGTGCTCAATAAAAATCATTTTTGAAACACGTTTGAGTGATGAAATTATATTTGACTTGAACGGTGACAGACTGGACTGTCTCACCCATCGGAGTGCTCCTGCTGCCTGTGGTGTGTGGACCCTGGGCATCCAGGGGTCTGGGTGCTGTTGGGTGTCATGAGGGAGGCTGTGAGGCTGGACTCTGGGGGCCCCCCAGACGGGGCTGGCTTCCAACGTCTGGTTCCCTCCTCGACGGTCTCTGTTGGAAAGACAGAAACGCAAAAAAGTAAAAACCGCAATCACAGATAGCCATTTTCAATTTCACTACAAAACCTTGGGGCGAGTGATCACTGTTATTATATAATGTTCAAATAAACAAAAACATATTTATTTGAACCTTTTTCAGGGTCAATGATAACATTTGTAATATGTAAGACTGTCTACAATGAACAAACCTCTTTAGTCTTCGAAAGCCATTGAGGATTTCAATGTCTCATTAAAATTGTTTTGCCTCCATAGACTAATGTGCTCGTGACACAAAGCTTTGTGTTGTGTATGATACTGAAACTCTTGTTATGACCGATAACAATGTTAAAGTGACCATGACTGTGGATCTGACCTGTCTTGTCAAGGCACTCAATGTGTTTCTTCCAGAACCCGCTGGTCTCTCGCACCAGGGCCTTGCTGGCGGGGGCCCCACTCTGTAGCAACCTTTCCTCCAGAGCCTTGCTGGCAGGTGACACGCTCTGTAGTAGTTGCAGCCTCTCTTCCAGGGTCTGTGTTGCCTCCAACACAGGGGCTGGGTCTATAAAACACACACACACACACACACACACACACACACGCACACACACAAACCCATGCACACAAATATTTAATTATTAAAAGATAATGGAAATATATTTGCAAATCATGTTTAGGCACAAATAGACACATGTAGCCATTAGAACACTTAACAATTTACTCATGCATATCTCTTGACCAAATGTGTCAGTACCATTTAAAATGTGTGGCAACTGTATTACCAGTTTCACACAATGCAAAAATCCAACATGTATATAATTAAGAAAACATTGAGACATTTAAATGCCTATCGTTCAATCTTGTTAATTGCTTCCTCAGTTCTCTGGGAATCTCTTTGAATTTACCAACTGTGGGCTCAGGAACATGGGAGGTGTTCACGGATTTGATGCTCTGGTGGTTGGTTCCGGGAGGAAAAAATGCACTTCGAAGAAGAAGTTTATCACTCTCGCTCTCTAACACACACACACACACATACACACACACACACACACACACACACACACACACACACACACACACACACACACACACACACACACACACACACACACACACACACACACACACACACACACACACACACACACACACACAGCTTTTTCTTTTTCTATTCTCTAATATCACGGCATCAACAGTATCAGACTAGTGTTCCAGGGCCCTCTACACCCTCTTTTCCTTACCAATGGGCCCCTCACAGACCGGACCCCTGTAAATCCTGCCTCTTTTACCAACAGGCCCCTCACTGAATGGACCCCTCTCAAGCTTTTCTCCCTCACCAACAGGGGCCTTTGTGACAAATCTCCCAGACCTAACCCCTGTAACAATGCGGCGTGTGACGTGCCGTTGCGTCACATCTTCTACACAGATGGCTTCTAATGAGTCCACTCGCCTGGTGATAAATGGCGAGGAGAGGTGCAAGAAAAAGGAGACTGCTGCCAAAATATTCTGCCATTGAGCGGCGAGCACACCTACTGTACACACATCGGCAAAGTGTTGAAAACAGTCTGACTGTGAAAAGGAGGTGGATGAGGAGGGGAGGGGGATGATGGGTGGGGGGTTAAGTTAAAATAAGAAAAAAAAACAAGATTCTTTAGCACAACAGAGGAGCTGTTTTGCAATGCATGCGCGGTGGCTCTGGGGCCCATGGGGCCAACTAGGATGCTGTTTCTCTGCTAACAAGTCTCCGCTGTATCATTTGATCATTTAAATTATTATGCCAGGAATCCTCAGGAGGCGACTCGGCACTCCACATCACACGGCTGTTTTTAATCTTCCCTTTCCCTCTCTTCCCCTCCTGAAAAGTTCAACAGCTCAGAGCTCAGAGAGAGAGAGAGGAGGGGAGAGAGAGCTCAGAGAGAGGGGGAGAGAGCGAGAGTGAGAGAGGAAGAGAGCGAGAGCGAGAGAGAGGAGATGCTCTTGTTGTGTACCTGCCTACTGAACACCAAAGGAGGTGACTTCTAGTGCCAAAGCTCGGAGAAGAAGGGAGAGGGAGGGTGGGGGGGGGCTCAGGGGAGACACCTGACAAGGGGGAAGGAGAAGAGAAAAGATCTGGAGTATACACAGACACACACACACACACACACACACACACACACACACACACACACACACACACACACACACACACACACACACACACACACACACACACACACACACACACACACACACACACACAGTGCAGCCCTTTAAAACTTGTGAAATAAATCGCACAAAAATGGAAAAATTGTGCTTTTATTGCACAAACTTTTCTCTCACACACTTTCATGCACTCATCTTAAGACTTGGGTATGTAACCCCGGTCAGATTGCTCCCTCAGTACCGCCACCGACTGATTACTTCAGAGGGAGTCGGGGGAGGGCAAAAGTTTTGCCAGATGCCAGACTTTTACACAGGCAGCAGACACTCGCTAATTAACAATTTGTCAAGAACTATTTCCAAAATATGCAATTTGATGAAATATGCATGATATGTTGCAGTTCACACAATAACCATCTTCTTCAGAAAATATTTTACTGATCATAAATCATAAATGTGTCAATTAACTAGACCTGATTAAATTAATGTATATTCCTAGGACTGTTTAAAGTTGAGCCCCGCCAGAGTTGCGAGGTGGTTACATCAGTCACAGTCACTCACCATTAAGAGCACAACTTCCGAGCACAACCCATCGCCCCACTGTCACACAAATCACTTTATCAGTCTCTCTTTTTTCTCTGCTATTTATCCTTTCAACTTTCCTGCGATCAAAGGACAGATATTATTTGCAGGGATATCCCCCCGAACGGACAAGGTGGGATTACCAATCAGTGGCATGGAAGCCTAAAGGGCATAACGCATAAGAAACACAAAGGGTACAACTTGAACTTGAACAAAACATCTTGAATTATGAAAGAATTATCCATTATCAAAATCCATCCATCCATCCATTTGCGTCCGCTTATCCGGGGCCGGGTCGCGGTGGCAGCCGGCTAAGCAGGGCCATCCAGGCTTCCTTCTCCCCAGCCACGCTCTCTAGTTCCTCCTGGGGGATCCCGAGGCGTTCCCAGGCCAGACGAGATATATAATCTCTCCAGCGGGTTCTGGGTCTGCCCCGGGGTCTCCTCCCAGTTGGACGTGCCCGGAAAACCTCCAAAGGGAGGCGCCCGGGGGGCATCCAAATCAGATGCCCGAAACACCTCAGCTGACTCCTTTCGATGCGGAGGAGCAGCGGCTCTACTCCGAGCTCCCTCCGGATGTCTGAGCTCCTCACCCTATCTCTAAGGCTGAGCCCAGCCATCCTGCGGAGGAAACTCATTTTGGCCGCTTGTATCCGCGATCTTATTCTTTCGGTCACTACCCAAAGCTCGTGACCATAGGTGAGGGTTGGAACATAGATGGACCTGTAAATCGAAAGCTTCGCCTTCCGGCTCAGCTCCCTCTTCACCACAACGGACCGGTACAGCGCCCGCATCACTGCAGACGCTGCACCAATCCGTCTGTCCATCTCCCGCTCCATTTTGCCCTCACTCGTGAACAAGACCCCGAGATACTTGAACTCCTTTGCTTGAGGCAGCAACTCACTCCCAACCCGGAGGGAACACTCCACCGTTTTCCGGCAGAGAACCATGGCCTCAGACTTGGAGGTGCTGACTCTCATCCCGACCGCTTCACACTCGGCTGCAAACCGCCCCAGTGCATGTTGGAGGTCACGGTCTGATGTAGCCAACAGAACCACATCATCTGCAAAGAGCAGAGATGCAATTCTGAGGTCCCCAAACCGGACACTCTCCTCACCTCGGCTGCGCCTTGAGATTCTGTCCATGAAGATCACGAACAGAACCGGTGACAAGGGACAACCTTGGCGGAGTCCAACACCCACTGAGAACGTGCTTGACTTTGTGCCGGGAATACGGACACAGCTCGCACTTTGTTCGTACAGGGACCGAATGGCACGTACCAAGGCCCCCGGTACCCCATACTCCTGTAGTACCCCCCACAGGATTCCCCGGGGGACACGGTCATAGGCCTTCTCCAAGTCCACAAAGCACATGTAGACTGGATGGGCAAACTCCCATGACCCCCCCAACAACCCTGCAAGGGTAAAGAGCTGGTCCACTGTTCCATGGCCGGGACGGAATCCGCATTGTTCCTCCTGGAGCTGAGGTTCGACATAGCAATGCTAGAGGACCCCATTGTCCCCACGGTTAAGGTGAGATCCTTTCCTAATCAAAAACCGTGGGTCGATGGATCCATCCGTGCCGCCCTGAACGCCCCTACTGCTGCCTAAAACTCCAGCCTCGTATCCGGCAACATGGACAAGTACAAATCCGTGAAGGACATAAAGAAGAGGTACAGAGACACAGAGTGGAGGCCAAGATGGAGCAGCGCGACACCAGACGCCTATGGCAAGGGCTACGGACTATTACGGATTACCGGGGCAGTACCCCCTCAACTGTGAGTGCCGTTGCATCCCTAGCAGACAATCTGAACTCATTCTATGCGCGGTTCGACGCAAGCAACAACACCGCTAGCGGGACCATAGCTCAAGTGAGTTCCATTGCTGGGGATGAGCACACTCTCTCTGTGACCAAGCACAATGTGAAAAGGGCTCTGATGAGGGTGAACACCAGAAAAGGTCCTCCTTGCAGGTCCTGATGGCAGTATCGAAGACCCATGCTAACCAGCTAGCTCCAGTGTTCACCACAATATTCAACCTCTCCCTGGCAGGAAGATGCCCTGCGGTGCCAGCCTGCTTCAAGTGGTCCACTATTTTCCATGCCCAAGACTGCCTCTCCAGCATGCCTGAATAACTCCCGAACAGTGGCCCTCACTTCGGTGGTCATGAAATGTTTTCAGAGACTGATCAAGGACTACATCTGCCTCCCTCCATGGACCCACTGCAGTTTGCCTAACGGCTAAACAGATCCACAGACGATGGTGTCTCCCAGGTAATACACAGCTCCCTCTCTCATCTTGACAGTCGGAAGGGGGGTATGTGAGAATGTTGTATGTTGACTTTAGCTCTGCTTTCAACACCATAGTTCCCAGCAGACTGACTGGCAAGCTGATTGAGCTGGGTCTGAACACCCCCTGTGCGCCTGGATCCTGGGCTTCCTAACCGCCAGGCCCCATGTCCTCAGGGTGGGCAAACACACCTCCAGACTCCTCACCCTGAACACAGGATCCCCCCAGGGTTGTGTCCCCAGCCCCATACTGTACTCCCTGTACACAGTGGTGGTGGGCCTGATCTCCGGTAACAATGAGAAGGCCTACCTAGAGGAAGTTGCTAACCTGTCACTATGGTGCCAAGACAACAGCCTCATGCTGAATGTGTCCAAAACTAAGGAGCTGATTGTGGATATAGGAGGACACAACATCAGAGCATTTAGACATCACTGGGGATTAATGGGACTGCTGTGGAGAGGGTGAGCAGCATCACTGCCTGGTTCGGCAACAGCTCCTCTCAGGACAGGAGGGCTCTGCAGAGGGTAGTGCATTCAGCTGGGCGGACTATTGGCACTACACTCCCCACTCAGGTCCTGTACTCCAGGAGGTGTCGAACCAGAGCCTGCAGGATCATAAAGGATACTCACCATGCCCACAACAAACTGTTACAACTTCTGCGGTCAAGCACATCTGTCACGCTGCTAGAACAGAGAGACTAAAATGAAGTTTCTTTCCGCAGGCCATCAGGACTGTGAACTCTGACCTCACTAGGGCCCCCCACTGCCCCTCCCATGCACACACTCACACAGTACATGCACCCACATAGTCTTACTACATAACTGATATGCCTACTTGTTTATATGAAAATGTGCTGTTTATTTGCCTATTTGCTGTTATTGGCCTATTTTGCCTAATTAGCCTATTTTGCTCATATTTCTCATCTTTAAAAAAAGCTGTAAATAGTATGCAAATTTGTATTGTTCTGTTGCACATTCCAGGCATTGCCACTTTTCATTTCACTGCATATCCTGTATGTGTATGTGACAATTACATTTATTGAATCTTGAAATTCTCTGTAATATTCATTCAATTGACTAATCGCTCCAGCTCTATCTTCAGTCAATCATCCATGCAAACAGTTTGTCTTTTTTCTAACAATGCATCTTATGTTAATTAATGGTGATCCCTTTCTGGGGTCACAATAACAACCAACCACGCCTCACTGGACTCATAAATCACAGTACATCTTATTGCATCACACAAACATCACACATGTGCACACACACACACACACACACACACACACACATGCACACACACACACACACACACACACACACACACACACACACACACACACACACACACACACACACACACACACACACACACACACACACACACACACACACACACACACACACACACACACACACACACACACACACACACACACACACACACACACACATACAAACAAACACACACACACACACTGGACTACAGAGGTTAGCTGCCTGTCTGTTGCATCATACACAAGTGGGGTTTTGTTTGTGCAAGCAGGTCCACATTGATGTTAACTTTCAACACTTTGGTTCAGAGGCAGCTGCAAAAAGGCTGCATGGCCAACCAGTGCACTGTAAGGAGTCCACTGGCTCGTGGCGCTGTTCCTCATGTCACAGCAGGGGGGCCGGCATGGGTGGGGGGGGGGGGGGGGCAGGGGGAGTGGCCACTTGATCTAGGTGTTTGTGATTGTGCTGGCTTGTGTGTACATACGTGTGAGTGTTTGTGTGTGTAGGGGGTTGGAGGTGGAGGTGGATGTGGATGGTTGGTGATGGTTGTCTAGGCTGACAAGGTTGTGTGTCGACAGCAGGTGGGTAAAGAGGGGGGGGTGCCTTGGCCCTGTCAGCGTTCCATGCCGTCATTAGGCAGTGGGGGCCCGGCTGGGTGCAGCGGCGACGTGGTCTCTCCGGGCCGCGTGTAATTACGCGCTGACATAATTAACCCAGCAAGCCCATTAGCCCGGTGCTGGCTGGCTGAGAGCGAGAGAGAGCAAAAGAGAGAGAGAGAGAGAGAGAGAGAGAGAGAGAGAGAGAAAATCCACTATAATTATTTGTTGTGCACATGTTAATGAGGCCAGCTGTGTTCCCATCATACAACACGAACAAATTAATTTACAAGGCTGTGCTTCAAGGTTTTCTGTTTTTTAGGGGGGGGTTTCCATTTAAAAACACTTGTTTGTTGTTCTTGCTCCTTCGAGTGGACTTCAAGGTCCACAAGTACTCACGGACTCTGCCGCAACAAACGGAAACGCTGCTGTAATGCTGCCATCAACAACCACAACTACTCAACACCACAAGTGTTTATGATGACTTTAAGAGTATTAAATATCATATAATGTTGGAGAATATGTTGTTAAACAGTTACAGTCTGTTTTATTATATTTGTTTCTGAAAAAAACCAACACATAATCTTTTGGCAAACAAGTCCATATGTATCACTTGCCTGTTTGTTCTGCTTTTTCAACCAATGAACAATTGATATTCAGTGATCAAACCCCAAAGTCTATCCCTGGAAAATGAGAAAAAATGCTGACAAAGACAGAGAGAAACAGAGAGATATATAGCGAGAAAAAAACACTGAGGGAAGGGTGTCTTTGAACTAATTTGAAATAGAAACTTTTAACCTCTTCTTGTGGACATTTTTGTTATTTTCTGTTTCTTGCCTTTGTTCAAGGAACGCAAACAACTCAACTCAGATCTCAGTAGGAGCATGGCCACGTTTAAAATGAACACTGACACAGGGGTTTGCAGGGGGGATGTATACCAGTACTTCATTTGGAATAAAAACAAGAGAAATGAGCAACAGTCTTTGTCACGGTGTCAGTGAGGACGGACGGGCGGACAGAAGTCCCACTGTTCAATCTCATCTGTGTGTGAGTGTGAGCGTGTGTGCATGCCATGGTGCACACAGGAAGAGACAGACACACAAACACACACGCACAAAAATTCCAGCATTTGTCTTCCTCTCTTAAGATCTCTCTCTCTCTCTCTCTCTCTCTCTCTCTCTCTCTCTCTAGGCTCTCCCTCTCTTCTCCACAGGGATCGATTGGCGAGGCCCAGCTCTTTTATGAACATAATGCATTATTAACCATCTCAAACATCTCCTGGTCCTTTGTTTATTACTGCTCTTATTAATCACTTGTGACTAAACTGGGGCCCTTTGAGAGACAGCCTTCTTTCTGCATCCGAGGGAAGGCACACACACACACACACACGCATGCGCACACACACACACACACACACACACACACACACACACACACACACATATGCAACCATGCGCTCAATGCTACTTTGGCTCCTCTGGGATTGTCACCCCATGGTGCCTCTCTCTGGTGGGCACTTAGGTAGAAAGTGGACAAGCACCACCAAAACAACACAAATGCTCCTTATTGTCGATTAAAAATGTTATCATCTCTATTTTTTCCAGTGATGGAGTGAGTGAGTAAGTAAGGTAACAAAATGGTTGTTTGGCATCATGACAACAAGAGCACACACTGAGGGTTTGAGTGCCTGGTGTGGTTACTGCTAGTCACCACTAGTGAGCACTGTTGCTGGCCATTTGTAATGTGGCACAGACTTGACTGAAGAAACTTCCAAAGGTCCTGGAACTACACACACACACACACACACACACACACACACACACACACACACACACACACACACACACACACACACACACACACACACACACACACACACACACACACACACACACACACACACACACACACACAAGGACACTGTGGTGTCTCCACAGACGTGTATATATAGACACACCTAGATGTGCACTTAGACACACATGCACAAACACACACAGAAAGAAATATTCAGATCAGCAACTTGATACACTCCCCACAACACAGATGAAAAGATCATTCTGGAGGAGAGCAGCGGGTTGAGATGTGGGGTGGATCCTGGGGGATGTGTGTATGCACGTGCGCACACCTGTGTGTGTGCTTACAGGAAAAGCAAACACCTGGAGCATCCATCTCAAGGCGTCGCTCCCGGCGACAGGGGCCTCGCTGCATCTCAAAGAGACGGTAACAAACGCCAGCATTCAAACGGTTCCATCACACAGATGCAGGCACACGCCCACACACACATACACACATACCACACACACATACACACACACACACACACACACACACACACACACACACACGCACACACACACCAAGGGAGAGCCAGGTGAGGAGGAGAGAAACAAAGGCACAGGAAGTGAGCTGTGCTTCTTCCTTTAAAGGGAAAGGCTATAAGAGTCAAGTAGGAAGTAGTGCTGCCACGTTTCTTCCTGTCCATTTTGAAGCCACAACCATCCAGAGGTGAGCAATCTTAGAGATACGCTTAGAGGGGTGCTGTTGATCGCAATTTTTGATAATCATCATTAAAAAAAAAAACATTTTTGTGGAAAATATGATGATCTGATTTTGTGGGAACCATGTCCGTAATCTTATATATTGATAGAATATTCTTTTGATGCTAGAATTGTGCTAAAACCCTAATCATCTGGTAATGCTGGCCACCAAAGCAACTCATCAACCTGAAGGTGAATATATATATGGACATTCCTGCAACACAGTGTTACTGTGTTTTTTGTTGTTGTCATGTGACCTCAGCTGCAAAACTATTTCCCTTTGGGGACAATACAATTTGACTTGACTTGACTTGAACCTTATATTTTACATATGGTACAATATGTCTTAATAATGAATACAGGATACAACAGATCATTTGATCATATGATAATGATGGCTGGATACAAGGGGTGACATGTGAACCCTCCCACCATGCTCTCTGTTCACCCTACCTTCATTAACTCTGCTGTTAGAGCCCTATGATTGAACTTGATTTGGTTTCAGCATAATTTCACAAAAACACACACACACACACGCACACGCACACGCACACACACACATACACATACACGCACATGCACACACACACACACACACACACACACACACACAGAACCTTTTCAAGATAAAATAATACGAGGGGAAAATGTCCTGCACTGAATAGTAATAAGTGCATTAAGATTAACGAGCATGATGTGTAAAGAATAATTGCATCTGTCAAAGGATTAAAAATACATGAGCTGTGGCATTTGTTGGGGGAGGATTTAGGCTCGTGAGTGGGGGGGGGCATGGTGGAGGTGAACATAGTTGGGGCCACAGCCAAATGACTGTCCTCCAGCTACCTGGACTCATCCATCCTTACAAAAGAGCAGGGGAGGGGCGACCTTGGACACAAGTACAGAGACAAACAGACCCGGATACATTTTACATTAACTCAGAGATGATACAACCAGCTAGTGTTCTGATTGGTTCAGCTCAAAAAACGGGAAATAGGAAGCGTCCGTTCGACAAACATCGGGTTTATCGAACACTCTGAGACTCTTAAAATTTACCAATTCACATTTTTCTCTCTCAAAATGTGAATCGAAAATTGGATCAACTCCAGTTTTAGCTAAATTAAAACTCTCTTGTAATGTACAGTGTATCAGAGCCAGGTGGAATTATTGCCTAGAATAGTCCTCATCTCGGTAAACTCTAATTAATAATATTAATGTGTGTCACAATATGTAGTTGTATGTGGATGTTTGATCATTAAGTTTGTGTATTTTAAAAACATAAGGCTGACAATTGTATAACCGTAAGCATGAAAAAACTCTCCTAGCTTATTTGCTGTTCCTTGTTTTACTTTATTTAGCATTCCCATGCATGGACTCACGGCCGCCGTGTTTAGAGACCTTGATCCGAGAAGGTACACGTTGGGGAATCAAACTGAACACTATATAGACAGTGTGTGTGTGTGTGTGTGTGTGTGTGTGTGTGTGTGTGTGTGTGTGTGTGTGTGTGTGTGTGTGTGTGTGTGTGGTGTGTGTGTGTGTGTGTGTGTGTGTGTGTGTGTGTGTGTGTGTGTGATGTAGTGGGAGGACAAAAATGGAGACCTTTAAAAGTCAGTTGGTGTTTCTGGGATGTAGGTTCTTTCATCTGGCATTCATTTAATCTGTAAACAGCATCCTCTCCTTCTGCCATTAGTGTTCCTCTGATCTAGATGGAGATTGGGGACCATTTCCTTTCCCTTTTCTTTTGTTATTTTTTTTTTTTTCTCATTTATCGCAACAAAGCGTAATGCCGTGCCAAATGACCAAGATAAACACACAATAAGTCTTCCTCTCTTCTTCTCCAACTTATTCACTCTCCTTTCTTTCTTTTTCCATATTCTTTCTCTCTGTGTCTTATTACTCCTGCTGGCCTCATCAGGGGCCCCACGGCACGCCATGCTAAAGCTGTTGGGAATGTTCTGGATTTTAATTGGTGCTCTACAATCAGCACCCGAGGCCCCCCACAAGGATGGGCTCCACACCGCAGCCAGGCTACATACTCGGCCACATTTTGAAGTGGCCCTCAACCCAGATTTTTTGGAAGCCACTGGGGGGCCTCAGACACAGATAAGGACTCTGGGGGCCACCAGGGGGCGTGATTGAGGAGATGGTTGTGGGGGGGGGGGGGGGGGGGGCATGTATTGTTTGTTACATGAGGAGTTATATGGGTGTCTGTTTATATGTAAGTATGATCTGTGATGATTGTGTGTTGCATGTTGCATGTGTATTCATCTTTCCATATGGTAAATGGAAAATGGATTGCATTTATATAGCGCTTTTATCCAAAGCGCTTTACATTGCCTCACAATCACCCATTCATACACACATTCATGCACAGATGGTGGAATCAACCATGGAAGGCATCAACACATCAGGAACAGTTTGGGTTAGGTGTCTTGCTCATCGACACCTTGACACTTGGCGAGGCGGGGCCCGGGGATCAGAAACCTTTCGGTTGCCAGACAACCGCTCTACCTCCTGAGCTGCTGCTGCCCCGGATGGTGCCTTAACCCTCACCATTAATAATAAAGTCCAGTTATGTCAGCATAATATATACATATATATTATATATCAATGTATATGTGTATACATTAGGGTTATATATATATATATATACATATATATATATATATATAATAAAAAAATCACGTATAACAGATATATAACATAAATGTATTTAAGTGTATATGGTGTGTGTGTGTCTGTTGTGTGACTGTTCTGCTCGGTGTAATGCCGGTACTCACCCGGGGCTTCGATGAGCTGTTTGTAGATTCCCAGGAATGCCGACTCTGCCTCCTTACTACGCTTGTTCAGAGCAACAACCTGCAGGGGAGAAAACGCTATTAAGGTACATGCAACAGACACAACACACAATACACACAATACATCCTTACCTTGTACACACTGGGCTCCTGCTTTGAGCAGACAACCCCTTGAGATGACTTTCAGCAGCATGCTGAGCTCAGATTTCCACTACAAACCCGTTGCAAAAAACCACAAAAAAACAAGGAAGCACAACAGAGATTGTCAAAAAGATAATGTTGGAAAAAAATCCTTATGTATTCTCATGAAATTCTAAAGGAATTAGTGGGAACTAGAATAAAAACATTGTGTAGTGCACTGAATGAGTGGATACGGATGTTTCTCCAGAACAATGCTCCATGCTTTGTGAACAAGCACAACAAAAGACACCAGACCCAACAAGCTTCCACAAGTGCCCTTGGATCTGATCCTCACTCTGGACTGAAACTATGGCGTTCAACAGGATAGGGAAGTGGGAGGGAGAGCAGTAAGGCAGTAGCCTACTAATGAAGAGTGGTGATTTTGTAATCTTTCAGTATACAAATATAAGACATGGAAGTGTGAAAATCAGGATACACTCAAGGTCCCAGACACTTTAATGGTCCTTCTAACTGGGAAAAAAATACTGATTGTTTTGCTACACCAAAATGGATTTCATTTAACATGATGCAGCTTCAAAGAGGCACAAATTGCACCCGACACCTGGTGCTCACTGTAGGCAGGAGGAGCACAACGGACAGGGAGACAGCAGAAACACGCAGTGCGGGACTGGAAGCTTTCATCCTGTCCGAGTATGTGCTTGGGTTTTTGGGTTTGTAACATTTGGCCTGTTGAAAACGCAGGCATCATATTTGCTGACAGGCGCGGGCAACATCACTGCCAGGCCCTCTGTGATTGGCTGCACCCTGCCCTGTGGGCGCCAGGCAAACCAATTAACAGTTCATCAGGAGGCACAAAAGAAAGGGAATTAGCTGCCACCTGCCCCCACCCACCCCCACCCGTGGAGACAGCACCTGCACCGGTGGATATGTGGGTTACCATGTCCCTGGCTTCCCATATTCGCATGTCAGCGAGACATAAGCAATGGACTGAACCCCAGTCATTCTCTTGTCCAAATGACCTCTCCGGTTACAATTCTCTGTTGTTATCGTCCGCTGTGTGCAGGTTACCACAGCTATAGCATTGCAACAAAGTCTACTGTGTCAAGAAGCCATGTCAGTGAGTGAATGATGAACGCTGGATGCAATAGGGAAACACACACACACACATAACTTTTGGTACGAGGGGTGGCAATACACATCCGTTGCAGGTTTAGAATCAGAATCAGAATCAGAAACAGCTTCATTGCCTTAGTTTCTACAAGGAATGTGCTCTTGTGACATTGAACGCATAACATTGAACATTAAACAGTAAACTGTCTATATTTGTAATAATATAGAATATAGTCAAAGTCAAGTCAAAGTCAAAGTGTTTTATTGTCACATGTACATCACACCACACTCATTCTGTACAGTGAAACTCTTGTGAGACTCTAGGGAGAGGGACTTTAAAGGGGAATTTCACTTTAACACTTCATTGTCACTTTCACACCTACCCAGGATTTGTATGCACCCCAGACCAATTTTAGGTTGCTTGCTTCAATATTTAGATATTTGATAACCCCCCCACATCACATCAAATTCAATGTTAGACAAATTGTAAACACACATCCCTCTTTCTCATGACTGATGCAGTCCTTTTAATAATTTAATAATTATAATTCTTAATAATTAATACGTTGGTATTAATTTAGCAATTCGTTATTTCATTATGTTAATATTTTATGCTGTTTAGTTGCTGTCATTTACAAATGCAGGAAGTAGAACCAGGCAGGTTTGTTTCAAACTCGAGAATGCATATCATTGTGTGGCAATAACATTAGGTTGTTAATAGTGTTGTATTACTACTATAATTCTACTGTGTGCAACCCTATCACAACAGCCAGCAAGCTGTCGAACTGTTCTGGACATCCATCACAGACTGCAATCAAGATAGCAAGATAGCACTTGGTACCTGCCTCGAGCGTTTCGACCAACGATAGGAATACAGCAGGTACAGCTTGATGCTTCAGACGGTCCCCTTGGTAGTACGTGGCTTCAAAGTGATCACTGCATATATAGGACATAGGATATAGTCCTCATTTGCAAACTTCTATGGCTGTTATGTTGGGGTGTCTGATTACATCAAGCCATGTCTGGCACAAAGTTGCAGTGTGTGGAAAACAATTCAAATGTGCTTTCAAGGTGAGTTTAATAGGCAGCCATCGGGGGGGGGGGGGGGGGGGTTACTCACACTGTTATCAAAGATCTAAATATTGAAGTAAGCAACCTAAAATCGGTCTGTGATGCATACAAGACCCCAGGTAGATGTGAAAATGAGCCCAGCAGTGTTTTAAAGTGAAATTCCCCTTTAAACAGTGTTAGAAATAAGTTGTTTGGAAAACAAGCCATGATGGACAGACACCAGAGCAAACAGGCACACAAACTGATACACAGGCATGCATACACACACACACACACACACACACACACACACACACACACACACACACACACACACACACACACACACACACACACACACACACACATCACTCCCACTTGGAACGGCTCAAAGGAGCTCATGGAAAATGGAAAAGGCTAGAGGCCAATCAATACAGATGCAATAGTCTGCAGCTCTCAGCCGACTGCTGGCTTCACTTGACTGCTGTTTGGCTATGCCCCCCCCCACCCCCCCCCCCCCCCCCCCCCCTCCCTCGCTGCTTCCAGGACATGACGCCAGAGATTGCTTGTTAGATAGCCAGTCAAGCAGAACCCCAACCTGCTCCTTCCAGGGTTAGGTTTAGGGTTAGTTGACATCAGAGATTGCTTGTTAGCCACTCAAACACAAAACTCCCCAATTTTGTTGAAAGAGTTTTGTATAAAAAAGAAGGTTATTGCCTAGAATATTTTTGCCAGAAAATCTCTTGATGGAGTATCTCAGCAAATGCTTGACTTTGTGCCCATCCCCTGGAACATGATGATTATTTTTTTTGTTTTTTATTTTGCTGATGACATTTTTTGGAATCTGTGCTTTGTCTTAAGCAGATGGCTGAAATGATAAGCTAAAATACTTTTTGATCTCCCTACCAGGGTATCAAAACTGATGGTAATGCCACAGCTTAAAGTTTTAGTTCAGTTAGTTTAAGCATTAAATCATTTTCAATGAATATATATATATATACTGTATATATAACAATGGAGGCCTCAGATGTTGACCCTGCCTCTGTAGTGCGCTTCAAGACTGCATTCACAGAGGACCTAAACAGATGAAAGGAGAACACAAACATGTCAGCTTAAGGTAGATCAGCAGTAGATCCCAGATTCCAGGACCTCAGGTGCCTGCCCAGAGCAGAGAGGGAAGATGTGTGGCGAAAGCTGACTGAGATGCTTAAGGACAGGGAACCTGCACCACAGCCCTCTACAGAGGAAATGGAATCTGGGCCACCAAAGAAGAAGATGGCCCTCCTACTGATGGAGTCAGAGTCTGATGATGAGGCACCGTCCACAGACAAAACTCTAGACGGGTATAGGGCAGAGCCCAGTGTCACTCCAGTGGTGGTTGGCACACAAAGGTGCCTATGCTAAGCTGGCCCATATTGCACAAAGGTACTTGGCTACACCTGCTTCAACACTGCCATGTGAGAGACTGTTCTCTCTGACAGGCCACATTGTGCAGAAGAAGAGGTCAGCTCTGTCATCTGAAAATATCAACAAGATAGTCTGCCTGAGCAGCTGGTTAAAAGAAGAGTAGACTTTAGGTTGACTTGAGTCAAGTCACACAAGTTTACACTGTTTCAAGTAATGTTAATAAAGAAATGTTATTCAAGTAATGTAATGTTATTTCCAAGTAAGAATGTGAAAAGGGACTGTTCACTTTGTCTCTTCAAAGACACAATGCCATTCAATATGTCTACTCACTGTACAATTAATTTGTGTGAGATGTTACTTTACAGGCAAGCATTCACTTTGCAGCAGATTGTTTCTATTGCTCTTACTGTTACTATTTCTTATGTGGTCGTCTGCTAATTAAGTATTTGAAACTTGTGATTAATCATGATTAATCACAGATTATAATTGTGGTTGACTCAATTTATTTGTTTAATTGATTGACACGACTAATATATATAATGTATACTGTACATATATATTCAACTCTGTTCTGGCACTGCAGTGGTGGAATGAGCTCCCAGCTGATGTCAGGACAGCAGAGTCGCTTGCCAGCTCCCGCAAGAGACTCAAGACCCACCTGTTCAGAGGACTCTGCATAACCCCTCCGCCCCGCGCCTTCCTCTTCGAACCGTAGCACTAACTTGCGTGTTTGTATGTCTTGGCATTGTTAATAGTACTTAGCATTGCTTAGCATATTGTATGTTCTTAGATGTTGGTAACATGCTCAGAATCGCACATCTGCTCGTATCCCAGCTATTTATGCAGGCAACCTAGCAATAATGAAACTCGTTCTGTTAGCCTCGTAACTATGAATGCTTGAAAACAACTCTATTGTTATCTTTATGTACCACAGTGTATATTGCTCCTTCAACAAATGTACTCTTTGTAAGTCTGCCAAATGCCCTAAATGTAAATGTAAATATATGTATGTATATATTTCTGCTGTGTTGCCAATATCGTGGGATAGGTTTGATCTGCCACACATAAAGTACCATCACAAGTGGTCTGGAACCAAGAACTTGGACTGGGACCAAGAAGTGCTTTTGTGTGCTCTGAAATGTCAGTGTCCATCCTCCATCATATTTTTAGGAAGCGAGATTACATGATCATGCCCTTAACCTGTCTATCGACGACAACGAGGACATCAGTCACACACAGTCCTTCTTAAGGTTACTATGGCAGGGCTGCGTGTTAAGGCAACCACCCCCAATGCCTCCACTTCAGCTCCACCACAACCACCACCACCACCACCTCCACCACTGCACGCAGCAGCCTACACAGCTCCCTTGCCGCCGTCATCATCAGAGCAGGCGGAGCGTGTTGCGCATAATGTGGGCAGATCAGGAACTTTTTGTACTTCATCTCCACGCTAATCTACCTCCAGTCAAACACCACACTGTGGAGGTGACAGTCTCACAATCCACCATCCTGTCTTATAAATAACACAACAAAGACAATAGAAATAAATTGGACTGAGGTGGAAGCTCTGTATAATGGGAGGTAATGGTGGGAGGAGCTGGGGTTATGCAGTCACTGAGTACGTTTACATGCACACAATAATCTGATAACTGGGAATAATCAGGTAATGGTAATAATCTGATTTGACGCGTTTACATGCACTTCAGTAATCAGATAACTGAAAACCCAGGTTTACATGATTCAGTCGATTAGTTGGATTTCTTCATGATGTAAAACTCAAACTTCATGTTTTGTTTACAACATGGCGTCGCTTATCATGGCATCAAAAATGACGCCGTTCCTATACTTTCTCCCATCTAGGAGATGAAGGATGTTCATGTCCTTCATTTCATTGAGCATGAGTTTTGTTTCCTCTTCCCTCCCAAAATGGGTTCTACCCACGGATCTACCGCTGCCGCTCGCCATGTTTGTTGTTGTCCTGTGGTTGACTGCATCCGCACGCGTTCAATCTACATCCGTTTCTTCTTCTTCTTCTTCTTCTTGTTTTACGGCGGTTGGTACATCCGTTTACACATGCGCAGATGTAAAAGAACGAAAAGAAACCTGATTAACGTATACATGCGCCGAAGAAAACAGATTATTGGTCAAAAACCAAGCTGTGTTTATCGGATTTCTCATAAACCGATAAAGGCCTTTATCCGATAAAGGTTATCGGACTATGCTGTATACATGACCACTTGAATAATCTGGTAACTCAAGAAATCAGATAATGATCGGTTTATTAGTGTGCATTTAAACGTGCTCACTGTTGGGGCAGGATTGATTGATTATTTTTGGTAATCATTTTAGTAGCAGGAGATAGAGAGAAAGGAAGAGAGCAAGAAAGAGTGAGAGAAGACCTGTTAGCAGTATACCATAATTGTATGCACACTAATGCAAGTTCACACGCACACACACACGCGCACGCACGCACGCACACACGCACACACACACACACACACACACACACACACACACACAATCAGTTTGCAGCCTCTGGGACAGCACTGCTGGGAAATGCTTACTGATAAGCCTTAGAGAATACTTAACATTACCCACTTGTCCATCTGTCCGTGAGTTTGTGTGTGTGTCTGTGTGTGTGTGTGCGTGTGTGGTGTGTGTGTGTGTGTGTGGTGTGTGTGTGTGTGTGTGTGTGTGTGTGCACCTTGTGTGTGTGCACGTGTGGGCAACAGCATTTAGATTTGTGTGAGAAAGCCAGGCAGAATATTTTGAAGAACAAATAAAATTGAATTGACATGGAGTGAAAAAGCTATTGTAGGATGGAGAGGGAGAGAGATAAATGGGAGAGGCCACACACAGGATAGAGTGAGAGAGAGTGGCAGAAAGTGATGGAGAGAGAGAGAGAGAGAGAGAGAGAGAGAGAGAGAGAGAGAGAGAGAGAGAGAGAGAGAGAGAGAGAGAGAGAGAGAGAGACAGACAGACAGACAGACAGAGAGAGAGAGAGAGAGGCAAGAGAGGTTCCCATAAAGAGTGCAATTGGCAATTATGCAGCCATCAATTACAATTATCACAACTGGTGATTATGCAATTATCACTCTAAATCATGAGCTTTTTACGCCCCTCAGTCATACCAGTTTGCCACCTCCTGCGTTTTGTGGTGTGTGAGGAGGGCGTGTGTGATGATGCAGGTGAAAGTGTTGACGAGGGGACTGACGGTAGTAGTGGTGGTTACACACAACATTTCCACAAACACACACACACACACACACACCCACACACAACCGCATTTGGAAGATGTATGTATTTATCAAGTCACATATGATCAGAAGTCACGCTATTAGCCCTACCAAGTTTAGTAGATATTATCCCCCAGACAGAACGGCTGCAGTGAGGTTCAGAGCCTACATTGTTAGAAGATAGGTAGGATATAATAATAATGGCAACAATTACACGAACCCTTTTAATTATATAATTATATGAATGAACAAATAATAACGAACAACGTTGAGAGTTGAGAACTGTACAAAATTTGACATACTTGTTTGACGGACAAGAAAATATTAACAAACGTATAATAACAAATCAACGGTGATGTGTATCCAAAAGAAGAAAACACACATTTTTGTTTTATATTAAAGCTTCGTAAATGTGATTGACTAGTTTATGAGACATTTAATTTATTTGGTTTGTTTCAAACAAATGAAACACAAACATATCCTCCACTGTCCTTTTTCAACTAGCTATTTTCTTTTCCAAGTGACTATCATCAAACAAATATCACAGCGGTTCCTTTCTATCTATCTTCTTCATGAACCTTTTTAATTAGACGTATATAGTTATAGGAACAAACAAATAATAACAAAAATCAAGTTGTTGAAAACTCCATTCTCTGTGTGTATTGCAATGCATCTCAGACATAAGACACCAGGCTTCGGTGTCACCTTTGTGGGCATTTCATCTCACATCTTTTTAATGGCCAGTGGGTGGGGCATTAAATGGGGACACAGAATATCACTTGTGTCAATTTCCCTGCAAGTTGTTTTTCACATGACTGGGGTGAAACCCAACAGTGCAAAATGATGAGCTTATCACAATGTCTGCAGTGCTTACCTAATTCTGGGCATGCATCCACCGCATCTTCATTGTTTGGAACCGGTGTTGACGTCACGATCATCTGATGTGACTGTGAATTCCTCTGATTTGGCCAGCAGTTTACCGATAACGAACGCACCAGGCAATGTATCCGGTTCCAGCAATAGTACCATCACTCTCAGCTCATCACTCAACACTACCACCATCACCACCACCACCACACAAACACTACCACCGCCTACACCCGAACACTATCACTTCCATCACCACCACTATCACCACCACCACCATCAACACCCAACACCACAAACTCCATCACTACCACCATCTACACCTCAATACCACCACCATCACCACCTACACCACCACCTCCATCACCACCACATCCACCATCTCCACCCAAACACCACCAACACCACCACCACCTCCTCCCCAACACCCACCTACACCCTAGAATCACTAACTCCATCACGTCCACATCACTACCATCTCCATCACCACCATCTCCATCACCACCATCTCCATCACCACCATTTCCACCCCAATACGACCTCTATCACATCACCTGCACTCCAGCACCAATGTGCATGATCTGTTGTATTTTTGACCGTTTTGAACTGTTGTTAAGTGCTTTGTGACTGTTGTTCTTGAATCGTGCGATATAAATCCATCTTACTTGCACCACCACATCCACCATCAACACTACCACCCAAACCACATCTCTTGAACATACACAGATCAACATGAAAAGCTGCGTGGGGAGGGGATGTCACTATATTTATTTGTGGTGACACCCGTCTCAGAGCACTGGTGGGAGTGTAGCGACGGGTGGTGACCGCGTCTGGCTGCTTGGTGAGATGAGCAGTTGGCACACAGCGCATCTCCCCGCCACGTCACTTCCAATCATCATGGCCTGTCACTCACACATGTCTGCTCTGAAACAGCAACACAGACTCCATCAACGCATCCCATACAAATACACGCATGCATATACACACAGACACACGAACACACATGAACAATTGCAGACAAATGTGTGTGCATACACACATACATACATCGAACATGATAATATAGCCACATGTGGTCATCTCAGTGACCAGCTGACAGAGAAAACATGCTCCTTTAACAGCTCCAATTACCTTCTGAGAGAGGTGACTGTGGGAATAACAATTTAGATATTTTCTTTATGGGAACCTCTCTTGACATGTATTATTGACATGTATTAATTACATGAAGTGTAGTGTTATTTGTCTGAATAGTCAGCAAATCTATACTTCTGTTGTCAGTGCTACTGTAGCGATATTACACTAATCGGACCATAGAAAATAGAGTATAAGCACACCCAACTCTGTTACTCTCTGCCTTTAAACACTTCCCCCATTTGGCCGAAATGATGATGAAATGATGATGATGAGGGTGATGATGATGATTATGATGATCATGATTTTGCTTTACGTGGCAGAGTTTACACTATTCCTGACAAGTGTAGCAAGCCAGGTACTGCAGGGGTCTAGTGCTGCCTCTCTCTCTCACACACACACGCACACATACACACAAACACAAACACACACACACACACACTCACACACACACACACACACACACACACCACACACACACACACACACACACACACACACACACACACACGCACACACACACATACACACACACACAAACACCCAACAAGTCACATACACAGCTACCCCTCCTTGCCAGAACGACCAAGCCACCATGTCAAAAATAAATAATAATATAAAAATATACTGTATATATAAAATAAAAGTGTGGAAGGCAAGGCAAAGTCAAGCCCAGAAGGCAGAAGGGAATAACTTTTTTTTTAATAAAATAAATAAAACAACAAATGGCTTCAGATTATCTTTGTTGTTCAGAAAAGTCAGTTATTTTATTTTTCTTCGATTTCATTTAATTTCCTTTGAGTCTTGAGTATTAGCATCATGGAGCAACATTTGATGCTGCAGGTGACCTACACCTTGAGCAATGTGAGATTCATCACCTGAATGCCAGGTGGACAGCCAGGCAGACCCAGGCAGACATGATGCATTTAGAGGCACGCAGCAGCGAGACTGGGGGGGAGAGAGAACACTACTGTACCAAACACACCTGGCCTGGATCTCTCCCCGAGAGATAGGAGGACAGAGAGAAGCGAGATGGAGGAGGAGGAGGAGCAGAGTGCGCTACACAACTGCTAATTATAAAAATAAAGTGCCCCCATTATCCAGTGCTGCCCCAATCCCCCCCCCCCCCGCCCCCCTGTGAACAGATACAACAGATGTGGTGTCACGGGCATCTGTGCCGATGTGAGCACCATGGTAGCAGGGAGGGGGAGAGTTCTGCTGGCAGGACACCAGAAGAGCAGACGCCACCCCCCCCCCCCCCCCCGACCCCAAACCCTACTACTTAACACCTTTAACACATGCGCACACACAAACACACACACTTTGCTACTTTGGTGTTGGCAATGCTGCTTCTCTGGCCTATTGGACACATGTTGACAGGGTCTCTCTCGCCCTGCCTGCACGCGTCAAGGTGAGACCGTGATGACACCCAAACAGGGAAAGATCGAGAGTGAGAGAGAAAGACAGAGAGAGACAGAGAGAGAGAGGGGGAGAGTGGGGGTGGGGGGGGACAGAGTTCCACAATGATGGATAGCGCTCTCCATCTAGCCCTTCGCTTCTCTCCCTCTTACGAGGCTGGTGACTTTCCAGTGAGGCAATTATCATTGCGGAATGCATAATAGCCTAATTAATTACAGGTGTCAGTGCTGCCTTTTGTTTAGGTGTGGGCCATGGCACTGCCAAACTCCTGCAATACGCTAACACCAGCGCCCGTGCTAGCTGTCGTGGATGCTAAAGGCTTGGCTGACAGAAGTGCCAAAATAGGAAAGAAAAAAAAAACAGAACCGAAGAAGAGCTTGAAGTCTGCCAACAACCAGGACAATCACGTGAGATGCGTGTTTACCATCAGTCTTGTGCTGGTGCAAAGAAATCAGACTGATCATTGCTACACAGCTCGTCAGTCAAAGGAACAAAGGTAACACCTCCACCACCCCCACCCAGCCTAAAAGACAATATAGCAGGTGGTTTATGTTGTTCTAATGGATTGGCAAGTGGCGGTGCTTCTAGCATATGGGGCTAGGAACGCAGGAAGTGCGTGTCGTTTCAGGGCGACATGACTTAGCATTTGTTCAGTCAAACCTCCCCGGTTTCATTCATCGTCCAGAGATACACCAGGGAGAGAGACAATGGCTGTGCGGAGAAAGAGAGGGACAGAGAGACAGAGCAAGAAAAACAGAAAGTGGGAAACACAGAAAGAGAGAGAGAAAGAAAGAGAGAGACAGACAGACAGGCAGACAGACAGACAGGGCGAGAAAGAGGGAGAGCGAGAGAGAGAGAGAGAGAGAGAGATAGAGAGAGAGAGAGAGAGATAGAGAGAGAGAGAGAGAGAGAGAGAGAGAGATGACCCAGGGAGCAGGGAGGGGACTGATGGGATGGCTAGAGAGCTGTCTCCTCGATCTCTCTCTCAGCTGAAAACATGCGGCAAAGATAATAAAATGGTACTTGACATGCATACAATTTGAGAAATAATATAACCTGTGTGTGTGTGTGTGTCTCTGTGTGTTTGTGTGTATATGTGTGTGCAATTGTGCATGCGAGCCAAAGTCTTTGCTGATAATCCCCCCCGGCCTTCCTAGGTAGTTGTGTGTTTGTGTGTGTGTGTGTGTGTGTGTGTGTGGGGGGGGGGGGTTCCTATTAGACTCACACCCACACCCTTCAACTGCACTGAGAGTTTTTACATAATTAATGGATGTTGATGTTTCCCAGGTAGTCGCCCGGCAAATTCACTGTAGACACGCCTGCCAGCGTCGCCGCTTCCCGCAGTGACTGAGCGACGCCGGAACAGACAGCTTACATTATGGGCATGAACACGATTTTGTACAGTGTCTTCAGAGATTAAGTTGTGGGTAGGGGTTTGGGGAGAGGGGGGGACAATGATTCAGCTGACTTCAGAGCTCTCTAAAGGAGCTTTTCAGTGTCTAGGTGCCTGCAGAGAGTTTACGCTTAATGTGAGTCAAAGCGCCTTCCTCTCCCCAGGTTTATTCATTTATTTATTTATTCTTTTGCCGTGTCTTTCAAAGGTTTTAGTGCGGTTGGGAATGTACTGCTGCATCCCACGTAGCCCTTAAAAGCACGATGATTGAGGGCCAGCTATCATTCGAAATCACAAAAAATTTCCCCAGGTGGTCTGGCATGGGGGCTTTCTGATCGGCTCCCCCTGCTGGGCTGCACACATGCATCGCTGAGTGCCGTGTTCAATTAAACATTAAACTACGCGGCACACCAAGGAACTATTTTTCACCGCTCATGGCCCACCACTCATTATTAATTTGTAATAACCTTTAAGGCTTTTTGACGTCATACATATTTTACGGAGAGATATCGCCCCCCCCCCCCTGCCCCTGCACTCAAGTGCAGTGCAACCAAAAGGTGCTGTCTTGTGCCATAATTAGGCGCAGGTACATGTTGCCAGTCATCTCTTGTGTACATGCATGTGTATGTATGTATCATTCATGTGGCCTCTGCTTGTATATTTGCCTTCTACACAAATAATATACACTGACATACACGAAATCAAAAACACAGCTAGACACGTCACATGAATTACGATGACTTTTTAAGGTGGGAAGTGCCACAGGGTTTTTCTTTCCTCTTTTTAAAAACAATGTTTCCGAAAGAAAAGGTGCATGGGATTTGTAGTGTTTGAGCCAGTGACCCGGGCATTATTAAGAGGCTTTTATGTATTTATGAGCCCCTGCTGTAAGGCAGTGAATTTGAACTGCAGAAATCAGCAAAGGACTGGAACCTCAGCACAGGAAGAGGTCGGCTGCTGGGTGGTGGTGGTGGTGGAGGGTGCCCATATTAATGCCCTCTCCCCCATCTCTCTTTCTCATTTCCTGGGCAGGCCAAGCACTCCCCCCACACACATGCAGCGGGACAGCAAGTAGGCAGATAGGGAGAGAGAGCGACAGACAGACAGACAGACAGACAGACAGACTGAAAGACCGAAACATAGGCTGGGCGAGAGACAGACAGACAGGGAGTCGAACAAACACTCGAGCAGAGAGACAGGCAAGCTGGGAGGCCACTCAGAGCCATAAAACAAACCCTCTCTTTGGTCAACGATGTCAGATTTACCTCAGCTGGCAGAAATGTAAGGCCATAATTGTAATGACTTGCGACCTTCTCTTATCACTTATGTACAACCGCTGTGGGCTGTGCACAGGTTTCTTTAGGGGCAGAGGCTCAATCTCTGAAAAGGGCACCTCAAAAATGATGTTGAAATATATACCTGGAATGAGTAGGGCTACAATTCTGATGTAGGGATCGATATTAAAGTAGATTAACCTGGGCCCTATTTCAAGAAGCTGGACTCCAGGTTAACTGGATAAGTGAGAATAAAGGGAATGGCAGAATTTTCAGTTTCCGATACCAAGATTACACTAATCCTAGTTTGGTTAGCGTGGTGACTCATGCTGTGAGCCTAACCTGGAACAAACCTTTATGAAGCAGGTTAGCTCCAAGGTAACTCTGCCCACCCTGCAAATCCACCTTTTTTCTATCATCTCATTGGTTTTGATAATGGCAACGACGAAGTTGATTTAGTCTTATCCAAAACGATTGGATTCCAGGGGTGTATTGTTTTCCTCCATTTTACTATTTAAATTGAACAATATCCAAACTTCGCATGAAGTGTATAGATTTAAGTAATAGACAATTTCTAATAGCCCACTCTCTTGGTTAGACACTTAAAAATGTGTTAACGCCACCCATGCCTGCAGTATTTTCTTAACACTTCTGAACGACGATTGTCCCTTTGTCAGAATTAGGAGCGCAGATCATTCCTTGTAGGCGACCTTGCATGCCAAACCATGGGATCTGGCGGTACCATTGGGTCTAATGATACCGTCACCGTGTCGCGGTGTCTAGTGGTATGGCAGCGGCGAGTGCTATTGGGGTTTCCGCATGGCGTCTATATTATTTTTGTCACCCTGTCATGACTCGCAGGCAGCACAAAACCACCGGAGATTAAACCAAGATTAAGATTAAGAATAAATTATATCAATAACATATAATATTCATATCACACTGCACAGCCTCCCCGGGAAAGTTTATTCCAGGGTGCTAGAAAGGAGGCTCCAGCTCAGCTTCAGGAGGAACAATGTGGATTCCGTCCTGACCATGGAACAGTGGACCTTTACCCTTGCAGGGTTGTTGGGGGGTCATGGGAGTTTGCCCATCCAGTCTACATGTATTTTGTGGACTTGGAGAAGGCTTATGACCATGTCCCCTGGGGAATCCTGTGGGGGGTACTGCGAGAGTTTGGGGTACCGGGGCCATTGGTATGTGCCCATTCGGTCCTTGTACAAACAAAGTGAGAGCTGTGTCTGTATTCTCGGCACAAGGTCAAGCACATTCTCAGTGGGTGTTGGACTCCGTCAAGGTTGTCCCTTGTCACTGATTCTGTTCAGGATTTTCATGGACAGAATCTCAAGGCGTGACCTCCAGCATGCACTGGGGCGGTTTGCAGCCGAGTGTGAAGCGGTTGGGATGAGAGTCAGCACCTCCAAGTCTGAGGCCATGGTTCTCTGCCGGAAACGGTGGAGTGTTCCCTCCGGGTTGGGAGTGAGTTGCTGCCTCAAGTGAAGGAGTATCTCGGGGTCTTGTTCACGAGTGAGGGCAAAATGGAGCGGGAGATGGACAGACGGATTGGTGCAGCGTCTGCAGTGATGCGGGCGCTGTACCGGTCCGTTGTGGTGAAGAGGGAGCTGAGCCGGAAGGCGAAGCTTTCGATTTACAGGTCCATCTACGTTCCAACCCTCACCTATGGTCACGAGCTTTGGGTAGTGACCGAAAGAATGAGATCGCGGATACAAGCGGCCGAAATGAATTTCCTCCGCAGGGTGGCTGGGCTCAGCCTTAGAGATAGGGTGAGGAGCTCAGACATCCGGAGGGAGCTCGGAGTAGAGCCGCTGCTCCTCCGCATCGAAAGGAGTCAGCTGAGTTGTTTCGGGCATCTGATTAGGATGCCCCCCGGGCACCTCCCTTTGGAGGTTTTCAACTGGGAGGAGACCCCGGGGCAGACCCAGAACCCGCTGGAGAGATTATATATCTAGTCTGGCCTGGGAACGCCTCGGGATCCCCCAGGAGAACTAGAGAGCGTGGCAGGGGGAGAAGGAAGCCTGGGGGCCCCTGCTTAGCCGGCTGCCACCGCGACCCGGCCCCGGATAAGCGGACGCAAATGGATGGATGGATGGATGGAATCTCAATGCGCAGCCAAGGTGAGGAGAGTGTCTGTTTGCAGAATTGCATCACTGCTCTCAGACGATGTGGTTCTGGTGGCTTCATCAGCAGTGTCTACAGGTATTAACAAGTACAATTTAAAACTTTTTATGGATGGATGGATGGATAATACCACTTTAAGCTTGGAAATACACACCAAAAGTGAAAATATACTCTTTCCAAGTAAACACACAGATGTCAGTTCAAAATTAACATCTTAGACCTCTCCAGAGGGGCTGTATGTATGAACACAAAACTCAAAAATATAGCTCTTCCCGGAGTCTACCCTGCCAGCCCCCTAGTACAAACTCGGGGAAATCTCCGGTGGAGGCTAATAATCCTGAACGCAGCTGGTGAATATTCAGGGGAATTCACCAGCCAGCGAGTGGGCATGTTGATGAAGATTCTGTCTTGTGACTGGCGTGAAACTGGAAGAATATGGTGTGTAGCTGCTTGGTACTCATTTCTGCTTGCCTTGCCCTTTCCACTCTTGCCTTGATGTCGCGGATATGTCCAAATACATTCATCATTGACAGCAACACAGCAATAATCATTACGAATGACTCAGTACATTTGTCCACCATCTTCAAAGTGCTATGTGCAGTAACCAAAACACTGGTTTCCGTAGTGTACTTTATATGTCATGTCCTGCCTCCTGCGTGCCCTACCCAGGCGGTTGGTTTAGCTCCAGCTAAACCACTGTAATATTTCCTGGGGGTCTGAATGCATCTGACACCGAGAATATCCCGCTGTGTGGTGTATATCTCAATGGCCAACTCTGTTCATATCTGAAAATGACTTTTAAGACCCATCCAATAAATTTAAGGCAATGGAAAAATACTTTTTTTCGTAAAAGTGAATTTAGTGAATTTAACTTTTTAAGGACCCGGGGCCAGCTGGTTTTATTTGTGGGTAAAAGGAGGAGCTCCTATTTATTCAAAGCCTTCTCTCTATTGGCTACTGTTTCAATGCTTCTAATTTTCTTTCCACTTTAAATCAAACCAAGTGTTATTTTAATAGTAATTGTTCTGTCTCCCCTACAGCCAGAGGTGGCAAAAGTACACACATTCTGTACTTAAGTAAAAGTACAGATACTAAACTTTTTACTCAAGTAAAAGTAAAAAAGTACAGGCTCTGAAATGTACTCAAAGTAAAAAGTAACTTTTTTCAGCTGTTTTTGTTCAAAGCTAACAGAACCTCACGTCATATTAATATAAATATAATAATAAAAGGGAATAGGAACTTTATTTCTACTTCTATTACTGCCTTTCTGAAAGTATTCAGCATGAACAACAAAAACAAAGTGGATGGACAAAACAAGCTCTATTTGCTGTCTCCTACATAGTAGATGGGTGACTTGGCCTCTCCATAGGCCTTAAGAAATCACACAAATGATTCTGTTGGAAATCAGTCTGGGGCCAAACCATTACAAGGGGTAATGCCTATACATATAACTACAGTAAATATAAACATTTCCTTAAACAATATTTACAACAATAATTCAGATATACAGTAAATACATTTAGATCCCAAATCTAAATATCCAAATAATACCAATCGCGATGATACTGTATTACATTTACATTGCTCATTGTCACTGCTCATTGTCACTGTGCTCTTCATTTATCCACTATGGCATGGGAAATGAATATGCATATTTTCAGAGGTGGCAAAAGTATACACATCCTTTACTTAAGTAGAAGTACAGATACGACTCTGGTAAAAGTTGAAATACTGATACAATTTCTTTACTCAAGTAAAAATAAAAAGTACAGGCTCTGAAATGTACTCAAAGTACAAAAGTAAAAAGTAGCCATTTTAATTCTTAATATATTGAAAATAATCAACTTAACGTGGACCAATATTAACGTGAGGCTCCAATGCAGAACATCAGCTTTCAATGCCAGCAACAGAACTGGAAACTTTGGACATTTTTGAAACTTTTAGACTCTTTTGTCATAGTATGATGTTTACTGACACATTATACATAATATTTGTAACACACACACATGTGCACTGCACTGCACTGCGCGCACACACACACACACACGCACGCACGCACGCACGCACGCACGCACGCACGCACGCACGCACGCACGCACGCACGCACGCACGCACACACACACACACACACACACACACACACACACACACACACACACACCTAGGTGTCTTGTGTAACATTTTGTGTGTGTGTGTGTGTGTGTGTGTGTGGTGGGGGGGTGTCTTGCTGCTGCTGCCCTGACGCAGAGTCTCATTATCGGCTTCTTGTTCATCATGTTTAGTTACCTCTAGTTACGTCACGTGTTCCTCTCGTATTTTATTTCTAAGTCTGTTTTGTGTCGTTATGTCTGACGTCACATGCGAGTCCCGTTTTGTAAATGTAAGGAGTATAAAGTACAGATATTAGTGTTTAAATGTAGGGAGTAAAAGTCAAAAGTTGTCAAAAAAATAAATACTCAAGTAAAGTACAGATACCTGAAAAATCTACTTAAGTACAGTAACAAAGTATTTGTACTAGTTAATTCTTACACACAGACACAGACACACACCTCCTGCAGTTAGTGCAGTTCACCGCCCCACAGTACACGTACATCATCTTTAATCAATAAAGTTGCCCCACATTGAAACTGCCATTTTGACGAAAATCACATTGGGAAAGGCAGCGTCATGACATCCATGTCCATCCACCTTGTTTGTGCCCTTGTTTAATTAATCTGCAAGTATTTCTGTTCTCGAACATGTTATGTACAAAATATAAGCTTTATTTAGGAAGAACGCTACATTGGTGTACTTACCATGCATACTTCCCTACCATCGCATGATTGCCTGTGTAGTTCCTCCTTGATCATTTGTTGAGAAGAGACATTTCGAGTATATTGCATTGATTGTTTTCAGTAATGCTCATATCTGTGGTTTATTCATATGCATTTATTTAATTTGTATAGAAATACGTTATTATGTCAGACATACATGCGTTCTGTATTGTTCTGTATTGTCACAGATCAGGTGTGAGCCCCCTACATCCAAGACTCTCCAGTTCACGTGAAGCCAATAAGATTAGAGAAGTGGCCAAATCAGTCTATTATCTTTCTCAAAATGTTTTGTATCAGATGACTGATTGAGACTAATTAGGAGATAATGATGCTCATCACTAAGTGCCTATTAAATACAGGTTTGTTCACTTCTTCCCTTTATCTGAAGACCATCTGTGGTTGAAATGTTATATCAGTGTGTAGTTTGTATTTTTGGTGGAAATATTTTGGTCGCTGAACATTAAGCATGGTAGAAAACAGGTATAGTAGTATCTTTCTGATATGCTGTGTATATATTATATAATTTTTGATTGTTAATATTAACACAACAGACAAACTGTTCTGTCAGCTGTCAACAGTGTTCTCTGGTGTAGGTCTACTGACTTCAGACTTACTCTATGAACAGAGAGCACGTAGAAGCCCCATAAAGAAGAACTCACATGCACAAACATATACATATATACACATATATACAGTATATATATAAGATATATCTATATCCAGCTATATCCAGCTCTAGGGTACTTCTGTATGGATATGGAGCCTGATTTTGGGTGGTTGCTGTCTATTATGCATGCTGGGTGAGTGGAGGACACACTCTGCACAGGTTATAAATAAAGAAACCTGCAGCCACTGTGATTTGGGCAGTTTCTCGCCTGGGATGCAATGGTTCTGCAGCGCTTGCTAGCCGCATGTGCGACTATTTAAGGCTCTGGCTCATTATCAACCCTCTGCCGTGAGTGAGTTTGAAAAATAAATAATACCACAGACTTTACAAAAGACATTTCATTCTGGAAGATGAGAAGGGGAGTACAGAGCACAGTCACCTCTCAGCTCAAGCATGTACCGGATTTCAAGCGTTGAGTGCTGGTACGGTGTAGCCCTGAGGACAGGGCTGCACACACACACACAGGCAAAGCGTACAGTGCAGTGAGCATGCCCTGCATATTTCCTATATGGTGCTAGCTGGGTGTGTTGGACAGGGGGGGTCAGTGCCATGCTCTCCCCAGGGAGAGGAGGCTGCACAGGGCCTTGTTGACAAGGGTATAAAGCACACAACCTGCCAAGATTACTGCAATTACCCCATATCACTTCACTGTGAGAAAAAGTGTGTGTGTGTGTGTGTGTCGGTGATTGAACACAGAAATGAGAAAGGAAGGGGGAAAAGAGGAATAGATGAAAGACAGGGAGGCAAACTAGAAAAGGGGACAGTAAAACTCAAGTTTTGCTGTGTGTTTGTCTCTGAGGACAGGTGCATGTTTTTGTGTCAGTGTGTATGCACACATGCTTCTGTAAGCAGTCAGCGTGTCCGTGGTGGCCCAACGCTGCAGCTGTGCTAATTTAGTTAGGGAATAGCTGGCCGTCCTTCAGGTGAATGGACAGAGATTGCTCTCAATATGAACTGTAATAAAGCAAAGGCTAAGCAACACAGCTCCCAGCACCTCGGGAGGACCTTTATCGCTCTCAGCACAGATCCAAACTCTCCTACTCCTGCACTGTCCACCTCCTACTGTACACAGGCAGTGTTCCCCAGGAAGTTCTCAAATGTTTTTAAAGCCAATTTCTATTTTTGTAAAATATATATACTGTATATATTTTTATATATATTTCATGCTGCAAAGTGACAGAACCCAACACACAACTGCAACTGTCCAGGTAACCGTGACGAAACTTATAGCTACTGCACCCGCCTGAGCGGTCCAGATTCTGCCGCTTTTGTTCCCATTTGGCCTCTCTTCTCCATGCCAGCCAGACACCCCCCCCCTGTGCACGGGCCCCCCTCTGTGCTGCGGCCCCCGTCTTCCTCAGAGGAACTCAAAGTTCCACCACTAATCCGCCGAGACCCAATTACGCGGGGTAGTGCAGAGGAAATCTTGGCAAGATGCAAAGTTGCCACTTTAATTGAGATGTTCAGCGCGCTCATTGGGCTGACTGTGACCACTACTGTAAAAACATATTATACATTACAAAAAACCTGTGTGATGAAACGATAGAATAGAGGGGGGGGGGTAGCCACAGAGGGAGAACCTCCATCTTGTTTCTGCATTTGATTTAGAGTGTCACAGAGTGTCAACAGAAGGGAAACAACTTTTAAAAGGTGAGGAATTGAAAAACATACATTTGATGTGCGGAGGACTCAGACAGACAGACAGAGAGAAAGAGAGAGCGACGGAGAGAGAGAGAAAGCTGCCCTTCAAAAGATAGGACGTGAGCATCAGATGAGTTTGTTTCATTACAACTTCCTGGCCTCAGTCCTCTGGCAGCGGCAGCTTGTTTTAATAGCAGCACATGTTAATTAGTATTGTAGTTAATCCCATATTAAAGAAACCCAAACTGTCAGGTCACATTATAAACAATCGGCCCTAACGCTTCCTGTCTGTGACATTTGGAGCTGCTTTCTCTCCTAGCTAAATGTTCCCTGGGTACTAATTGGCCTACTTAACGCTGTCTTTCTTAGAATTTTCCAGTTTCTGTATCGCTTAGGATATTAGCCTTGACAAGCATCATCCTATATAGGCCCGCTAAATATGTAAGGGAACTACTTTTCCTCAATTTTTTTACCGCAGAGGGAATGCAAGAATGAAAATAAATGATTTAACCCTCGACAGTGAGATTGTGAGCTCTACGTTCATGGGATATTAAATAGAATTTGAGAGAATAAAAAAAAGTTCAAACATTTAGCCAGCAGCAAAGCAAGTGTAACTTTTCTTGACACATACATTATTTAAGATGGGCTCCATAATTTTATCAATCTATCGATCAGCAGAAAGATGAAAATGGAAAAATAATGAGGCCGATGAATGCTGTGTAAAGAACATCAATGTGCAAAAATGTAATTATCTGTGTGGGGAAGAGACAGGGAATCTGTGTTGGCTGTCTAAAACAAAAAGAAAGTGTGTGTGTGTGTGTGGGTAGGTACGGGGGGGGGGGTGGAGTTAGAGGTGCTGGGAGAGAGAAGCAGCTAATATTTTTTTCCCTCTCTGCATATTTTAATTACCAGATCAATCATAACTGCATACTGCCGTGTGGAGAAGAGAGGATAAAATTGCAAGTCTAAATGAAAAACAATAGATTTGCTTTAAAGTCTCTGCACTTTTGAAGTCTAAATTAAAATTTCAGGTATCTTTACGAGGCCTTTCTTCAGAAAGTTATTATATTTAATTAGCGTGTTTAGATTCAGCTGAAATGTACGATTCACAGTCCGGCAGCAAAGCTCCGGGGGGTGGCTTTGTATCATGTGACGGAGGTGTGAGATGTGATATGTGACTTAGACTTCCACTGTTATGTCTCCATCTCGACTTTGCTGTCTTTTGTGTCTCTGTTTCTGCATCCCTCTGAATCCCCCTTCCCTCTCTCGCCTCATGTGAGCCCTGATGTTTATGTCTGCTGGCAAGTCCTCGCAGGTGGACTGATTTAGCAAATTTTTATTGGCTAATTTGATGGTGCGCTTGCCAGCAGCAGCAGCTGACAGCGATCGAGGGGTCACACAACCCCATGGCTTGCCTCTGCCAGTGTAAACCCTATAACACAAATGCTAGCATTGCGCTGTTTGTCTAGGCTGCCCAAAGGGACAATGAGATGGGTGTGGGGAAGGAGGGGGGGGCTATCTCAAAACAAGCCCATAACAGAGAGAGGGGAGTAGGGGCAAAGGTCTTGTAAAATAATAACTTGTCAATGCAGTCTCTTTGTGTGATGGAGATTTAGAGGACAAGTTGACGCAGCGCAATACCATACGAGCAGCCTGGCCAGTGTCGTGCTGTGCATGTGCGTGTGTGAGTCCGTCCATGTTCAAACACAGCTAACATTTGCACAGCAGAAGCAAGTCAGGCGTGACATCTCCGGGCTGTGAGGTTTCTGGAAATTAAACCTGGCACTGCAGAGCAAAATGTGCTGAAAGTCATCAATTCCACATGGCTTGAGAGGCAAGTGCCTATTTATAACCCCCACCTCCCCCTACACCACCACCACCCAATATCCCTCCTCTATACCTGTTGTGCATACTAGCCTCTACATTTATATTTACATTTAGGGCATTTGGCAGACACTTTTATCAATTTGCTAGACACTTTTATCCAACTTACAAAGAGTACATTTGTTGAAGGAGACAGCAATATATCGCTGTGGTACATAAAGAGTGCATTACCAACATCTAAGAACATACAATATGCCAAGCAATGCTAAGTACTATTAATAATGCCAAGATGTACACAAGTTAGTGCTAGGGATTCGCAGAGGAAGCCGGGGGAGGGGGGGGGTTATGCAGAGTCCAGGTGAACTGTGAACATGTGGGTCTTGAGTCTCTTAGACTTCCACTGTCCACAAATAAATGTCAACACAGCTACACATATTGACACATGAACACACAAGACAAACACACATACACAGACAGGACACACACAAACACAAAGATTGCACATGCACAATCTGACATGTACAAGCACAGTGACACGCACACACACACGTGGTCATGGTCGCGCGTGGACACACACACACACACACACACACACACACACAAACAGCTTCAGATGAGAGTGCAGGCTGGCAGAAGAGAGTGGGGTGCTGGGGAAGTGTTTGAGTTGCCTCAGCATAAAAGCACCCGCTAAGATCCTGACAATCACTCACGGGACGGGACACAAACAAACGGGGAGCCAGAGAGACATTAAATGACTTCCAAAAGGACCCCGGCACCATCAGTGCACCACCCCATTATTTCAACATCAGCAGGGTATTTTGTTCAGGTTCCCCAGGTTTCAGCCTCAGCCTCTGTAAAAATAACCTATAAGATATGATAAGATATGGGAGCCAACACAGAGGATTACATGTAGGACAAGACTGATACGTTTGTATTTATGAAGTGTATGGGCTCCTGTGATTTGAGAACACCTACAGTATGTGACGACAAACAGTGGTTAAATATAAAGTTACATTCCTGCAAAGTAAGTAAACACATTTTTTATTTTTTATTTTTGTCATGTATTAGTATTTGTAAGTGTGTTGTTTTTTTCTTCTTAATATATGAGATATAATCTAGATTCTGGTATGATCATCATGTGTCCACCAATCAGTCGTTCCAAAGCATACATTGGCATCCTAATCCTCACATTGATAAAACATATGTTAAGTATTAACTGTGACCCGTTGCCCCCTCCACAACCTGGTCAGGATTGAAATGCCCATATCCAACCCCTACTCTATTATTAGAGAAAAAGATGCATATGTTCCAGTTCTGCTCCTGCTTATGACAATCAATAAAAGCAAACTTCAAGTAATAGAGAGGGAACTGGCAGGTTTGAAGTGTTGGCTGACCATACATCCCATACATCCCCCCCCCCCCCCCCCCACCCCCCACCCCACACCGGAGGAGTTTTCTAACATACCTTTCCACTCACACAAGCATGCCCTTGTCTGCAAACTCTACCTGCACATAACTAACTTACACCCTCTCTAACTCCATCCGCCCTCTCTCTCCCTCTCTCCCTCTCTCCCTCTCTCTCTCTCTCTATCTATCTTTCCCACTCTCTCTCTCTCTCTCTCTCTCTCTCTCTCTCTCTCTCTCTCTCTCTCTCTCTCACTCCCTCTCTCTCTCTCTCTCTCTCTCTCTCTCTCTCTCTTTCTCTCTATCTATCTCTCCCACTCTCTCTCTCTCTCTCTCTCTCGCTCTCCAGCGTGGTGGTGAAGAGGATACGAGTGATAAAGCAGAGAGTGCTGGTTGGCTTACACGGCCCTGGAGCCCATTACGTTCCCCACAATAGGCCCCGGGCCTCGACGTGCTGTGAATATGTAATGGCATGGAGCTCTGGGGCCGGGGCCCTGCTGCTGCTCAATGAGCCCCAGACAGCGCTGCCAGTGACAGGCATTAGAGATACCTCTGCAGCCCGGTGGACCGCACGCTAAAAGTGTGTCTGTGTGCGTGTGTGTGTGGCCACATGCACACAAGTGGATGAAATCTGGATGAAATCTGATAATCTAGGATGATGAATCATGAATTCATGTCATGAGTTATTATGGAAAACTGTAAAAACAAATTGGAGTTGGCAAATTAACATCACGTGCATACAACTTATCACTCACACATTATCAAAAGGTTATAGAGCTTGCTGCTAGCCTGCCAGTTCTGACCGCATCTTTCCAAGTTAGCCTGTTAGCCTCAACGTGCCGCCCTATCCAAATAATCCCACCTCGCCCCATGAAGGAGATCTGTCTTCATTGAGGCGCATGGTCCCCTCTGTCGAGCCTCCTCAGACAATTAGGCAGGGAAGCTTTATGGCCGTGTGCAAGATGCCCGCCAGCGCTACCAGAAGCGCTGGCTCGTGCACAAAAGGTAATTACGGAGCCCGCCATAATGACACGCAGGAAGCTTTCGTCATAACACCCACAGCCCTTTTATCACAGTGCTGCAATTCATTATCGTCCTCCTGCTCTTTGATCCATTTAGCTATTCATAACATATTCATACGTTTCAAGAGAAATTATCATTTCCCTCCAGGAACTAATCAGGAGGAGAAGGAAGAAGGACCAGGTTTCATTCCCCCTCCGCTACCTGATCAAAAGAGGCGGTTAATCTCCCGGTCGAGGGGGGGGGGGGGTCAGGGGTCAAATCAACAGCAGTGGCTTGAAGTTTAACTAACTGTATTTGGTTTGAAAAATAGCAGCACATAATGCAGTTCATAAAGCTTGCTCAAGGATGTGGAGGCTAGGCTGCAAACAACGGGATCAAACCAAGTACATTTAATCTGGATAAAAAATGTGCAGACTACTACACTATCCTGCCCCACGCTCAGTTGGGGCAGGATGTGTAACGCAATTGTGTTTTCAGATTGTAGTTTCTGAAGCCTTTTCAATGTTTATTTTGCAGAGGAACATTGAAGCTAGAAAAGCTGGAATTTGTAATTTGTTGTAATTTATACAGTCCATTTTATAGAATTATTAACAATAGACAATGGAATGATTGTGTTTTCTTGTCATCAAGAATGACTCAATTCCTCTCTTTCCATCTTCTTTTCTTGTCCCAATCAGTGAATTGCCCCCCCCCCCCCCACCCACATGTGGCCGTCGCTTGAACAGCCATGTGATGCGTTTTGATGTCTAGTCAGCTTGATTGTACCTTGTGCGTGATAATGAGGGGCCAATAATGGCTCCTGCACTCAAGGGGTTAATGGTATGTAACCGGCAGAGCTGCTAATTACACGTTACAAACTATTTATCAGAGTCTCCATCTGTGCAGGCACCACAACTCTCATTGTGCATGGTAAATTACTTCACGGATTATCATTGTAAAGCAACTTTCAGTAATTAGGGACCCATGCTGCTGTTTTCTTTTTCTGAGAGAGAGAGTGCCAAACGGAACTGAAGTACACAGGGGGAGAGAGGGGGAGACATGGAGCTAGTGGTGCTGATGGTGGTGGTTAATTTGGGCCTGACACAGGGAATGTGTTTGGGGGGGAGCAGATGTGTCGTATGCAGAGGAATCTGCCTCACCCTGGGATGGCACATCTTCAACGAGAGGAAAAAAATAAAAAAATATATATATACACCTCACAAAGGTTAATCCAGCTGGGAGTTTACACTTAAAAGTGAGGGAGAGAGGTGTAAATTGCATGAAGGAGCCCACACAGACTTGTCGGGACTTGGTGAGGGCCTGCTTGCTGCACGTTCAGATGGCATTGTGAGAGAGAGAGTGGGATGGTACGGTATCTTAAAAAGTGCCGTGAACGTTGTGGCCCAACGGTGCCCGATGGTGCCCACCATTGGTTATTCTAGAGATAACTGTCAGGATCCTTCACACCTAAAAGGTGCGCCCAGGAATCACAGAGGAGCGCCGCCTTCTCCTCTCTCCTCTCGCAGTAGATTTTTATTAAAATTGCCTTCATTATGAAGACAGGCTTCATTACAAAAAATACAAAAAAATGGCGCTGCTCTCTCAGGGCCTGGCAGATTAATAAGGACAGCGGTGTATTTTAAGCCGTAAACTTGGCTCCTCACTGTCCTTAATCTCCATCCTCCATCGCCAGGCCAAATTAACACCTCTGCTCAGCTCTGACGGGACCTCATTAGCAAACTTCCAGGGAAAGAGAAAGTGGAGGAACGCAATGAGCAGAAAAAAAAGAGGAGGAGAAGAAGGGTGGAGGGAAGCGACCGATGGCAAAGGCTCCAGCTCTGGGATTAACCCTTTCTCCTCATCCTATGGAAGAAGGAGCAGAAGAAGAAGAAAAAACTAGGTCGACGACGTGTTCCCTAATCAGTCGCCTGGTTAGTGATAATTAGAAGGCAAGATTGGATGAGAGAGGGTAGAGAGAGAAGGAGAGAGAGAGAGAGAGAGAGAGAGAGAGAGAGAGGGAGAGAAGTGGGTGGGGAACCCTGGAATAAAACAGAGAAGAAAAGGGAACCTGTCATGTCGCAAATACTTCAAAGGAGCCGATTCTCCTTTTTAGAAGTGGCGCAACGAGGGTCCAAATACCAGGAGACCCTCTTCTGGGCCACGGAGAAGGAAGGGGTGGTGGTGGTGGAGCTGGAGGCGGGGCAAAAGTAGGACCCAGTTTCTTTTGGTTTTAAAAACATACACACAAACTTTTTTCTGTCATTCAAGACACCTGCATGGCAGCTGCCGGGAAGCTTCAGATGAACACACACGTGTGTCACACGAGTGCTGGTTGATCCAGGGCTTAGGACCATACACATTAGCCTGCAGCTCCTTCAGTTCTTAGAAGGAACCAAGTTGAATCTCCACCACCGCATTCACACAAAAACAAGGTGCATTTGCGAGCAAGCTTTAGACTGGAAACATATTTGTGGTATTTCTTCCATAAGCCCTCTGCTTTGCCGATTGTAACATGGCCCACAAATGTTATTTATGACCTTGGTTTAATGGCTAGAGCCCAGTACGTATCAGATGACTTCTTCAATATGGCGACGTCAGATGAGGGTGGGGGGTGCTCTCTGAATGCACCATCACAACAGGAAATGAGGGCTTGTCTTGGGCCAAGAAAATATGAGAAGCCCGATATCTGATCATCTAATGGCAGATAGATGCTACTTCACTCTGACAGAAAAGGCATCAGTCAATATGCAGGCAGATGAGCCCTAGCTATGAAAAAGTCTGGCGAGACTTCTCAGTTGGCTGCGAATCGTTGACACTAAGAAGAGTGGAGAGGAAGTGATATTCATACTTGAACCAGGCGTCGGACCATGCTGCTCACTGGTTTACATATGCTCCCAGTTATTGATTGTGTTTTAACAGCTTTCCAGTCGGTCAAATCTGTTGTGTTATTTATTCATTCAAAGGACGTATCACAACAAAACTAAATCAAATGGAGAGCACTCACCTGCGCTTGGAAGCTCTTGAGGACAGGGGCCACCATCTCCCGCACTTCCTGCACGGAGAAAGACACTCAGGATCAGACACTTGGTTTGAATTGTATTATTATTTATTATTTATTTATCTTCCTTTCTTTCCTTCTTTCTCCTCTCTCGCTCTCTTGCTCTTTCACTGTCTCTCCCTCTCTCTCTCTCTCCACCTGTTTAGGGAGCATCTGGGCTCGGCAAGAACAACAACCTGCTTCTTAAGAAAGATGAATGTTAAAGGTTATTGGATTTCACTCCAGAGATTTTCTTAGACTCTGAGTGAGCTGGCGAGAGACAGACAACCGGACTGACTGAATGAGTGTGTGGGTGAGAGCAGGTGGAAACATCAAATGGCATTTTAGTGGGTAAACCAAAGCGGTTTTGGGGAGGCCATATTTGAGAAGATCCCCAGCTCCAGGTTACTATATCTGGTAGAGATTAATCCAAATACGAATACGTTATTCGGGAAAGCACAAATAGTGCAATGTAAACAGATCATTATTCGACCCGAATATGCACATCATTATTTTGGAAAAAAAAGTCAGCTCCATGACTCACTGTGGATTAACCACTGTTTTTTCAAATCCATTCGAATTATTGTGGATGGCAACAAGATACAAATATCCATTCTGTTTGCAGCATCAGACTTTGATTTCACTCGTTTTTGGAAGTTGCAGACAAAAGCCCAACATCAGAGGCATATCATAATGCAGCCCGTGTGTGCCAGTCATGTAGTGTGAACTGCTTATGACGTGATCGAGAAACTCGTCAATGCATCGCAGGATATCTAGTTAAGTTAAATATCTGGACCTGTTGGGGAGTCAAGCTTGTGTAGAACAGACAAGACAATCCTTGCTGCAAGCATCTTTCCAACTTGTCATCCGCTAGAGATGTATAGTCAGATATAGTCAGTGCAGGCAGTGCAGTCCCACTGGGCCCCCTGCCCCAATGCGTTCATGTTATACTGTTAAAAAGTATATTTGATGATTTGAGGGAATGACATTTACAATGAATATTAGTTTTGAAAATACAAAATTTTCCCAATGTGTTCTGGTATAAGCCATACCCACTTCTGGTATGCAATCTGAATACAGATACAGAGACAGATCATTTTGTTGGTTGAACAGAGAGATACAGATAATGACGTTGCTGTGCACCTCTAATATTTGGCTGCTGGAGGGGGAGGGTGCTGCCCCTGGTGACAGCCTAATCGCCTTGCATATGGTTGTGTAATACAGAAGAGATTACTGCCTGGCTAAAAGGATAGGCATGCAACCATGTGCTGCTTGCTGTTTTGTGTTCCAATTAGTTGGTAGGGTTTAACATACAAGACTATAAAAATGATTCATAACATGTTTGCAGTTTGTGCATTGGTATGTAATAATGCACAATGGATCAACGTTATAAGGATTAAGCACATTGTTATTCACTGGTTTGGGTTTTTGAATGTGAAAGGGTTTTCACCAATGAGGTAATGAACCTGATGACATGTTGAGCTACTGTTTACAATTACCCTGAACATCTACACATTAACAGAGAGAGCGGTACTGGGGCTGGAATCTTGCATGCATTAATGACGTACGCTTATGTGGATTATGGAGAGGCATCATGCAGAGAGGGAATCCTTTTGTATGAAAATGTGTGTGTGTGTGTGTGTGTGTGTGTGCGGGGGGGGGGGGGGGGGTATTTGTGCCCGTGCACATGGCTCACCTCAGGGACATTTCTCTTGAACTCCCTGCTTAGTTCCACCAGGTGCTTATGGGAGTGTTCGCTCTCTTCCTGTCGACCTGCCAGTTCCGACGCCACCGAGTTCAGCTCCCTCTACACAGCAGAGATAGAGACAGAGACACAGAAAGAGAGAGAGAGAGAGAGAGAGAGAGAGAGAGAGAGAGAGAGAGAGAGAGAGAGAGAGAGAGAGAGAGAGAGAGAGAGTGAGAGAGGAGACAGATAGAGAGAGAAGGAAAGAGATAGAGATGACATTCAAGATACTGGCCATCCAGTAAAGCGTATGAGAGTGAACATAAATAAGAATACAGTGCTGAATATTAACAATGCAATCTTTCATGATCTCCCAGCAGTAGTACTTACAGCTAGCCGGCACCCATAAATAATTAAGGCAAAATAAATCTGATGCATACAGTAGCAGAAGGCCTTTTAGATAATCAGTATTTGAAATAATCAATAGGTTTCCAACTGCTGTGGAGAGCATGGGGTAGGGAAGGAAGAGGCAGAGGGGGGAAAGCTAGCCGAGATCGAGAGAGAAAGAGAGAGAAAGACCCAATAACCTGACAAACACTACCAGCAGCCCCGGCTTCCTCCTGAAGAGGAGAACCACTCTCACAGCTACCCTACCCCCTTCTCCCCCCTGCACCCCTCCCACACCTCCATTATCACCCACAGGTCAAATCTATTGTGCATGCTCTCTTTTCCATCCATCCAGCTCCCTCCGATAGTTTCTGCCTCAGCCATCCATATATTGATTGCCAATTGATTTCCATTTCATGATGACTGCCGTGTTCCAGCTCCGGCCAAATGACCCCTGTCATTTTGCCAATTTAGGGGCTACACCCAAAACGTCGACAAGTCTGATCCCCTGTTGGCCGGTTCCATCTGCAGTGAGCAAGCCCTTCTGCCAGAAGCCCCTCCCCCTCACATCCACTCTGCCCATCCCCATGCTTCCACAAATCCAATACTATCGACCCGTCATCCAATTCCCCGCTCTTTCAGCAAACACAGCGAGGAAGGGAGAGAGAGAGAGAGAGAGAGAGAGAGGAGAGAGAGAGAGAGAGAGAGAAGAAAAACAGAATTTAAATGCACTCTCCCCATGTAGAGTGGTGCTAGGAAACAAACTACTGTACTTTCACCTTATCTGGTCCTGCTTGTGAATTCCTTGTAATTGATGAGGATCCTTCTTCCTGGGAAACAATATAAAAGCCAACTAGGGGGGATTCAATTACCACTGCCAATTTATTTATGATGCCGGAAAATTAAATTGACTGTGTTTAATTAATCTCCAGTCTTACTTAAAGGCAATTTAATAAATTATCACACATGGGTAAAATAATAAATAAATCAAGTTTCAACAGACAAAAGAGAGGGAGAGGGAGAGAGATAGAGAGAGAGAGCAAGAGAGAGAGAGAGAGACAGGAATAGAAGTTCAACAGTCCCTTCCTGTCCCTTGAGTATGGTAAGTAATTGAGGGGCTGCTAGTTCAAATCCCTTTGGGGAAGTGGTCAGATTTGGGGTTGTGGCTTGGGCTTCCTCAATACTATCAAAGAATATACTGTAGATGCAGTGACAGCACTGCAGTTGTAGGACGTTGCTAACCCATCGCTGCTTTGCAACTTTGAGCAAATCGCCAGTAGATTTAGATTTTCAAAACCCACTTGCAGTTGCACTTACAGTATTTCCCATAGAATCAGTTCATGAGTAGATCCTATTTTTTGTTCGATTAAAGGCTGGGCAGGTATACACCGCTAGCACTGCCACTCGTATGCTAATAAAACAACTATAATATTATTTATATTATTTTAATTTTGGTGAATCTTGAAAACCGGGACATTTTTTTGTTCTACAAATGTGTCAGGACTTGGGACACCCAGGTTGAAACTGGGACAATCCCAGACGTCTTTTGATCATCCTAAACTAGCATGCCATAGAGGAGGCTTCTGGTATGTTGCTAGGTGCAAGTGCAAATGCATTTAAAAGATTCATACATGCACAGAATAAACCGATCATTATCGGATTTCTGGAGTTACCAGATTATTCAAGTGGTCATGTATACAGCATAGTCCGATAACCTTTATCGGATAAAGGCCTTTATCGGTTTATGAGAAATCCGATAAACAGCTTGATTTTTGACCAATAATCCGTTTTCTTCGGCGCATGTATACGTTAATCAGGTTTCTTTCCGTTCTTTTACATCTGCGCATGTGTAAACGGATGTACCAACCGCCGTAAAACAAGAAGAAGAAACGGATGTAGATTGAACGTGTGCGGATGCAGTCACGCCAACTTAGCGACTTTGTCGCTATATTTAGCGAGTATTCAGACCCTCTAGCGACTCTTTTTCAAAAAAGCGACTAGCGACAAATCTAGCGACTTTTTCTGGTGTTATTGGAGACTTTTGGCGACTCTGACGTGAAAGCTCGTATCGTTCTTACTCTTGTCAACGAGCAGCGGGCGGGTGCTGCTGCGGGTGCTGCCCTCCCCCGTCCTAAAGCACTCACAGGCGGCCCAGTCCTGTCCTCGCGCAGCAGTCCCTCCCAGCTGCAGTCAGAGCACGAGATGTTCACCCCTCCGCGTCCAGACTGTAAATGAATCGCGTGAAGCCACCGCTGGCTGATCAGGGCGGGATGTAAATGTAATATAAAAAATTAAATACATTTAAAAAAAATAAACTAACAAAAAAAAAAGGAACTCCGCCAGAGTGTCTCTTTTGGGTCAGTTTTGCCGGTCCCAAGCCCAACGTCATGAAAGAAATCCAATTAATCGACTGAATCATGTAAACCTGGGTTTTCAGTTATCTGATTACTGAAGTGCATGTAAACGCATCAAATCAGATTATTACCATTACCTGATTATTCCCAGTTATCGGATTATTGTGTGCATGTAAACGTACTCATTGAGTACGTTTACATGCACTTCAGTAATCAGATAACTGAAAACCCAGGTTTACATGATTCAGTCGATTAGTTGGATTTCTTCATGACGTAAAACTCAAACTTCATGTTTTGTTTACAACATGGCGTCGCTTATCATGGCATCAAAAATGTCGCCGTTCCTATACTTTCTCCCATCTAGGAGATGAAGGATGTTCATGTCCTTCATTTCATTGAGCATGAGTTTTGTTTCCTCTTCCCTCCCAAAATGGGTTCTACCCACGGATCTACCGCTGCCGCTCGCCATGTTTGTTGTTGTCCTGTGGTTGACTGCATCCGCACGCGTTCAATCTACATCCGTTTCTTCTTCTTCTTCTTCTTCTTGTTTTACGGCGGTTGGTACATCCGTTTACACATGCGCAGATGTAAAAGAACGAAAAGAAACCTGATTAACGTATACATGCGCCGAAGAAAACAGATTATTGGTCAAAAACCAAGCTGTGTTTATCGGATTTCTCATAAACCGATAAAGGCCTTTATCCGATAAAGGTTATCGGACTATGCTGTATACATGACCACTTGAATAATCTGGTAACTCAAGAAATCAGATAATGATCGGTTTATTAGTGTGCATTTAAACGTGCTCAATGATACAATTGGCAACTGTGTGTAAAACAAACAGTGGCTTTGAAAGACAGCGGTCTAAAACATTATAAAAGGTGCGGGACTCTTAAATTCCACTTTACAGAAAGTCTGAGCCTTCCAGCAGATTAGACAATGGGCTTTAAGGAGGTGGAGGCCAAGTCTTCCCTCGATTCAAATGGCCCCGGATAAGCTCATCGGGCCAGCAGCATTTTTTCTGAAAGTGATTTGAGTTGATCTTAAAAGTACTTGGGACAAAAAACAGCCTGGTGTTTCCAAATCAGCCAACACTTCAATGCTCTCAGCAAGAGAACTGAATTCAGCTTTTTACGACTGTAGCAGTACGCAGGCCAAACAACACTATTATGTGACTGTTTCATACCCTAACCCAGACACTTCTCATCTATTTTGAGAGAGGGGAGTATGGGCAACAGCCCATCAAATGGAACCTTGTGTCTGTCTGTTGGGGAGAAAGGAAGAGGGGTTCACGCAGCCTGGTGCTTGTCAGGTTGTAGTAGATGACAAGAGTGTAACTCCACAACAAGGCAGTCAGACTTTCATTGTGCTATCTGCGTAAACACTTTTAAAGACATTCTAAATTCCACCACCCACCACCGTATTGTCTAATCAGGTGTGGTCCATGCCAACCTGGTGACCGACCTAAGATCCACTCATCGTTGTCCCATGATGTGGAGCTTCAAGCTGGCTGTCGTGGCACAACATGGAATAGCCAACATGGATCCACCATGCAGCCTTTCTGGAAGCTTTTAAATTATTGCAGACAAACAAGGATCAAAATATACAAATACAAAATGCTTCCATACATAATTTTGCAGCTAGGCGTTAGGTCTGATTGGAGCTTTTGGCCATTGGACCAAGGTGTGTGTGTGTGTGTGTGTGTGTGTGTGTGTGTGTGTGTGTGTGTGTGTGTGTGTTGTGTGTGTGTGTGTGTGTGTGTGTGTGTGTGTGTGTGTGTGTGTGGTGTGGCATGCGTATGTGTATCTGTGTGTGTGTGTGTGTGTGTGAGTTGTCACATGACCTGACTTGGCATTGAGCGGGTGGGGTATTTATGCATGTGTTGCAGTAGAGACTGCAGGGAGTCATCACCATGGATTCCACTGAGGAATGGATCAACCAGAGGGCTATACAACAGCATTCCATTAATAAAAAGAAAAAATTATGGTGTAAAGTGAGTGCTGTATATGCGTTTTAATTAACTCTAATTAATCCCCACCACTACTAGTCAATAGGCAAAATTAAACTAGCCTGTGAAAAATGACCAAATTCAGCTAAAACAGCAAAAATTAACAGGTGTAGAACAATACAGTTTGCTCTTGTAAGCAGAATGTTCTGAGTAAAACTGAAATGTACCAAAGCATTGTGTTGTGGGAGATTTTGACAGTGATTCATTTAACCCAGCTCCTCTTGATTACATATGTAGCGGTAAGCTCTTTCTGGCCCTCCACAAAGAAATGTTGACAACTGCCGTAAAAAAAAAGAAATCCATAAAAAACTGAAGGCGTTGCAATGAAGAAGATACAGTCAAAATCACTATCCTGTGTACAGGCGCTAGGACAGCACAAATTAAAGTGGGGAAAAATAGGGGTAGGAGCAGAGGGAGGGGGGAAAATGCAGATGGAGTATTATTTTTCTTTTTGTATTCCGTCTAATTGCAATCATAGGCAGATGTCTGACCGTGTGACAGCATCAGCAGAATTGCTGCTGAGAGCACAGAATCTTTGTCTAAAAATAATCAGACGTTCTCTGTGCTGCTGTTTGTTATAATGGTAATCGATGCTGGAGGCTTTGAGTTCCATCAATTTATAGATCCACTCTGTTCTGCCTGGCGACTGTGGAGCCTCCAGCACCACCCCCCCCCCCCCCCCCCGCCCCACTGCACGCACACAGCAACACAGCTACACACACACACACACACACACACACACACACACACACAAAACACACACACACCACACACACACACACATATACACTAACACACAGCAAGGGGGGTGGCATGGCACAACATGGGCCTGTGTGTGATTAAGATAAGTGTGCTTTCCTTTTCGTGCATCCCTTATCTGCTCCATTCTTTCTGTGCAATACCAGATTGTTCTGAGCAGCGTCAGATTATCTCCCCTCCCCCCTGCCAAATGTCTCGTCTAACTCGCCACAATTGGGAGAAGGGGAGGATGATCAATAAATCAAATGGCCACAATCGATGCAGCGATACTGATCGCTGCAGTCTAGTCTGGCCTCTGCATTATTACTGGCAGACCCACACCCCCCCCCCCACCCCCACCACCACCCCCACCAACACTGCAGTCTCTGAGAAGGAGAGAGAGGGGTGCGGGGCCCTGTCCATAACAATGATCAGAAACAATCTCTTATCGGCCTCCCTGAGCATCAGTAAAAGGACGCGACAAGGACAGGAGCAGTGTGCGTTGATTGGCCCAGACAGGGTGGGGGGAGGGGGGATGATCAGTTGGCGGTGGAGGGGCCCCTGACCTCTACGACCCTGCAACTGGGAATCAGGGGGCCCTCGGAGGATGGGCCTCTGACAGCATCACACTGGGGGGATGGTTGTTTTGGTTTTCAGCTTGGTGAGCATCTCTATACTCGAAGCCCTTGTGTTTTATTCCACCAAATCTGTGGTTCTGTTCTATGGTATTCTGATTAGCCTGAACTGATGTATCTGTGTTTTTGTATTGTGAGCCGTGCTAGTGCTTTAGCATTGTTAGCATACTGATGTGTGCTAATACATTCGGATTTGTGCTATTGCATTAATATACAGTATGTGCTATACCTATGCTACTTCTTGACCTCCTGTAGACCTACATTAATGCCAGTGTAGGCATAATAGCTGGTATTGTATTCTTGAATTCCTGTGATAAATTACTATTAAGCATGTGAGGTAGGGCATGTAAGTTCTGCATTTTAACCTTTTTGTTAATTCCCACCTTATTCGTACACATCTGTGTGTCATTTATATGTTTAACATGAGTTCATACAATTTCAATATTTGTATTGTTTTGGGTCAAAGGTTGCATCATAAATAATAAACAATGATTATTATTCCTTTGAAAATGTTTGGGGCTTCAGCTACAGCAACATATTTTTACAATCACCAATCAACCACCTATAAGGGCCTCTCTTTGATTATATAATTTTTTTCTTAACTAGTAATAGTAATTAATTAGTAGTTAAGAAAGTAATAGTGCTTCACAGTTTGTAGATTCATGTTTGCAGATAAATAGCCTCTTCTCTAACTGGCCATACAACCTTGATTATCTCATTCTTTCACAAATGTTCAGACTGCCTTCTGTCTTGTACCTTTGAAACAAAATAAAAAATTAAAGATGATATTTTCCCAGGTGTGTATGCCTCAGTTACATTTTCTATGGGGCCAATTGAAAAAGCACAGGCAATGTGTGGACTGTGAAGGCTCAACAAGTTAAATCACATTTCATGCTGACACTTCTCTAAACTTTGGACTGTTAAGTCTGATAAATCATCCAAAAATAATTAATCCCAAGTCAGTCGGGCTGTCTTCAAACGGCATGCTATCTCACAAAAACAGGGAGATGCATATGAGCGTTACAACCATCAGCAAAAGGTGTGACTGGTGTTGTCACCCATTATTCGTCATAGCCTGCTTCATTTTGAGAGTTTTGGCGCCTGATGCACTGGAGCACAGCTTCCCTGTCAACACTTCTTGCTGTTTAACTCACACACACAGACACATACACACACACACACACATGCATACATGAATGCAAATATAGATAAACACATGCACACACAGCGCACACACTGCGCACACACACACCCACAAGTAAATCCAGGCACCCACGTGCACACACAACTGTGAACACGCCTGACTGGAGCAACACATACGGTCAACACACACCAACTGTGGTCTGGTAGAACATCTGCATATGAAGAACACACCTGGAACACCATCCACCACATTCATCTGCAGTCACACATTCTCCAGTTCAAAACTTCAAATTACAATCTAGGACTGAGTGCTTGGCAAGAAAGCCAATTAGAACATCATATTTAACATCATTAGGGCAAACCATTGTTCCACACATTCCCCCTGTCCATGGCTACAATCAGGCTGTCTATTGTCATTGTGCGCTACATGCATGCTGACTGATAGGACTCATTAGCATGCTTAGTAGAACCTCAGACAATACATGTTAACCTCAAAGGGTGATCCACACAAATGGCAGTTGAAAGCCACAAATAAAATGTCAGTTGAAAATCAGAAAGACAGCCAGCACGCCAAACAACATAACTTTTTTAGGACATGGTCCTAAAAAACAAGCTAAATAACAACCCAATATAACAACAAATGTCAAAAAGTGGCATTACTGCTTCCATGACAATATTGGGGACAGCGAGTGAGCTTTGTTTATCCTCTGTGTGGTGGTGGGTGTGCAGTGGTGTCCCAGCAAAGCTTAACCATCCAGGTCAAGAAGACTTTCACCTTGGTGACAGAGATGACGAATGACAACATATGCAGCTATTGTTTATTCTCTCTTAAGAAATGTCAATCTGTTCCATCTCAGGTGTCTGGTTCTCCTTCTCTTTCCTCCCTGCCTGTGTTGTCCCTTGTCGATTATGGTGAAGATCAAAGCGACACCGTTGGAAGAATCTGAATATTTCAGGTGTGGAGAGAAAATAAATTTGAGAAATAGATGAAGGGGGGGGGGGGGGGGGGGGGGGGGGGGGGTTCTTTTGCACACCACCTGTGCGGTGCAGAGAGGTGGGTCTCAAATCTTCTACTCTGACTCAGATTTCAGGGCCCACCCCCTGGAGCCCCCAGCAACATAAAGCAGCACCACCTGTCTGAGAGAGAGAGAGAAATAGAGAGAGAGAGAGAGAGAGAGAGAGAGAGAGGGAACACTCCCTTACTTGCCCTTATATCTCTGCGTCTCTCTATCACATTTTCTACTCCAGTTTTACAATGTTTGAACCAAAAATAAATGAATGTAAATGGAGCAGCAAGGTTGGGAATACAAGCTGCAGCTGAGAGTGTTGTCACAAAGACTTCAAAATGGCTACCGAGTACTGACGCACATGGCACCAACACGGCAACTTAAAAGGGCCACTTTCAACAGGAATCATTTTCTTTTTTTTAATCATTTATCTTTATAGATCTTCCTTTTTCGGCAGCAACAAAAAAAGTTCCTGCAACCTTTTCCAGCAGAAAAGGGAGCATTTATAAAGAAGGGGGGCTGTGAGTTGTCCCCTCAAACGAGACAGATTTCGGCGAGGTCTGGTGCAGTGTGGAGCAGAGTGAGGGCTTTGTGTGAGACACTTCTCATCACATCGTCAGGGCAGAGCATTTCATGACCCTAAGGAAATAAAAAGCCACCCTGATGCCAGTAACATCGTCTTAACAGTTTGATGTAGCTACCCTCCTCAGGGGCCTGTGAGCCCTGACATGTGTACATATGTAAGCACTTGTCCAAGCCTGTGTGTGTGTGTGTGTGTGTGTGTGTGTGTGTGTGTATTGCAGTGAGTCTGGGGGCAGGGGACATGGGAGGGAGGCAGGTTACACGCTACTGATTCGCAGTCCTGTCTCTCACAAGGATCGTAAAAGTCTTTACAGCAAATTCCTTACATTCATCTGTATCGAGGCGCACTGCTCACATTAGGCATTTACACGGGAGGAAACACAATCTATTTGATGTCAGACTGCCCACACTCCCTACGCTGGAGAATCAGTGTTTAACTTCCATCTCATATTCTGAGCAGGCAGGCGGGCAGGGGACAGACAGACAAACAGAAAGGCAGGCAAAGACACATACAGACTGGCTGACAGGTATGTAAGTGGTTAGTTATGTATGTAGGTAGGTAGGCAGACAGGCGATCAGACAATCAGCTAGACAGTCAGCGAAGAAGACAGGCAGGCAGTCAGACAAGCAGGCAGATAGGGAATAGGGAAGCAGGCAGGGAAGCGGCCAGACCTGAAGAGGAAGTGGGCTCCACCATGCTGTTAATCAGCATTTAAACACCTGGCTAGAGGTAATCTGGAAACAGTCAACAAGATGCCCTTGAATTATGCTACACAAGATATTTGTTTATATTTGCTCTGGAATGTACAATTGATTTCCCCTGTTCCCTTAATGATGTATGCAAATGCTAAAGTAGTTTTTTTAAATCTTACTACAAGTGGAGGATAATCCAGCCAGCAGGTGAGAGACGAGCAAAACTCTATAAGCAAAACTGTAAATGTCAGCCAGGAGATTCAGGCCTTTGTTTTGACCTACCTCTAATGTCAAAGCTTATTAATCAATCACCTATAAGGGCCTCACTTTGATTATATCAGCAAGTTCAAGTTGCTGTTGACTCGAAGGCCAAATACTCCGCTCCTCGTCATGGCATCCACTGCTACCGGCCATCAAGGTCTGGACCCTGGCGGCTAGGAGTGGCTGAAATTACAAGGCTTGCAGAGGTTTTTTCTAAATTCTCAACAAGGGTAAGTTGGAATACCGCAAAGAACCTACAAACCTTGAACAGTTGATTGCCCTTGCAATGCGACTCAACAACCTACTCAGAAAGCGTTGCAGGTAAACAATCTCCTGGTTAAAGTCATTGTTCCCTTTTCCTTCAGTGACATCAGCTGTTATAGCCAATGCTAAACACATCCCTGAGTCCCCTGATTATTAGTCCCCCACCCCAGGCACCACGCCCTCTTCTTGCAACCTCACAGGCCCTATGATTGTACCATTTATCTTCTACTTGGTTTTCGTCTTCTGAGCAGTAGGCTTCACAACGTCTCCTGACCGGAATGGTTGTCTTTTTTTTCGTTATTTATTCTTTTAAATGTGACTATCTTTGCACAAGAAGTTAGCAGCAAGTCCACTTACGACAGACTTCTGGAGATTAGAACAACAGTCGCTCGCCGCCTACCGGAGTTTTTCAAGTCTTTCGACTCGGACGTCCCGCCCGGAGTCGTGGCTGGATTATCTCCGTCCATCTTAGGCGCGATCACACGCAGGCGTCGCCGACGGAGAGGGAAGCGAGCCGGCGTGCTGGTCAGGCTGCGACGTTGTGCCAATCGACCTCCACTACCCACCATTCTACTGGCTAATGTACAGTCTCTGGACAATAAGTTATGCGAACTACAGGCTCGCATACAATTCCACCGGGAAACAAAGGACAACTGCATCATCTGCCTGACGGAGACATGGATGTCGGAGGGGGTTGCCGACTCAGCCATCGAGCCGACAGGATTTTCCGTCCACCGCGCGGACAGAACAAAGACTCTCTCCGGTAAAGATCGTGGAGGGGGGGTATGTCTCATGATAAACAGATCTTGGTGCAACCAGAGTCATGTGCAGACCCTCAAGTCTTTCTGTTCCCCGGACCTGGAGTACCTGATGCTTATGTGCCGACCATTCTGGTTACCGCGGGAGTTTACAGCAGTAACCGTGACTGCTGTGTACATTCCCCCTCAAGCCAACACGGACATAGCGCTGAAGGAGCTTTATGGGGCTATCAGCGAACAGGAGTCGGCTCACCCGGAGGCTGCTTTCATTGTGGCGGGGGACTTCAATAAGGCGAACCTGAAGAAAGTTCTCCCGAAGTTCTACCAACACATCACAAGCAACACACGGGGCGAGCGGATCCTCGACCACTGCTACACCCCCTTCCGGGACGGCTACAAGTCCCTCCTCCGCCCACCGTTCGGCAAATCAGATCACCGCTCGATCCAACTACTCCCCGCCTACAGGCAGAGACTGAAGCAGCAACCAATCGCTGTGAAGGAGGTCCAATGCTGGTCGGACCAATCGGAGTCTATGCTGCAGGATTGCTTTGATGACGCGGATTGGAATATGTTCCGGGTCGCGTCGGACAATAACATCAGCGAGTATGCGTCCTCAGTCACCGGGTTCATCAAGAAATGCATAGATGACGTTGTTCCTACTAAATCGGTTCGGATTTATCCCAACCAGAAACCGTGGATTAATGGCGATGTTCGCGCCGCACTCCGCACGCGTAACGCCGCCTTTGACTCCGGGAATATGGTGGAATATACGAGAGCCCGCTACGACCTCCGCAAGACCATCGGCTCTGCCAAGCGGGAGTATAAGAACAGGGTGGAGGACAAATTCAAGAGCCACGACGTGAGGGGTGTGTGGAAGGGGCTGCAGACAATCACGGACTTCAGAGGGAGAACCAGCGGTGTAGAGAACTCCTCTACCTCCCTCCCAGACGAGCTAAACACCTTCTTCGCTCGGTTCGACGTGAACGGCAGCCCGCCGAAGTCAGCGCTGCCTGAGGAGGCCAGCCTGCTGAACATCTCAGAGGCTGACGTGCGCAGAGCCTTCAAGCGGGTGGACATCCGGAAGGCGGCGGGCCCAGACCACATCCCGGGGCGCGTCCTCAGAGCATGCGCAGACCAGTTGGCAGGAGTCTTCGCAGACATCTTCAACCTGTCCCTGTCCCAGGCTGTTGTTCCCGAGGTCTTCAAGATGTCCATCATCGTGCCTGTCCCTAAACACCCCAAGGTAACCTGCCTGAATGACTGGAGACCCGTAGCCCTCACCTCGATTGTCAGTAAATGCTTCGAGAGGCTGGTCAAGGACTTCATTTGTTCCATGTTGCCTGCCACGCTGGACCCATGGCAATTTGCGTACCGTCAAAACAGATCCACCGACGACGCCATTGCCATGGCACTTCACACCGCCCTCTCTCACCTGGAGGGGAAGAACTGTTGTGTGAGAATGCTGTTTGTGGACTTCAGCTCAGCGTTCAACACGATAGTTCCTGCCAAGCTCGACACCAAGCTCAGGAGTCTAGGCCTGCACCCGACCATGTGCAGCTGGATACTGGACTTCCTGTCGGGCCGCCGCCAGGTGGTGAGGATGGGCAGCACCACCTCAGAGCCGCTGACCCTCAACACTGGAGCCCCTCAGGGATGCGTGTTGAGCCCTCTCCTCTACTCCCTGTACACCCACGACTGCATGGCTATGCACAGCTCCAACGTCATCATCAAGTTTGCTGACGACACGACAGTGTTGGGTCTGATCGCCGACGACGACGAGACAGCCTACAGGGAGGAGGTTGGATCACTGGCACAGTGGTGCCAAGAAAACAACCTCGCCCTCAACGTCAAGAAGACCAAGGAGCTGATCGTGGACTACAGGAAGCGGAGAGGAGAGCACGCCCCCATCTCCATCGACGGTGCTGCAGTAGAGAGGGTCAGCAGCTTCAAGTTCCTCGGCGTGCACATCTCCGAGGACCTCACATGGACCACGCACACCACACACGTGGTGAAAAAGTCCCAACAACGCCTGTATTTCCTCAGGCGACTGAGGAAATTCAACATGTGCCCCCGCATCCTCAGAACATTCTACTCCTGTACCATCGAGAGTGTTCTTACAGGATGCATCACCGTCTGGTACGGGAACTGCACCGCACTGGAGCGTAAAACACTACAGAGGGTGGTGCGGACGGCCCAGTACATCGTTGGAGGTGAGCTTCCCTCCCTCCTGGATATATACACCAGGCGGTGCGTGGCCAAGGCCAAAAGGATTATTAAAGACAATAACCACCCCAGCCACGAACTGTACACACTTCTACCGTCAGGCAGGCGATACCGCAGTATCAAGTGCCACACGAGCAGACTCAGAGACAGCTTCCACAGTCAGGCCATCAGGCTGCTGAACAAGTTCGGCATCAATGTCTAAGTGCTAGTGCTAAGTGTTACTGCCAGTGCTAGTCCTGGTGATAAGTGCTAGTGTTACTGCTGGAGCTAGTGCTGGTAGCAGTGCTAAGTGTTGGTGCTAGTGCTGGTGTTACTGCTAGTGCTGGTCCTGGTGCTAGTGTTACTGCTGGTGCTGGTGCTAGTACTGGTGTTAGTGCTAGTCCTGGTGCCAATTGCTGGTGCTAGTGTTGTGTTGACTGTCTGAGAAGGTATTCTGTGACATTCTGTGAATGTCAGCATATAACAATGTATATTTTAGTACATTGATTTATATGTGTATTGCTCACCTGGATATTTTTGTTGTATATTCCATTTCATTTTATATTTCATTACTTATTTACACAGAATTTCTATTCATAGTTCTATTTCTATTTTGCACAGTTCTATTTCTATTTTGTAGTTCTATTCTATTTTGTATTCTTTATAATTACTGTCGGTTGTCGGGCGTTTTGCACAAAAAGTTTTTCACTCACTGCTTATACTCACGTGTAAATTGTGAAGTGACAATAAAATACTTGAAACTTGAAACTTGAAAACTCTATGGACAGGTACATCCGGGGCTATCATACATCTTTCTTCCTCCACGGTGGGTGCAGGGATTTTTTTTGTCAGGAAGAAAAGATGGGACGCTTCCATCATGTATTGATTACCAGGGCCTAAATAACATACTATTAAAAACATGTATCCTCTTCTGCTAATATGCTCTTAATGCAACTGTATTTACCAAATTGGACCTACACAATGCATGCCATCTAGTCCTTGTCCACAAGTGTGATGAAAGGAAGACATCCCCTGGGTCTTTTAGAATATCTGGTTATGGTATTTGGTATTACCAATGGTCCGGAAGTGTTCCAAGCTCTTGTTAATGACCACACGTATCCACTGCCATCCCATTCAGACAGACACCTGAGGCAGAGTCAGCTTTCCAGCCTTTAGGTCAGTACTGGTTCTCTGGCAACCTGACCCAGCCCTTCAGTTTGTGGTGGTGGTAAACACATCAGATACTGGGGTGGGGGGCAGGTTTTTTCCCAATGTTCCTCCCCCAATAACAAACTCCACCCCTGCACATTTTTCCCCAGAGGATTATCCCCAGCGGAGAGAAAGCTATGATGTGGGTAACCAAGAACTATTAACAGTAAAGCTGGCCTTAGAGGAATGCCATCACGAGTTGGAGGGCACAGTGCCATTGCTCATAGTTTGGACAGACCTTTCCTACATCCAGTCTGCAAAAAGACTCAACTCACGGCAGGCCAGGTGGGCCAGGTGGGCTTTAACTTTGCCATAGTGTCGTGGTTCTTAGAACATAAAGCCTGATTCCCTGTCTCATCTATACTCAACTGAGGACTACTGCGCAGATTACGATTGCTCAGGTACAGCAACCGGACCCAGGTAACAGTCCTCCCAATCATTGTTTTGTCCTGGACTCAGGTGAGCCCAGGTTCTTTCATGAGCTCACTCCACATGCCTCACTTGCAACCCAGGCATCACCTGCACTCTGGATTTTCTTCGACATTGTTTCTGGTGGCCCACAATGGATGCGGACACCTGCTTGGATGCAGACCCTGTTCAGGCCTGCTCCACCCTTTGCTTGTCGTACCTGGTCCCACATATTACGAGACTTTCAATGCTCTGCCTGAGCTTCCCTCAGCTACCTATTAATTTCCATTGTTTTTCATCTCCATGGGATCACCATGCACGTCATTTCTGACCATGGTCCCAGGTCATTTCAGAAGTGTGGCAGGCATCATTTTGCACTGCATTTACCAATGGACAGTCGGAAAGATTCAAGATTCAAAATTCAAGATTCAAGGAGATGGAGGCTGCACTCCTGTTTCCACTGCTAATCCTTCCACCTGGATCAGATAGTTGTCTTTTCTTTATGGTAGTTACCTTTCCAGCATTCCAACCCTGAATCTAGTTACTCACGACTTTGATATCTCCTTGTGTGTCCCCTCATGTGTAAGTTATTCCCTGTCTCTCTGATTATCTACCTGCTGTCCAACCTTCGCCTCCTCGACTTCTCTACTCCTCATTCGACTACTCACCTGCTTGACGACTCTCCTCATTGCCGAACCCACGCCTGCCTGTTGCTGAACTCTTCCACCCGCCCCATCCATTGTCGAACTCTGTGCCCGTCTGATTACCCTGCCTGTTGCTGAACCATTGCCTGTCCTGTTTTCAATCTCTGTGTAATAAATTATATTTCTTTTGATGTACATCCATCATCCTTGGTGTCGTGTCGCTTTGGGGTTCACTTATTCTGAATTACAACAGCCACTTCTACAACTATATAATTTACCACTGGCCTAATGATATAAAGTAAATAAATGGATGCATTTATTTACATTTATTATGAGGAAAACGAAGCAAGAGAAGAAACCACAAGTGGATTAGAGAGTGTGTGTGAGAGAGGGATGGAAGTGACAAAAAAAGAGCAGAATTATAAAAAAAAGCAGCATAATGACATTTGTTTGCTATTTTTTTCAACTGTGAATTCAAATCCTTTGTGGTGACACGGTACTTCCCCGGTCCACCGCCTCCCATCTGCAGATCTTGGTGGCAGGAAGTCTCACAGGAAACGCAGTTGGAGCGAGTTGTGGTGGAAATGGCGGTGCCGACAGGAACAACTAGAGCACGACAGAGTGGGCTGCTTCTGGTGCCGCGCAGACCCCTTCCCCAGAGTCTGAAACCCCCCTCCCCCAAGCACTTTCCCCCCGCCCAGACCCACCTGAAGCAGAGGGGAGGACAGCATAACTCCCCCCCCCACCACCACCATCCCTAGAGTATGTGTAGACGGGTTAGACACGCAAAAATGTGTGTACATTGTGTTGGTGCTTTTGGATAGGTTCCTTGTGTTAGTAGTTTTATTTATGCTGTGCCTCTCCTCATCTGTGGTAGGCCTACACCTTGTTATACTTTGAAAGTCTGTGTCGGGTGCTTTAGTGTGGTGCTCTCTGGTGGAGGCGCTTTGTGGAACTTAGATCTCATAATACATGAAGCAATATAAAGGATGTGCTGTGTGCCAATAATGATGGTAAAAACACATTCCAGTTATTCTATAAATAGAGCACACATAGACTGCATCGTACTTTGTATTATTTCACCATTCATCAAACATCAAGTGGAAAATATCTTCCATTCAACACTCACCAATATAACTATTATACACAGTAGTCTGGCGGTGAAACAGATTTCCGTCAGAAATATTACTTTTTTACGTCTTGCGTCAAAGCATGCAAAACGCTGAATATTTTAAATGTCTCAAAATTGCTGAATTAGCACATGCACCAGAGTGTTCACTCTTTTATGCTTCTTTCGACATTCAACATGCAATCATTAACAATTCTAACCTAAAATCTGTCATGTAATACATGTAATAATAGGGACATAGGGACATTCTCATCAGTCATATTTATTTAACTACCTTATCACCTTAATGAGAACTTTGTTATGATACTCGAATGTAGAGTGAAGACTCGAAAAAGACCAAGAAATGTGAATAAAGACAAAGAAGAGAGAACTTTTTAGTAAACCATCGAGTGTAATATTGCAATTATACCATGGTTAACAAGAAAAATGTACACAAATAATACAAAGCTTTTGATCGCAACTTGACTCAAGTGTCTAGTTGCCGTCGTGGCAACTAGACACTCTTCTTTTGCACAAATACATTGGCACAACATACAAGCGAGATACACTTCTGAACATTAACTTTGGTCTATAACAAAGTTTCTGGGATACATTTTCCATCAATTCCAACGGGACATAAGGGACGTAACGTCTTTTGTCTGACGGAAACATGGCTGACCCTGCTGGTACTGGATCAAGTCCTCAAGACCGAGTCAGTTTTCCAATCGGACAGGATGGAAGAGTCTGGTAAATCCAAGGGCTTACTTCATGACCAACAACAAGTATTAAGTCTCTTTCTAGTTCCTACTTGCCGAACCTGGAGCATCTGACAATTTCTTGTCATCCATACTACCTTCCCCGAGAGTTTAGCACTGTCATCATTACAGCAGTCTACATCCCACCACAAGTGGACACTGACATCAGACCTACATGATGTGCTATGTCGGTACCAGACCCAACATCCTGACACAGCTGGGGTGGTGGTGGCGGGGGACTTTAATAGGGCCAACCTGAAGAAAGTCATGCCAAACTTCTATCAGCATAATACGTGTGTGTTAGGGGAGAAATAACTTTGGACCACTGCTGTACACCATTCAGGAGAGGCTACAAGGCTGCCTCTCTTCCTCTGGCAAGTCGGACCATAATTTTCATAATTTTACTACGTAACTTATAACATACAGACATGCAAACATAGATAGTCTGTACTCACTTTATTCTATATTTATTTCATATTTTGTATATTGTGATATTGCCTTTTATATTTTTTTATATTTCTCATTCCTGCTGCTCTTTTTACTATAAATACTGTAAATATTGTAAATATTCTGATCACTCCAATTCTGATTCCTCCAATTTGTGTTATTTGTATTATTAGTAAGTCAGTAAGTAAACCTTTATTTATGTAGCACCTTTCAGACTAGAAGTAATGTAGCTCAAAGTGCTTTACAGCAGATAAAGAAAATGTCAGACAATTATTATGATTATTCTTTTGTACATTCCGCTATGCATCTGCACTTTTAATTTCACTGCATATCCTGTATGTGAATGTGACAAATAAACATTTTGAATCTTGAATTTTGAGAGCGAGGGGTCGGATCTTGCATTATTGGTATTCACATCAAACCATGCAAGCCAGATAGCACAAGAGTACATTTGCACCTGTCCTAGTAACTAACAAGGTTAGACAAGGTGGTATACTGTCACCTGTTCTCTTCAATCTGTACATGGATGATCAATCAAGAAAGTTAAAAGAGAGTAAGACTGGATGCATGGTCGGGGATAGGCTTATTAATCATCTGCTATATACTGGTGATTTAGTGGTTCTGCCTCCTTATCGTGCTGGCTTATAGCAACTGCTCAGAATCTGCTCAAGGTATGGTGTGCAGTATGACATTAAACTCAAAAAAGAGTGTTGTCATGATGCTAAAACCAGGCAGGATCAAAAGCTACATTTTCCCCGTTTTATTTGACAGACCAAGCGCTAAATGTGGTGACCAAAATAGGATTTGGGTCACATCATCAGCTGTGATCTTTGTGATGATAATGATGTGCAGTGCCAGTGCTACAAATTGTATGCACAAGCAAATATGCTCGCACACAAATTTCATAAGTGCACTGGAGCGGTCAAAATACCTCTTTTTAAAGCGTACTGCACTCTTTATACAGCCCACTTGTGGTGCAACTACAGCAAAGCAAAAGTGAAAAAGCTCCAGGAAACTTTAGAATACATGTCTGTACCTGTGGACAGCCATGTTATTTATTATATGTAATGTTTTTCTCTGGACCCTGAGTCTGTAAGTAGTGACTTGTTTGATTGAATAACCATCATAATAATTGTTATTATATATATTTTATATATGTTATTATATATATATATAATGTTTTTGTGGATGTAGAAGCAAAAACAGTCTATGAAAAAAGTTAGTTAGTTAGATCAATATTGAGCTTTTGTGTTTCCCCCCACAATCTCCAGGAAGCATTAGCTCAAGTTGGCTGGCTGTCTCGACAACAAGGATGAGAAAACTTCTTCTCTGTTGCTAGGTCATTACTAAGGACCGCCCTACTGGCTGGATTAGTAAACTAATTAGTTTTGCATATGAGTCCACGGATGAGCCTAATGGCACCATGCTGAACAGGGCCCATGATTGATAAGATGTTCAGATATAGGAGCAACTGCCAAGTCCCACACACACATCATGTGTGCGTGTGTCAACAAAGATTATATTGCAAAAAATACAACTCAGGTTAACACTCGGCATGGCAAGAAGAGTAAATCTTTCTTCATATTATCTTCCTGCATATTACTATTTGACAATTATTTCACATGAAAACCTGGGTGGGATGGTTAGATCATAAGGCAAAGGAGGAGATCTCAAATATTTTCAAGAAAATACAAAATTATACTTCTGAAGGCTCCATTATTCATCTGAGATACATTTTTCATTTAAGGGTGGGCTGGATGTGATATATGTATTACCCAGGATGCAATTTGTATGTAAAATAACAGAGAAGATTACAAAATATGTTTTAGGTGCAAATGCAGTTTCCTGGCATCTAAGTACAAAATGCCCCCCCCCCCCAAAATAAAAATAAATAAGATTGTTTTTTAAACACAACAAAAGAATGAGAAAATCCCAGGAGGAGCCCATCCTATCCTCATAATGTAGTAGTAAGAGTCAGGTGAGGAATGAGCACAAGAGGCTGAGCTTCATTCATGTAATCGGCCTCTTGGCAACATTTCCATGCCCCCTACAACCCCGACAACCCCTTACTCTCATGTTTTTGGGTTTCTTTTCATTTTATTGTATTTTATTTTACTTTTCACTTGTACAAGCACCTTGTAACATTGGTATAAAAGCTGCGATACAAATACAATTTTATTATTATTATTATTATTATTATTATTATTATTATTATTATTATTATTAGTAGTAGAAGTAGTACATAAATACACATGCATGCACACATACACACCTCCCATTCGATGGTAACAACTAGGGATGCACCGATACCGATACCAGTATTCGGTATCGGTCCGATACTGTGCTCATGTACTCCTACTCGTTAAACTACTCCGATACAACCGCACCGATACCACTTTGGCAACGCAACGTTAACCTTGTAATATTCTTAGCCAAGGAATATTGAAATAAAGAGATGCAACCGAGTTGTCGTTTATGGATGTTTAAGAACCGCGAATTAACGGAGACCCCCCCCCCCCCCCATCAGAACCGCGAATTAACGGAGCACCCCCCCCCCCCCCCATCAGAACCGCAAATTAACGGAGGCACCCCCCCCATCAGAACCGCAAATTAACGGAGCACCACCCCCCCATCAGAACCGCGAATTAACGGAGCACCCCCCCCCCATCAGAACCGCGAATTAACGGAGCACCCCCCCATCAGAACCGAATTAACGGAGCACCCCCCCCTCAGAACTGCGAATTAACGGAGCCACCACCCCCCCCATCAGAACCACGAATTGCACCCCCCCCATCAGAACCGCGAAATTAACGGAGCACCCCCCCCCATCAGAACCGCGAATTAACGGAGCAACCCCCCCATCAGAACCGCGAATTAACGGAGCACCCCCCCATCAGAACGCGAATTAAACGGAGCACCAACCCCCCCCATCAGAACCGCGAATTAACGGAGCACCCCCCCCATCAGAACCGCAAATGACGGAGCACCCCCCCCATCAGAACCGCAAATTAACGGAGCACCACCCCCATCAGAACCGCGAATTAATGGAGCACCACCCCCCCCATCAGAAACCGCAAATTAACAGAGCACCCCCCCCCCATCAGAACCGCAAATTAACGGAGCACCCCCCCCCATCAGAACCACGAATTAACGGAGCACCCCCCCATCAGAACCGCAAATTAACGGAGCACCACCCCCATCAGAACCGCGAATTAACGGAGCACCACCCCCCCCCATCAGAACCGCAAATTAACGGAGCACCCCCCCCCCCCCCCCCCCAATCAGAACCACAAATTAACGGAGCACCCCCCCCGCCCCCCCATCAGAACTGCGAATTAACGGAGCACCCCCCCCCCCCCCCCCAGACAAAAAAAAACATGTTTTCAAAGTCATTAGAACTATAATGGTTTTATTAAGTACTCGTATCGGTATTCGGTATCGGCAAGTACCCAAATGTAAATACTTGTACTTGTACTCAGTCTGAAAAAAAGTGGTATCGGTGCATCCCTAGTAACAACAATGCGCACAGAGATGCAACTGTAACTTACTACAGTCACTCATATACTACACACACACACACACACACACAGACACACATACACATACACTGCTTCTCTCCATACCTGCCAGCATCCCACACAATCCTCCAACCCCCACCTCCCGCACGTCTCTCTCCTAATCAGCTCTACTTGCTGCACATCGTTCAACTGCACCGCCTCTTAAAGACGTTCCCCCCTTTCCCTGACTGCTCAAGCCTGCTAACAACCTGTACCAACCTACCACCACCCATCACGACCCTATCCAGCACCCACCACCCACCCATCGACCAACTTATCCATCACCCACCATCACCCTATCCACCACCTATCACCACTGACCATGTAATACAGCTCGTTACTAGCCAAACAAGCCCATGGAGAGAGAGGGCTGTGGTTGTAGTCCACAGTGGACCATTAAAACTAACATAGGCCACATGAACACAACACCAACCATTTCTACGTAAGCCAAACAGGCATTCCATTGATTGATGTATGTATGTACTGTATGTATGTATGTATATAAGTGTGTGATAAAATAGAGAATGCTCTCTTCTGAAAATGCTCTCTTCTGACAATGGCCAATACAATCGATGGGAATTCGGGGGTTGGTTTATGTCAAGTTACAAAGTCCTTATCCAGACCATATGTGTCCCAAACCACAATTGAGCTATAAGCACTGTGCTCAATCCTAGCGGGGGTGGCCCGGGTGTCTATCTGGGTCGGCCTCATTGATCTCAGAGCCATTGCACATGTGAGGCTGGGAGCAGGTTGCGGGGTTGGGAGCACCTTCCAACACACACACTCCACAGAGTGTGTCTGTGTGAGGTTGGTAAAAAAGGGGTAGGTACCAAATAATAGGTGCATATACGTATATGCTGGGCAGAATCTTCTATCTCGATATAGGTCATCAAAAGCAATATTTACATTTACATTTAGGGCATTTGGCAGGCACTTTTATCCAAAACAACTTACAAAGAGTACATTTGTTGAAGGAGACAGCAATATATCGCTGTGGTACATAAAGATAGGAAGAGAGCTGGTTTAGAGAATTCATAGTTGCGAGGCTAATAGAAAAAGTAGTTTGTCAATAGTTTCATAATTGCGAGGTTGCCTGCATAATAGCATAATAGGGATAAGAGCAGAAGTGCCACTCAGTACTATTAATAATGCCAAGATGTAAGTTAGTGCTGGGGTTCACAGAGGGAAGGCGGGAGTCCAGGTGAACTTTGAAAAGGTGCCATCCTGACATGAGCCGGGAGCTCATTCCACCACTGCAGTGCCAGAACAAAGAAGAGTTGGGACTTGGCAGAGCAATGTTTGTCTGTTTTTAGTGAAGGTGGTGCCAGTCATCTAGCCGAAGTTGTTGCGCGGAGCGCTGGGGTGTAGTCTGAATAATGTTTGGAGGTAGGTAGGGGCAGTTCCACTGACAGCCATGACCAGGACCAGTGTCTTGAATCTAATGCGAGCAATTACCGGGAGCCAGTGGAGGTAGTGGAAAAGAGGGGGTTATATAGGAGAATCTTGGTAAGTTGAACACCAGGCGCACTGCTGCATTCTGGATGCGTTCTAAGGGTTTGATAGTTGAGGCACGGAGTCCAGCCAGGAGAGAGTTGCAGTAGTCGAGGCGAGTAATGATGAGGCCTTGGACCAAGATCTGTGCTGCTTCACGTGTGAGGAAGGGTCCGGCCCTTCCTCACACGTGAAGCAGCACAGACAACATCCTGCGGATGTTGTAGAGAGCAATTCTACAAGATCGGGCCACAGAGGTGATGTTGGCATTGCAGGACAGCTGGTCATCCAGTACCACGCCAAGGTTCCTTGGAGTGGGTGCAGGGGAGACTTCAATGTCCTCAATGGTGACAAGTAGGTCCATCTGAGGGTATGAAGAGAAGCTCAGTCTTGTTCAGGTTAAGCTTCAGGTGGTTGGCAGTCGTCCATTTGCTGATCTCAGCCAGACATTTAGAGATGCGTGTTGCGATCTGGGTGTCAGAGGGGGGGAAGGAAAGGAAGAGTTGGGTGTTGTCTGCGTAGCAGTGATAGGAGAAGCCGTGGGATGTAATTACAGGGCCTAGAGATCTAGTAAAGCAGGGGTTTTCAACTGGTTTTGTCCCAGGGACCACCATTCTGACTAGAAAGTAATCCGTGGCCCACTGATGTGCCTGCGCGCGCGTGCGTGCCTGCGTGTGTGTGTGTGTGCGTGCGTGCATGTGGATAGAAGGAATCTTTAACATTTGGTTTTCCATGTTGGTTATATTTAAAAACCTCAAAGAAATCTAGATAGATATACTTAAAAACCTCAAACAAATCTAGATAAACATATTCCCACCGTGTAAAAAAACAACAAAAACGGTTGTTTTTCAGTGCTAAAGAATTGAAAACAAAATGAAATTGTAGTTTGTAGTTGTACTGCATCTCAGACTTAACCTTATGTACATCAATATATAACGTACAGACATAAATGTACAGACATGGAGCTGACATGTTGAGAAAACATGCGTATGGCATGACGTTAGGGACGCAATGCATTAACATTAGCAAATCACAGGCTACCATAGACTGGATAGGTGCAAGGCTACATTCTGTCAGCGTGAATCTCCTTTATATTATTTTAAACATTTTTTTCTTATTTTAGATATTTTTCATGATATTCAAGAGTAATCTGGAAATGTGTTGAAATATCAAAGCAAATTTATAAAATCAATGGTGAACTGATCAACATAGGCTCGTGTCACGGACCCCCTGCAATGCCGTCGGTTGAAAACCCCTGTAGTAAAGGACTAGATCATCCAGAGTCAAGGGTGCAGGGTCTAGACAGGGACCCATTCCATGTGACCTGATAGGTGCGATCTGTCAGTTTGGAAGTGTTCCAGCAATGCCAAGCTCTGCCAGAGTGGAGAGGAGTATCTGGTGGTTCACTGTGTCGAACTTGGCAGACAAGTCAAGAAGGATGAGCACAGGTGAGAGGGACGAGCCTCTGGCGTCACAGAGGGACTCAGTTACTGGGAGCAGGGCCATCTTCATGGAGTGTGCAGCCTTGAAGTCTGACTGATGAGGGTCTAGCAAGTTGCTTTGAGAGAGATAGGAGGATAGTTGGGTAGAGACAGCACATTCTAGGGTTTTGGAGAGGAATGAAAGGAGAGTTTCCCTGTAGTTTGTCTTTGCAAGATGGCAGATTTTGCTGCTGACACGGCTGAGGTGAAATCTGAGAGGAGGTGATATATCATATATCACAATATAGTGTTTTAAAATAGAGGATACATTGAAGAGATTGAATACATTTGCGTGACCTTGTGCCGGGAATACGGACACAGCTCTCACTTTGGTTGTACAAGGACCGAATGGCTGGGACCAACAGCGCCAGTAGCCCGGTGTTTCCCCAGGGGACACGGTCATAAGCCTTCTCAAAGTCCACAAAGCACTTGATGGGCAAACTCCCATGACCCCCCCCAAACAACCCTGCAAGGATAAAGAGCTGGTCCACCGATCCAAGGCCAGGACGGAATCCACATTGTTCCTCCTGAAGGTGAGGTTCGACAATCAGCCAGAGCCTCCTTTCCAGCAGCTAAGCAGTGTGATTCCCAGATAATTGGAGCACACACTCTGGTCCCTTTTTTTTTTTAAATGGGGACCACTACCCCAGTCTGCCACTCCACAGGTACTGTCCTCGACCTCCACATAACACTGAAGAGGTGTATCAGCAAAGACAGCTCAACAATGTCCAGAGCCTTCAGCATCTCAGGGCGAATCTCATCCACACCTGGCGCCTTGCCACTGAAGATCTTTTTGACTACTTGTGACCTCTGCCAAGGATATGGGTGGGGCTTCCCCCAAGTCTTCACACTCTGCCTCTTTCTCAGAGGACGTGTTGGTCAGCTTCAGGAGTTCCTCAGTGTTCTTTCCACTGCCCGACAATATCCTCAGTCTGGGTCAGCAGTTCTCCACAACTGAGTACAGCCTGAGCCAAGCCCTGGTTTCCCTTCCTGAGTCGTTGAACTGTTTGCCAGAACTTCCTTGAGGCCAACAGAAAGTCCTTCTCCATAGCCTCCCCGAACTCCTTTTGCTTTGGTGACCACTGAAGCCACAGCCCTTGTGGCCTCCAGACGGTACCCGTCTGCTGTTTCAGTAGACCCCTGGGTCAACCAAGCCTGAAAGGCCTCCAATCTGACAGCTTCCTTCACCACTGGTGTCCACCAAAAAATATCAAGGCACAGCTGAGTGCCGTAAGATGGTCACACTGACAAAGGCTCCACATACAGTATGTAGTTGTTGTTATTGTTTCTGTCTTTGCACATGCTGCACTGTCGCTCATCCAGTATGATTGACTTGAAGCACTTTTGGATGTTCGCGCATCAATTGGCACGGACAGTAAACCTTTGGTCCTCGGGCCAGTCAGCTGTTTACCAGCACGCTGCCGGCAGAAGAAGAAGAGAGGCAAACGTGCCAGAATTCTATGGCGATCCTGGACGCGATGCCATAACCCACCGCTACCAAGCATTTTCAATCCCTGGACAATAAATTGGATGAACTATATGCACAGATTAACTTCCAGCGGCATAGTGCGAACTGCTGCATGATGGCGTTTACGGAGACATGGCTGAACCCTGCATTACCTGACTTGGCCATTGCCCATGCTGGTTTCTTCATCTACTAGCAGGACAAGGGAGTCAGGTAAACGCAGGGGTGGAGGAGTATGCTTTATGTTTAATTATCGCTGGGGTTCGGATATCGCAGTACTCATAACACATTGCTCACTGGACCTTGAGCTCTTATCTATAAAAGTACGGCCATTCTACCTCCCTAAGGAATTCAGGAGTCTACACCCCCCCCATTGGCCAATAAAACGCTTGATGACCTGTATGGAGTAATTAATGGACGAGAGAATGCTCACCCTGAGGCAGCATCTATTGTTGTGGCCAACTTTAAGACAACTAATATGAGGAAAGTTTTGCCTAAATATCACCAGCACATTAACTTTCCTACCCATGGTGATCAGACTCTTGAACATTGTTATTCACACCTATGGAACAGCTACAAACCCCTCCCCCACCTTGCCTTTAGTAAGGTGGATCACATCTCCATACTTTTCCTCCCAGCCTACAGACAACGACTAAAACATAAAAAAACTGTTTATCAGGCAGTTCAATGCTTGAGGGAGGAACACAAACCCCCTCTTCTGAACTGTTTTGAAACCTCAGAATGGCAGATGTTCTATGAGGTAGCAAATGGGGACTTTGATGAATACGCAGACTCTGTCTACATCTCAAGTGTTTTGATGATATTGTCCCAAGGGCCAATGTTAGGACTTTCCCCAACCAAAAGCCCTGGGTTAATGGTGGTGTCCATGCTAAACTAAAAGCACGGTCCTCTGCCTATAGCTCTGGGGACCCGGAGGCCTTGAGGATGTCCAAATACGATCTTTGGAGGGCAATCAGAGATGCCAAAAGAGCCTACAGGGACAAGTTGAACTATCATAGCTCTGACACCACATACGTATGTGGTGTGGATTGTGGCTATCACAGACTTTAAAGGGAAAAATAGCAGTGATGCCCAGCCCGTCGCCTCTCTCCCTGATGAGCTCAACACCTTCTATGCACGGTTTGAGGTGAGCAACACCACTCCAACAGCGAGACTAGCTGAGGACCAGGACGACTGCACTCTGTCCCTAACCATGGAGGACCTACACCAAGAAGTAAACCCACGAATAAACCCACGGAAGACTCCATGGCCAAACTGCATTCCAGGCCGTGTCCACAGAGAGTGCGCCAGCCAGCTAGCGGAGGTATTCACCTCTATATTCAACCTCTCCCTGTACAAGTCTGCCGGCCCCACCTGCTTCGCCGTACGGAAGAAACCTGTAGCACTGACCCTGTAGCACTGACCTCCATCATCATGAAGTACTTCGAGTGGCTAGTAAGAACCCACATCGGTTCCACCCTTCCTGACACCTGGGACCCCGTTCAATTTGCATACGATCCCAGCAGATCTACGGACAACGCCATTGTGACAGTTCACACCGCCCTCTCCCACCTGGAGAAGGGAAACACATATGTGAGGAGGCTACTCATTGACTACAGCTCAGCATTCAACACTATTGTGCCCATCAAGCTCAGGACCCTGGGGTTAAACTCCGCTCTTTGCAACTGGATCCTGAACTTCCTGACAGACCGACCCCAGGTTAGGATGCGGAGTCTCACCTCCTCTGTACTGACCCTGAGCACCGGAGCCCCTCAGGGCTGCTCCTCTACACATCGATGGAGCAGAAGAAGAGAAAGTCTCCAGTTTTATGCTCCTCGGTGTGTTCATCAAAGATGACCTCACCTGGTCTAGGCAAGCAGACTTGGCTGTGATATACAGTAGTTATATATGTGTATGCGTGTATATATATATATACATGCATACACATATATAACTTGAACGGCACAGTATACATAATGCGATAAAACAATATACATAATAGTTGTAAAAAAATATACAATATAGAATAGAATACAATAGAATAGAACTTTATTAATCCCAAAGGAAATTCTTGTGCCAGGTTACATAGCACTACAGTACAATAACACAATACGGAAAACAACAGAATAATACAAATAAACTAACAGATTTACAAATTTACAGTTAAAATATACAAATATGTGGGCAAGATGAGATATAATTGAAGTGTAATATTATTGGACATGATGATGAGAGGAGATGAGATGTAGTGTGACAACATGATAATAATAATAATATCGCACATGATAGAGTATTGCACATGATGTTGGACAGTAATATTAATAATATTGCACGTAATACTGAGGAAAGTGCACATGATGTTGAGAGGTAATATTGCACATTACTGTATATTGCTGTGTTCATTGTTTTGTATTTCCACTGTCCCTCCCACAGAGGGGGGAGGAGTTATAGAGTTTGATGGCCACAGGCAGAAAGGACCTCCTGTGGCGTTCTGTGGTGCACCTCAGTAATCTCAGTCTACGGCTGAAGGTGCTCTCGTATGACTCCAGTGTGGTGTGCAGGGGATGGGAGGCGTTGTCCATAATACTGAGTAGTTTACTCAGCATCCTCCTCTCCGAGACCTCTACCAAAGACAAAAATTCCACTCCCAGGACAGAACCCGCTTTCCTGATGAGCTTATTGAGTCTGTTAGCGTCGGCTGCCTTCACCCTGCTGCCCCAGCACACAACAGCGTAGAAGATGACGCTGGCCACCACAGAGTGATAGAACATCTGTAGCATGGTTTTGCAGACGTTGAAAGATCTGAGTCTCCGTCGGAAATACAGGCGACTCTGACCTTTCTTATACAGGGCCTATGTGTTTTTAGTCCAGTCCATTTTATTGTCTATGTGAACACCCAGGTACTTATATTCCTCAACAATGTCTACCTCGGTCCCCCTGATGCTGACCGGGTGAGTTGGTTGCTTCCTGAAATCCACCACCAACTCCTTAGTCTTAGAGATGTTGAGTTGCAGATGATTTATTCCACACCACTCCACGAAACTGTCCACCACACTCCTGTACTCGGACTCCTGCCCCTTTCTGTTACAGCCCACAATGGCAGAGTCATCCAAAAACGTATGCAGGTGGCAGGACTGTGAGCTGTATCTGAAGTCTGAGGTGTAGAGTGTGAACAGGAACGGGGTCAGGACTGTCCCCTGAGGTGTTCCCGTGCACTACAGTGTCCGACATGTTGCTCTGCAGCCTCACATACTGTGGCTGACATGGTGATTGGCCCTGGAGAGAGGAGAGGGAGGAGAGGAGAGGGGGGAGGGCGGGAGGGGGGAGAGATGGATGGTCTTTGCTCCATAGCCAGTGATGGTTCTCATGCCACTCCACACCTCCCTGAGGTTCTTCTGTTGAAGCTTCCTCTCAAGCTTTCTTCTGTAGCTCTCCTTGCCCTCTGTGATCTTTTCCCTCAGTTCTCTCTGCACCTTCTTCATCTCCTCCTTGTCTCCACTCCTGAAGGCAGCTTTCTTCCTGTTCAGTGATGCCTTGATGTCTTTAGTCACCCAGGGTTTGTTGTTGGGGAAGCAGTCTGTGCAGAAATGTGCATAGTCCGTTATGCAGCCTGTGAGTCCGTCTCTGTCCTGCCCATGTCCATCACAGAGAACATCCCAGTCTGTCAGCTCAAAACAGCCCTGGAGAGTCTCCTCTGCATTCTGAGACCACCCCCGTACAGTTCTGGTGACCACTGGTTGCCTCTGAACCGCAGGTTTATAGAGGGGCCTCAGGTAGACCAGGTTGTGAACTGATCTGCCCAGAGGGTGGAGAGTTTGCTGTATGCCTCCTTAACATTGGCATACAGCAGGCCCGCACCAGTTGAAAGACAGCTAAGTCCACTACAGTGTCCGGAACATTGTCATGTCTCCGTGAAGCACATAACAGAGCCCTCTCGAAACACACTCTCGCTCCTTGTGAGTGTTGTTAACTCGTCCATCTTGTTCACCAGAGTGTCATGGTCGCGACCGTGTCTCCGGGCTCCCGGGTTCCGGTGCCGCCCCTGGATGATTAGCGGGGCTCCCGGGCTCCGGTGCCGCCCCTGGAGGATTAGCGGCACCTGTGCTACGCTCGCGGCTGCCGTGAATGAACAATTAGTCACGGCATAAAAGCCCCGGCTTTCCACCCACGGGTGTCGGACCATTGCTATTGTTATGTTATGTCTTGTCTGGTCTGGTTACACATTACTTGTTGTTATTGTTAAGTCGATGGACTACCCATATGGATGCCTACCTGCCTGTCTGTTCCTCACCTGCCTACCTACCTACCTGCCCGTCTGTCCCGCACCTGTCTGCCTACCTGTCTCACGGTCAATAAATAACATTTCTGTTCAGCATAACCCCGAGTCCTGAGTCTAGCGTTTGGGTCCTCCTGCCCCACGTGACACCAGAGATCGTACGTTCCCCATGACGATGGATGGGAGATACGGTCGATATCTTCTCTTCTTTAGCCATCTTCTCCTCCCGGCCCTGCAGCCCCGGTATCTCCTCCTCAGCTCCCTGGGGATGTCGGGTCTCCCGCCGGCCCCACCACACAGTCGGAGGTTCAGCAGCTGATCTCTTGTGTAAACAATGGAGCCCAAACAATGTAAAAGTTGACTCCAGAAGTGTTGATAGTGTTGGATATATATACAGTATATATATATATATATATATATATATATATATATATATATATGTGTGTCCTTGCTATTTTATATCTTATCTTTTTTTGACGACTCTTTCGTCTGCCATGTTCAGAATGGCCTTGTGTTATGAAGAACATGTGACAATAAAACCCTTTGACTTTGACTGTGATTTTGACTTTGAGGTGAGGGGAGTGTCTGGTTTGGGGACCTCAGAATTGCATCCCTGCTCTTTGCAGAAGATGTAGTTCTGTTCATCAGACCGTGACCTCCAGCACGCACTGGGATGGTTTGCAGCCGAGCGTGAATCGGGCAGGATGAGAGTCAGCACCTCCAAGTCTGAGGCCAGTGGAGTGCTCCCTCTGGGTTGGGAGTGAGTTGCTGCCTCAAGCAAAGGGGTTCAAGTATCTCGGGTTCTTATTCACGAGTGAGGGTAAAATGGAGTGGGAGATGGACAGACGGATTGGTGTGGCATCTGCAGTAACGCAGGTGCTGTACTGGTCCGTTGTGGTGAAGAGGGAGCTGAGCTGGAAGGTGAATCTCTGGATTTATCGGTCCATCTACGTTCCAACCGTCACTGATTGTCACAAGCTTTGGGTAGTGACCGATAGAACGAGTTCTCCCCGCGGAGCACGGGGAGAACATGCAAACTCCACACAGAAAGGCCGGGAGATCACCCACCTGGGCACCTCAGAGTCAATAGCGCCCCAGGCGGGAATCGATCCCAGGACCGTCTTGCTGTGAGGCAGCAGTGCAAGCACTGTGCCACCGTGCCCACAATGCCCACAATGTCGGCTTTGTTACTACTTCTGATGCCAGCATAAAGGCAGAACGGAAATGACCCCCCCATTCCGTTTGTACCTTTTACACAGAGGCAAGGTGAAATTAAGCCCCAACAACACAACAAAGCAGCTATGTAAAAGCGGCTATGTAAAAAACATGTAACCAGTGGATGACTTGTTTTTAGTTCCACCCCCCACCGCTGCACAACCACCCTGTACTTTGTAGCATGTACATGTTAATGTCAGCCATAATGAAGACAGCAGCACTCAAAACATCATCATACAAGAAATAAAAGGCCTGTGAGACCATCAGAGTTATGCTGGAAAAAGAAGAAACAAGCAGAGGTAGTAATAGTTGGTGAGAGTAGTCTGTCAACATCTCCACCGCCTGCACACTTCTTGCAGACTGAGATGGAAGCAAATAGGTCTAATTCATACAGCCTCTGTGTGTGTGTGTGCATGTGTGTGTGTGTGTGTGTATGTGTGAGTGTGTGTGTGCGCGCACAAGCATCTTTTCTGTCTTGCTGCAAAAGTGAGGGGAATTAGATCTATGGTTTGTAGCCTTCATCCCTTCCCAGACAGACTTGTTCCGGCTCAGAGGCGATGCCTAATCCGCACCGCTCTCTCGCTCACACTCCCGGAAAACGACTTCACACAGCTGCCTCGAATGCCCAACACAGCAATTCTCGCCTGAGTGAACACCATACACACACCCCTACCACCACCACCACTCGCCTCCTCCTGCACAGCCCAGTTAAAAAAAAGTTAAAGAAGAAGGGAAAAAAAATGGGCAGACCTTCCATAGCTCATTTAACATAGAAATCCTTCCTGCCCTCTCCACCGTGTGGGAGTGTGGGAGGGGGAGGGCGGGGGGGGCATAGAGGGGAGAACAACAACAGTCCCTCTCCATCATTTAAGGGCCTGTTCCTCCAGAGAATTGTCAAACCCAGCCAGCACCACTACTGGGCGAACCCAGCATGCTGGATTTGTGGAATTTGAGAAAGTAGCCATTTTACATTGTGTCTGGCTCATCGCTCCTAGTTTTGTTTTGTTTGTCAAACCATTGATGTAAAGAATTGCAGAATGCATGCAGATCTGGCTGCGCTGTGAGAAGATCATTGTTTGTGTTTGTGGAAAAGGTTCGGCCAAGGAAGATGACAAATTTGACAACTGTACAGTATATTATTTTTGGAGATCCAGAAATGTTATGATATGACACTACAAGAGCATCGTTCATTTTGTGTGATTATTCAAAGGCATATTTTGCTCTTGATATGTATATGCAGCAGTTCTCTGTTCTCTGCTTCTATACCCGACATGCTGCTCGGAAACTGTACTGTACTGCCATTAAATGCGAGATAAATCACTTTTTCACCCCATTTTGCCAACTGTGACACATCTTAGTGCTTCACATTTTCATTGTGAAATCTGAAAATGGCTACAGGTTTTACATATAAGCAGTGCTTGAAGTGGGGGGGAAAAGTGTTGGTACTTGCATGTTGGCTTGTGTACGGGTCGGTATCAGCAAATCATAAAAAATTACATTGTACATTTCTACAGTGAATAAAAGATACTAGGAGATATTGCTGATGTTCACAACAAATATATTTACTCTCTATTCACATTATGTTCTGGTGTGGTGTCACGCATGGTCTTTGTGCCATTTTAAAGACAGGCCAAAATTATTGGCGTTAATGTTACATTACATTATGTATGCTGCTTTTCCACCGCATGGCTGGACTCGACTTGATTCGCTTTCCAGTACAGATTTAGTACCCTGATGTGGTGAAAATCTGCTAAATGTTAAGAAACAACTCCGTCACCAGTGGATATTAGACCAAAATAGTAGACAACATTTATTAAGTATCGATACATATAATGAGCGCTGATGGATCGTTCTCAGTCAGACACACTAACAGTGGGGTCTGAGAGCGAAGTGGCCAAAGAGACAAAGGAGTTTGTAAGTTTTATAGTCATTTTCCCGCCCAAACATGGCAGGTTGCGACAGATAATATACACAGCTAGACCACAACGTTTGGTCACGGTGACATACGGTGACATTTTTGCACGTAAACAGTCCCCCCAGTTGTGCAACACTTTGGAGCATTAGTTCCCTTAAGGGTTTATGGCAACCATAAACCATACACCAGTTCCTTAGAGTTTGTGACCAGACATTAACAAGGCTGAATGTGTCCTTAATAGGAGATGGTCTGTAGTGAAGAGAAACATACTGTATATGCATGCATAATACATGACTATATGTAATTTTCCATTACACCTGAGCACCCCCTCCGTGTAGCAGGACGTCACAGTGTCGCCGTTATTGAGCTGGCTGTTTGTCACAGCAAAGAGACAAAAAGAGAGCCTCAGCCATTTACAAAGTTAATACAAGTTACAAGGTGAATATGCAGCATTTTTGATAAGAATCGCAATGGTGAAAAAGACGAAAGATTCAACCCTTAACCTCATATAGCATCAAGATGATGCTCAATTCAAGTTCAAGTTCATTTAAATTGTAATTACTTGTTAATTTTTGTGTAAAATATAGTGAATGGCAGTTCAGATGAGGGGGATATAATATATATAATATATAATATAATATAATGTCTCGGTGTGCATTTGGAGTGATCTTTAATAAATCCATGTTTTGGCAAGGTTGTTTATTCATAACTAAAATAAACTAACCGTCATGTTATCAAAAGCAACCTACTGCAGTGAAAGTATTGGCTTGTAGCGCCAACTATCAAGATGAAAGATCCAAACAGATGTATGTTGTATGTTACCAATAAGAGGAATGTTGAGAAATGTAAATAGGCTAGTTAATATGCTTTAATTTTTTAAGCTGTTATTTATTTCACAATTGTTTATCAACATTAACGTGTAATTCTGACAACCCCAGTTTGCAGGTCAGCTTTTCGTATCGCCTCAACTTGAAACCAGGCCCGGGGCCAGAGGGGGGCTCAGTTGTATTTTCTGCCTCCCTAGTTTAAGTTTTAATTACCATAGAAAAATAGCAAAAACAAGTAAAATATTGGACACGTCAAGATACGAGTCTCATAATGAAACAGCTTCATTATAATTATTATTATTATTATTATTATTATTATTATTATTATTAACAGCTTCATTATAATTCATTATAACGAGAGAGCGAGAGAGAGAGAACGACACGGCAAAGGCGCCGATACCGTGTGCTTCGGGACCCAAGCACCCACAGAAAATGCTGAGCACCCATATGCACCGATTACATTGATTTGATTTAAAAATCCATGGTTGGTTCTAGATTGGATCAACGGGAGCGACTGCACTGCTGTGGTTATTTCGCTGTAGGTCCCCTGCTCCTAACCCTAACCACCAATCACAGAGCATCGCTCCAAACTCCACCTTTGTTTTATGGACTGTTGCCTGCCATGTCACAAGAATTTCACTGTTCAGAATGGCCCTGTGTTATGAAGAACATATGACAATAAAACACTTTGACTTTGACATTGACTTTTCACCTGGCCCAGCATACGCAGCATGTGCATGTCAGATGAACCACTGGTGTCGAGCAAGGCTAGCTGGAAACTTTACAAATTGGACATATAACATTCCTGTGGATAGACGATGATACCACAAAAAACAAGGTATTTAGTGAGGTTTGCACAACAGCTAAAAACAGGAAAGCCCCGCTTCCATCAACCACACACGCTGAAAGTAACTTCACACTTGACTTTCAGCGCCACAGGTGCTTGCGTGTGTGCGTACATGTGTGCGTACATGCATGCGCGTGTGTGTGTCGGTGTTCGCTGTTAATTTCCTATGCCGCTAAAATGCATCGAGGGTCTGGCATTCAACGTTTGAGAGCACCACCCTGCAGTAACATAAATCGGCGCCAGATAAAACGATCACATCACATCACCACAGCTGTGAAATAAATGTTTTGCTGTTATTTAGTCAAAATGCCATTTTATTACCATTGAAAAAAATGCTGAAATAGGCATAGCAGGATGTAACCTACTGTTTTACTATCAGACATTTTTTTTAACTGCCCCCTCAGTCACTTCACCCGGACTTGCTTGGATGGAGGAGCGGGTACTAAAAAAGTTACCAGGTACCAGGTACCAGCTTGTGCCGAGTTGGAAATGCTCTAAATCGAGCCGGGTCTCGTCGAATCGAGCCGATACTATGCAGTGGAAAAGCGTCATTAGACTGTATGTTGCCTGAAATTGCCTTACTTCTAGACTAGCATTACGTAGACCAGAGACTTGTCGAGAATGAGAGCAAGTGAGTGTCACGTAGTGCCCCCTGGGTAATGTAGTTTATGTAGGAAGAGACGCAGAGCCCGACATTGAGAGGGCAGAAAAAAGTACCGGCAGCTTGTGAGAAGTGCTGATATGCAACAAAAAGTCACGGTACGCCAAAGAGTAAAATGTAGAAGTGCCGGTATGGCATACCGGTGCGTACCGGCCCACTTTGAGCACTGCATTTAAGTGCATGCTGAGTACGATGGCTGCCAGAAGGTATGGTGGCCTATCTGGGTCACAGCACACAACTAAAAAAATAACAAAACAGCCACTCATAGACTCACTCTGAAAAATACCTAATTCCTCACAAACCAAATAATGATACAGGACATAATGTGATAGAATTTTTTTACAACTAAAAGCAAACTTTAGCCACTTGCTCTTTAGCTCCTTTTTCAGAACAGATGTGGGAAGAGATCCCGGAGCACACAGAGAGAGAGAGAGGTGGTGTTAAGTAAGTCACAGTGCCTTGGAGTGCCATTTTGGATCTTTCGGGCATGTTGAAATTAAATGGCTATTGAAGTGTGGAGGAACCTGTGAAACAGCAAATATCTGTCTCCATATGCTTAAAGTTACTATAGTACTTGTCAGCAAGAATATCACCTTCAACTTCTCTTGATCTCCAGACAATGGCAATGCCTGATATGGTGTGATTGAAAAAAGAAGAAGAAACAGTGAGACAGACAGGGAGACAGAGACAGACAGAGACAGAGAGAGAGAGACAGTGAGATAGAGAGAGAGAAAGTGAGATAGAGAGAGTGAGAGAGATAGGTGATTTATCCCTTCACAGCTTTTTGACACTAAATTAAACTGTTGAGTCCATTCCCCCATGCCAGCTAGTTATCTTTCCAGGCTAATTTAACACCATAATTTACATTTCGTATAAAACACATCCATGATTTGGTGCCGTCAACGCCGTACATCATCCACAGCGAGCCTCTCCAGTTTCGCTTGGAAAAAGGGACGGAATTAGATCATATTCATGATGCAATTAAACACTTCGGTGGGAATCGATGTAAAACCGATGAGCCCTGCGAACAATGCATATGGTGGGGAACATTAGAACACATTACCTTCTCCCTCTCACCCGGATCCTTCACTCCATGGACGCAATCTAACCCCCTCCCCCATGCTCAACTACTAAATTGCCCATGGTAACCAAGTATCAGATGCTGAAGTGATGTGAATTAATAAATAGGGGGAAAACTGTTTACTTGCTTGCACCCTGGGTGAGGTGAGAATGTGTGTGGGAGTAAGAGGGACAGGTTTATCCATAAGGGGGAGGGGGACAGCGTTATTATAAGCATTGCTGTTTGTTTATAAAAAAGCAGTGGTCAATCTTTTGCCTGCAGGAACCCCCGACTGAGTTGATAGTATTGACCAGTCTTCCTTGGGCGACAGTGTGGGGTTTCCTTAAATGGACGATGTGGAGGGTAGGAGGACATTACGGTGGATGCATGTTAAGCCTGGCAACCGGCCCACAGGACCTGGCAAATGCACTGCAACATCTAGCCGGTGTTACACCACCTCACCACATTTTAAATAATCGGGTAGACAGTGTGGCGTGCCATACACGCCCGGCATCACGCCATAGAACATTGAGCCCCTGTCACACATGCCTCCACAGCTGTCAGACTCACTTTGATGCTAGACAGAAAAAAAATAAAAACACAAGAGAATTAATATATAGGATATATATAGCATATACTGTATAAATATATAAACACTGTATATATATTGTTACATATAACAATTCATTAATAATTACATTTAGATATCTTTAGATATCTCATCTTTATTTTTTCTCTCTTTTTTCTATTCTTACGTTGGTCCTGTTGTATCCTCTGTTTTTCAGCTGTGGCCAGATTTTACTTGTGAAAGTCCAAATTTATTGATTATATAGAAAGACAAAAGAAAAAAGAAAATTACATTTCAGAATTTAAGAGCAACACAATGGGAGCAATTTGTAACCACTTCTGACACATCAAGTTAGCCCCTCCAAGTGAAACGGTAATTATGCCTAATAGGTCTTCTAATCTGTCCACCGGGGGGCGGAACCGGGGTTCAGGCTAAAGTGCTGCAGAGCACCGTGCCATGTCATGGGTGCGATGCGGCAAGGTGGAGACCTCCACCTCCAGGATGAACCTCCACCAACATCTGCCCTCCTTCTCCTCACACACCAGCAAATTCCAGTGTCAAATAAGGGAATAAACGGTAGACAAAATGCATTTGTAGAGAACTACTATACTACTAAAATAGTGGCTAGGACACAAAAGTGCTTTTCCAAGTCCCAAACCTGGAAGCAGCTTAACTGCCAGAATACCTGCTCTACCACCTCAAGCCTGACATGAAACTATAACTGGAGAATAAAGCTTGATGTTTTTTGATATCAGACAAACGATTTCCATGGTAAGCCATAGTTCCAATGCAAAGAGAGAATCCTCCCTTTAGTCTCTGACTTTTCACAGCATCAGAACCACAGCAAGTGGTGGGGGTTTCAGGGGGTCTGGACTGGACTCACCTCCCACCATAAGACCCCTGCTCGGTGATGTGGAACACTGTGTATGGCACTCGCCCTGGGCTACCACCACACAACCCATGTGTCCTCAACACAGAATGACGTGAACGAGGGTGGGCTGGTTCACCCACCCTGCACCCATGCCTGGACGCATCGATACTGAGAAGTGACTGCCGATTTGCTCTACAACTGCCTTGTTTTATTCGGCAGCACCAGGCCTCTTCCTCACCGCCTTTCCATTGCCTTAATCAGCAAGGCCAGCATGGCCGGACAACAAAGCCATTGTCTCCCTAACCGGGGGAGGCAGTGGATCACTGGCACTCTCCACCCTCTCCCTCTCTCCACATTATTATCTCAGCACCACACTGCTATTTATACTAGCAGGGGCATTTCCACAGATTTGTTTGCCGAGAACAATTACAGTATGACAAATGGTCCGTCATTGCCATCTATCAGGTCCACAGCTGACAGGAATCCTATAACCATGGCGGCCGTTTGTCCCTCCCGCTCGCCATCTCTGGGGTCCCATGCTCTCGTATCCATGACAACGTGCAGGCCACTCGCTGCGCACCACCTCCACTTCACGATAAGAGACGGCGGTCCGTGAGTGGCTTTGGAAATTTGCCTCCAGCAACTCATGTAACCAACGCCCCCCCCCCCCCCCCCCACACACACACACACACACACACACACACACACACACAATGCCCTCACATGTTTGTGATCATTGCCCTATACACATTTTCACTTTGAGACACGCACGCACATACACATACAGGCAGTCAATCACAGTGAATATAACATGAACATACCTTTCCAGGTCTCACAGTGTCAATTTTATTTGCGCTGGGGCTATCCAATCCTCAACATTAAACTCACAGTAACATTACCTATGGGGGGTATCCATAAAATAAGTGAGTGAAACAGAGGAACTGTCAGGGGCTAACTCCCCCTTCCCCCTTCCCCCTTCCTCCCCTCCCTATTCCCTTCCCCAGTGGATAGTGGATAGAACTATGTATATTTAATTGGGTTATACATTTACAACCAACAGAACCGTTATTTCAGACTTCATATTATGTATAAGTATGGCTTGTGTGTAATTACAATTGTTGTGACAAATGATGTGTCCTTGTTAAACACAACAATACATTGTATTGCTGGTGCTAGACTACCGTCGTGCCACAACACCTTAGCATTTGTAGTTACTGTAATTACAGATGACAGTTTAAAAAACAAAACTAAAAAGCCCTCCCCCCACACCCCCACCACCCTCACATTTGCATCATCTTGGCAAAGTGTACACAGTAACCATTTTTTTTCCTCTTTTATCTAAATCCATTATTTATAATTCAAGATTCAAGATTCAAGAAGTTTATTTGTCACGTACACATACAGGAAGTGCAGTGAAATTAAAAAGTGGTGATGCCCAGCGGAATGTGCAACAGAACAAAACAAATATCACAAATAGAATTGGAGGAATCAGAATCAGAATATCCATACTACTATCAATCCTGCACTGGCTACCCATCAAGTACAGAATTGATTTTAACGTTCTACTGTTTGTTTTTAAGGCTCTACATGGCCTGGCACCCCAGTACATCTCCGAACTCATTCACCCACTCTCCAATCCCAGGACGCTCAGATCCTCTGACCTGCTCCTCCTGTCAGTGCCGTGGTCGAGGTTAAGGGCTCTGGGCGACCGCGCTTTCTCAGTTGCTGCCCCAAAGCTCTGGAACCCCATACCATACTCAATCAAATGTTCCCCGTCCATTGAACTCTTCAAAAACAATCTTAAGACACATATGTTCAGCCTGGCATTTGAATGTCTGTGAAGTTTTCCTGACTATTTTATCTATTTGTTTTAACGTATATATGATCTTATTGCCTTTGTTCTTATTGTTGACTGCTTTTATGTTTCACTGTACAGCACTTTGGTCATCCTGTGGTTGTTTTAAATGTGCTATATAAATAAACTTGATTTGATTTGATTTACTAAGAAACTCTGTTTTAGTCTCTCTGTTCTAGCAGTGTGGCTGCAGAGGCGCTTACCTAACCACAGCAGCTGGAACAGTTCATTGTTGGGTTAGTGAGGATCCTTTATGATCCTGCACACTCTGGTTCCACATCTCCTGGATTAGTGCGTTCAGCTGAACGCACTACCCTCTGCAGAGCCCTCCTGTACTGAGAGGAGCTGTTGCCCAACCAGGCAGTGATGCTTCTTGTCAGGATCATCTTCACAGCACCAGCATAGAAGGTCTGAAGGATCCTCCGTGAAACTCTGAATTTAGTTTGTAGTCAGATCAGTCAGTGATGTGGACTCCCATGTACCTGTAGCTGCTCACCCTCTCCACAGCAGTCCCATTAATTAAGTAGTGTGTAGGACCTCTGATGTTGTAGTGTCCTCCTAAAGTCCACAATCAGCTCTTTAGTTATGGAGACAGCATGAGGTTGTGGTCCTGTCACCAGAGTGACAGGTTAGCAACTTCCTCTAGGAAGGCCTTCTCATTGTTACCGGATATCAGGCCCACCACCACTGTGTCATCCGCAAACATGACAAAGGTGTTGGATCTGAACCTGGCCCACAGTCATGTTGTACAGGGAGTACAGTAGGTGCCTGAGGACCCTGGGGGGATCCTGTGTTCATGGTGAGGGGTTTTGAGGTGTGTCTGCCCACCCTGACAACCTGGCAGACAGGAAGTCCAATATCCAGGCACACAGGGGGGTATTCAGTCCCAGCTCAATCAGCTTGCCAGCCAGTCTGGTGGCAACTATAGTGTTGAAAGCTGAACTATTGTCAATAAATAGCATTCTCACATAACCCCCCTTCCAACTGTCAAGATGAGAGAGGGAGCTGTGCAGTACTTGGGAGACAGCATCGTCTGTGGATCTGTTTGGCCAGTAGGCAAATTGCAGCGAGTCCATGGAAGGAGGTAAGAAGGCACAGATGTAGTCCTTGATCAGCCTCTCAAAACATTTCATGACCACCGAGATAAGGGCCACTGGTCGTAGTCATTCAGGCATGCTGGAGAGGCAGTCTTGGGCACAAGGAAAATAGTGGACCACTTAAAGCAGGCTGGGACCACAGACTCAGCCATGGAGAGGTTGAATATTGTGGTGAACACTGGAGCCAAAAGAATGACATCGCGGATACAAGCGGCCGAAATGTGTTTCCTCCACACGCTGGGCTCAGCCTTAAAGATAGAGTGAGGAGCTCAGACAGCCGGAGGGAGTTCAGAGTAGAGCCGCTGCTCCTCCACGTCGAAAGGAGTCAGCTGAGGCGGTTCGGGCATCTGATTAGGATGCCCCCCAGGTGCCTCCCCTTAGAGGTTTTCCGGGCACGTCCGACTGGGAGGAGACCCCGGGCCAGACCAAGAACCTGCTGGAGGGATTATATATCTCATCTGGCCTGGGAACACCTCGGGATCTCCCAGGAGGGACTAGAGAGTGTTGCTGAGGAGAAGGAAGCCTGGGGGACCCTGCTTAGCCGGATAAGCGGAAGAGAAAGAATGGATGGACACTGGAGCTAGCTGGTTAACACAGGTCTTCAGCACTCATCCAGATATGCAATCTGGAACTGAAGCTTTCCTGGTGTTCACCCTCATCAGAGCCCTCCTCACGTCATGCTCAGTCACAGAGAGAGTGTGCTCATCCCTAGCAATGGAATTCACTTCAGCCAAAATCCCACTAGCGGTGTTGTTGCTAGCCTCGAACCGGCATAGAATAAGTTCAGATCGTCTACGGATGCATCGGCACTCACAGTTGAGGGGGATCTGCCCTGGTAGTCTGTGATAGTCTGTAGCCCCTGCCATAGGCGTCTGGTTTTGTGCTGCTCCATAAGTGACTCCACTCTGTCTCTGTACCTCCTCTTAGTGTCCTTCAGCGCTCGCCGGAGTCTGTAGGACGCCTCTTTGTATTCGTCCATCTGGCCGGATACGAGGCCAGAGTTGTAGGCAGCAGTACGGGTCTTCAGGGCATTGTATCGACCCACGTTTTTTTATTAGGAAAGGACCTAACTTTAACCGTGAGGACGATGGTGTCTGCTAGCGTTGCTATGAAGCTCATCACTACAGCCGTAGACTCGCTGACGTCACAATCTCTGCGGAGCTACCACGCGCTATCTTACTTACATTATGACGCAAATAAATTACTTAAGGATAACCCAAACCAGCAAACTGAAGGGACAAAAAGGAGATCACAACTGTTCAAAACAATAAGCTGTTCAAAATTCTGGTCTGGTCTTTCTGGTCAGTGACGTGGGTGATGTTTTCCTCCCAGGGGTCACTGCACCTGCCCAATAAGATGCTCTTAATCCCCTACAGAGCTCTCCATTAACCTATGCACTGTACCCGTGTGTTTATTAGATCCAAATCTGTCAGAAATATGCACTTCCTCATCTCGCTTTCTCTCTGGGTCTCCCTCTCTCTCCCCGGTCATGGGGTCAAGTGTAGGGACCACCTGAATTTGTAAGGCATTTTATGAGGTGAGTGTAGGGTGAGGGTGGGATGGGTAGATCGGGAGGAGGTTTGTGAGTATTGGGATTGGGGGAAGGGAAGCGCTATCCCCGCTCTCCCAGTGCAGTCCCTTCCATCCCGTTGGCTTGGCAATAAATCTTTGTGTTTTACGATTAGGTACATAAAACGAGCCATAGATCTGGATGGTAAATAAGAGCTTGTCAGCAGGAATGACACCAGGCCCTGGCTCTTCCCCCTTCTTAATAAAGAAATCCAGCCAATCAGGATTCTTTAATTGAGCTGATGGGCTAAACGGCGTCCAATAAATAAGTCTGATATTTCCGCATGGATTTCTGCGATGAGACCCTGACAGAGTGCTCATATACAGCCAACAAACCAAATGGAATGTTTTAAAATACATTGAAGTTAATTGCAGCGGTGCTGTACCAAATTGTAAAATGTAGTGTTTTTTTGTTTTGTATTGTTCCCTTTTGCTTCACTCCATGTTAAAAAATAGCTATGTTCTGCATGCATCTAATTACATTTATTGGATAGCATGCCGGGAAATTCAGTGGATCAATCCATCTCAAGTATATCCAAACTATATGCAGGTACACCAGGACACTCACATCTCTTAATGGAGGCCCAATCCATATTGGCAATTAACCACTCAGAATCTGCCATTAGATTACTCCACTTACAGTGTATTTACTGTTGTTGATGTTGAGGCATTTTCTCCCGGGTGTGTCTTTCAATGAGGAAGTGGAAGGTGGGGAGGTAGGGTGGTTGGGGGGGTCTACAAATGCATGGGCACAATGATGGACACTTCCTCTACAGCGCCAGCTAATCATTGTTGCGATTCGTTTACACTGGTCCGAAATGACTCCCTGAATGGCCGCCTTTGCATATTAAACAGATAAATGGACAAGAGGGAAACATCAGTGGGGGTCACTGAGTGAGGCTGAGAGAGAGACATAGGGGGCCTTTCCACCAAAGTGAACCGAGAGCTGGTTCTGGGCTGGTGCTAGTGCCAGTTCGGAGCTGGTTCAACTTAAGAACCGGTTTGCTTTTCCACCGGCTAGAGAGCCTCAAGAGCCAACCCGCCCCCACGTCATTACGTCACTGTACGTCTGTATAAGTCTCCGCCTTCCCAGCAACGCGAGCACAACAAGAACAATGGCGGACTACATCGCGATACGAGTGATCTTGTTTTTGTAATTGTATATTTTGTTACTACCTGTTCTGTCATAACTCAAATAAAAACTGAATCTTATTGGTTTCTCTGTTCTTTAAGTATACTGAAGCAGACATGTTAACAAAATGTTTATTTAGAAAAACAATGCTGCTCCATTAATTCACGGTTCTGATGGAGGGGGGGTGCTCCGTTAATTCGCGGTTCTGATGGGGGGGGGGTGCTCCGTTAATTGGTGGGGACATGTCCCCAGCGTCCCCACTAAATTCTACGCCCATGCTCGGTACCAGGCACAGTTTCTATTAAACATCCATAAACGCCAACTCGGTTGCATCTCTTTATTTCAATATTCCTTGGCTAAGAATATTACAAGGTTAACGTTGCGTTGCCAAAGTGGTATAGGTGCGGTTGTATCGGAGTAGTCACTTCCATTGTCGGGGTTTGTTGTGAAATGGAGCTCAGAAAGTTTTTGGCGGACTTGCTAATCCCGCCCCCAGCCCGCTCCCAGCCACTGACGTAGTCGGTTCTTAGTTGGTTCAAGTCTGGCCCAGCAAAGAGTTGGGGCCAAGAACGAACCAGTTTTTCTGGCCGAGAGCCGGTTCTTTGTCTGTCGAAACAGGAAGAACTGGTTCGTTTTAGGCTCTGGCTCCGAACCGGCCCTGAAAATGCCTTGGTGGAAAAGCCCCCATAGAGTCCAGGGCAATGCGGAGCTTATAATGTGTACAAATGTTAATGCTGTTAATGATTGATAGCATAGTATGCTGCTGTTCATCCCCTTCAGATTCAGACAAGGTGTGGATGGAAAAGTTTCTCAAACCTAAGACTATATCAGCAGCCTATTCAGCATAACTGCATATAAAGTATGTTCCATAGCTGCATTTCACGGGTGTTGATGTGAAGTGATCAAGTGCAAGGGAGGGATGGAGGGATGGAGGCTGAGAGCAGGGAGAGAGACCGCATGGCTACAGGCATGCAATCAGCTGAGGATTCAGACGCTTCACCCAGTTTGTACAGTTCCCTAATCAGAAAGCGCAAGGAAGGAAAAACAACGCCACCGGCATATCAGCACAAAAGATTCAAAACATTTTTATTAACGACTGGGAAAAGTTCCCCCCCTTTAATGGGGAAAGTATTGCTTTTGCAAGAAAAGGTGGTGCTAAATGGTGAGGGAAAGTTTTTTTTTACATTGCCAGTTAAATGTCGCAGTTTAAAATAAAAAAAATATTTTATTTTGTATGATATATTTCTAACAGTTTCCTGAATTGTCAATGTGGTTCTATCTGTTACAAAAAAATCTGCTAGTGTGCAGTTTTACTGATTTTCTGTCCTGTTCTTTTAGTATTCTGCCAACTCTGCTGGTTGTTGACCTAAAACATTTAATTACTTCAATACGTTACAAGGCTAATGCAATTACAAGAGAATGTAATTGTTCGCATCACTAAAGGGAAGTATTTGGTATATTTATTTCAGTCAAGTTCAGTGTTATGCTCAATTATCAATCCAACATTGAAAGCCAAAATGTGAAAATGTCATTCTGTTAATAACACCATTCAAGTCTTTAATGTTACGTTGCATGTTAAATATTGCAATCTATAGGCCAGGGCAACACAAACCATATACGAAATGCTTATGTAGTATTCCACACAAGTTCTTTATCCATTTTAACAGCACTGACCACAAACGCATTTTAATTCAATCTGAGGGTTTTTATGGTGTTAGGCAGGTTTCTTGGTTTGGATTATTTATTATATTGTGTGATTACATTAACTACCACATGCCATGATGGTAACCCGCCTGTGTGATGGAAGCATTTTTCTTCCTTCTATGCCGTCCTCTTATTTTCTGCTCATTATTAACCGAAATAATAGTTTTAGCCATTCGTTGCAATCCCCTCAATGACGATCTTGTCTTGAGAAGCATCTTCGTGAGTTAACTCAGTCATTTTGCAGTATTTAAAACCCTGAGAGATTTACTTATTCTGGAATATGGCACACAAGAGTATATGAGTATTAAACACCTAGCTGAGGGATATTTAAGATCATTTTTGAGGGAGGGATTACATTCCCCACAAGTCTGCCTCCATAGTGAGTCGCCAGCTCGCAATCACAGACGGGCTGTTAACGTTAGGTTTTAGCTGTCCTGGTTATACTACTTATTCAGATTTTACCCGTATGAACATTTGGTGTTACTATTAGTATTTTTGGCTAGTACGAAGGTCCTCCACATTACACTACAGACTCTCTGGTAAGGCACAGATGGGAGAGAATGCCAAAAGTGGATACCATCTGTCAATGTGTAGAGTAAATTAGGCATACTGTACAAGGTATCTTTCTCAGGGATGCCAACATATAGACAATTATGGGATTATAGGATTCGAACCCAGCAAATTGGTAACCCTTCTTTGTACAGTCCCCAAATGACTAGGTATTTAAATAAATTATACTATATTATTGGGTTAAAATAAGTAGGTAGATACTAAGAAACTACAGCTGAACCAAGAAAAACCTCCATTATTATGTGTAAGTAAGTAACTGAGTAAGTAAGTAAAGTTTATTTATACAACACCTTTCACAGAGCAAAGTCACAAAGTGCTGCACAGCAGTAAAATAGTTAAAATAAGACCATCAAATAGTAAGAAACAATAAAACAGAAAAACAAAGGACATTGAAACAAAAAACAAGAAAAATATGTGTCATGATCCGCTTCACCCGCAGTAAGTTTCCACTCTCCCCACCTTCCAATTACCAGCCACATCACTTCCATCTGTTCTCAATACCAATAAACTCTTTCTATAAGCTCCTCCTTTCCACACACTCATCGCCAGATTGCATCTTCGCTTTCACATGCAAAACATTCCAGTATCTCTCAGATTGATTACCTGTTGCCGACCCTGCCTGTCTCAGACCTTCCTGCCTCGTCATATTCCCGGTGAACTCCTCAGCCTTCTGTCTTCGCACTTCCTGGTTACTGTCTGCCCCTCCCTGTGGATGCTTGGCGTTCCCCCACTACAACTTTGTATCCCGGTTTCCCGATCATAAACCTGTCCCCGACCATCCGTCTGCCTGGTCCTTCCCAGTACTTCTACCCTGCTGACTGCTAACCTGGATCTACTGCCTCGACGACGACGTGTTCTGCCTTCCCCCTGCCAGTACTGCTGCCCCCCTACAGACTATTGTGTGTGTGTGAGCATCCCCACCCTGCTCCACTCACCTGCTCCCCTGCCCGATGTCCCCTGCCTTCCCCAAGCCCCGTGTCACCATTTCCCTTCTCGCTGAATTAAGCCTGTCTACTGTGCTTGTGATACTGTCATTCTGCCAAGGATTATATTAAAAGACATTTCAAATCGTTCCTGTTGTTGGCTGTGCTGCATTTGGGTCCAATCCACACCCATTACAATTATGTATCAACTTAACCCGAGTACTGTGAGGTTTTGACCATTTTAGGTTGGTAACAACTCATAATACCTTGGATAAGTAACTTGAATTGATGTGTAATAGAGGAGATGTTTCTAAGAATTGGTTGCCAACTTTCCGAGGAAGTATGTAATTATATCTATGTCGACCAACCTAAAATACACAAATACAGTACTTAGTTGAGTATATATATACATACTCAACTAAGCCATATATATGGTAATTAGGGACTTGAAAAGGAAGGGTTACCAGAAACACTATCCTGTCATTCTTTAGTAGCATTCATGATGAAGCAAGCGGGTGGCAAACTAGCAGAGATGGGGCTTTGACAGTAGGTGTGCGGTCGGCTATCTGCATACAGTAAAAAACATACACATTCCTGTAAATACAGACGGCTGTCCAGTAACTGTCTTTCTGGCGATGGTGGTATCACTGTAGTCAGATGTTCCACTGATTAAAAATTGATCCATTTGGAAAAATCTAATCAACTGAACAGGATTCTTTCATGTGTAGGGGTGGGGCTGAGAGCATCCTGGGCAGGGAGACGTGTGTGTGTGTGTGTGTGTGTGTGTGTGTGTGTGGGGGGGGGGGGGGTTGAAGGCATGACCCAGAGAGGTACATACCTGTTATTAACTCCTCCCCACCAGACAGGGCCCAGACGGCCTGAATTATTCAGCAGTCTGGGAGAAGCTCTGGCCACTTGCCCTATTAATGCCTGCCGGTGGAGGCCAGAGACTCTAATGGTCACTCCAGAGCGGCAGAAGGTCCCAGCGGACTAGAGGGGGGCACTAACGCCTCGCCATGGGGGGCAAATCCATCAGTCGCTGAGGTCACAGCGGGTTAATGATGCTGCACGTCTAGACGAACTTGCACTCCTGCTCAAACTGATCGAGGGGGGATTGGTCTATATGTGTGTATTAAAATCTTTTTTGTTCTTGGACACATATTTTGATGGTTTGTCTGATTTAACCCCATACTTCTTTCCACATTTGACCGTCATGATAGGAGGATGTCCGATGTCCGATGGAGGATGTGAGCCTATGCGTATCCTAGAGATAGTACAGCAAGCTTTGACAAACATAACAGAAAAGGTTACAAAAAAGAATGCCACCTCTGATAACGAGCACAGCCCCTCTCTCATCATCGTCCTCATCATCATCAGTATGGCGCCAAAACAATCCAAACAGCTTGAGGTAGCCCTCAACTCCACCACAGCCACACATCACACACTCATTCAGTAATCAGGCCATCTCTCCCGGCGAGGCCATGGGCAAGGCCTATGCCAGGGGAGAATTGAGGGGGGTAGTGCTGGGCAGTGGTCTCTCTCTCCTCTCTCTCTCTCTCTCTCTCTCTCTCTCTCTCTCTCTCTCTCTCTCTCTCTCTCTCTCTCTCTCTCTCTCTCTCTCTCTCTCTCTCTCTCTCTCTCTCTCTCTCTCGGGATGCAGAGTAGTAGTACTCGCCATGTGTGGTGTCACCTTGATGACAGAATTTGTCCACCCTGTCGGTTTGTATGGAGAGAGAGAGATAGAGATAGAGAGACACCCACTCATCATTCACTAGGAGGACAAATGGTTGCTGAAGTCCAGACAGACAAGTTGGTGGGAGGTATTCCTATTATGGTTGCCGCAGAGATTTATGCATTTCAAGGTTGAGTTCCATGGAGGGAGAATGTGTGCTCGATACGTCTGATGAGGCACAATGAGTTCAGCCTTCAGAAGGCACGATCTCTCTCTCTCTCTCTCTCTCTCTCTCTCTCTCTCTCTCTCTCTCTCTCTCTCTCTCTCTCTCTCTCTCTCTCTCTCTCTCTGATCACACACATTTTTACTGTTCAGGTCATCCTTCCTGCCATGATTGAACCAAAATCAAGGGCACCCACATGGCCCCCACGCACACACACACATACACACACAAGCACAAATTTTGCACAAATGTAATTTCCACAGCTCCTGCACTCAAGGTGACCATGCACATAACGCAGACCCACATGGACCTTCCTGGTGGCCTCACCCTGCCTCAATCTGTATGAAAAAACAACAACCCAATAACATGGAATGGTGGATATAGGCACTTAACACAACAAAACTAGAACTACATTATTACCAAAAGTGACTTAAAAGCACTGTATCCCAGTCTGAATGTTGGGAGTGCATTCATGTGTGGATCATCTCCATCACAGATTCCACAGATTCACAGGATGTCCTTCTGCCAGTGTTTCTAGGGAGGCTAAATGAGGCCAGACTGTCCAGTTCATATCTTGCACCAGTAGTGGCACCTGGCCATGCATCGGGGCTTCTGGACCCCCAGGCTGATGGGCCCCACTTACTTTGGCTCTGAGCACTTCTTCTGCAGAACCCTGTGCAGCAGTGAGGGCCCTGGAGCAATGTTTAGCTAAACCCGTTGGCCTACGTAGGCAAGGGAGACTCCCCAGAGGGCTGAACAATCAGACAATTTCAAGATCATGAAGCATTAAACCAATCCCGGCAGGGTACACTAATTAAACAGCCGAGCCCGGCACAGCCAACCAATCCCCACAGAGCAATTAAATCCATCCCCTCTAAAACACTGTGGAACCTATCTGGGGAAAAGCAGCATGGAGAGAAAGACAAACTGGGAAGAGATACAGCTAGAAAGGGAGGCAGGAAAATTAAATTTATCTGGAGAGAAAATGGGAAAGAACCGTGGGTTCAATTCACTTCTTTCTTCCTGTTTGTTTTTAGGATTAAGATTTACCACTCCTCCCCCCCTTCCCCCTGTAACATACAGTGAGACATAAGTGCAATAGATAAATGCATAAATGTGATACATAAATGTGAAAAGTGTGCATATTTAATTGAGATCAAAAGAGTTTCTGAAAGCACCTTGAGAGAGACAAGAATAGCGAGCACACACAGGCTGAGCTGCCGACATTGCCTTGGAAAAAGAAGAAAAACTACAACACCACAATCAATACCCCAAACGCCCTCCGCCAGAGAAACAAATGAACAGGTGACAACAGAGCGGCATGAGCGGAGGTGACATCACAGCAAGTGTTCAGAGGGCGCAACAAAACCAAACAGACAGGCAGGCAGGATGCAGCAGAGAGAGAGAGAAAGAGAGAGAGAGAGAGAGAGAGAGAGATTTTAGGAGCAAAGTGATCTATGTGATATGGTCCTCATGCCACCAGTAGCCAATTGAGTGTGTGTGTAAACATATAAGAAGAAAGTGAAGACAAAACAAGGGAGAATGGATGAAGCGGTTTATTGTCCCAGACTGTCTATATGGATGAGACAAATTAAACACAGGCCAATGATGGAGCTCATGACAAGGCTGAAGGGTGCAGGGTTAGGAGCAAAAATGCACATGCTGGAGACAAAGTATTTGCGGCCGTGAGTTCCGGAGGTGTGGACAAACAGATAGACTGACTCCATCTGTCTAGCTTTCTCCCTCTTCCTTGTTCTCTCTTTCTCTCCCTCTCTCTATCTCTCTTCCTTCCTCCACCGGAGGAAGGTGTATAAATCAAGAGAGCCCCCGCTTCACGTCGGCACTTCCCTGCTCCTCTCCATTAAAAATGATAAACTGTACCTCTTGAAGCCACTCGCTCGCTTTAGGGTCCCAAGTTTCCTGCTGAAGAAACGTGGCACAACGTGCAGCTCAGATTTATTCCACAGCCCTCCACCCTCCCCCCTCTTCCTCCTCCACCCCATTGTTGGGATGAATAAGAGAGTAATTAACTGTGTGGAGAGGGGCAGCTGCGTAGACAAGACCAGCTATCACACACACACACACACACACACACACACACATACACACACACACACACACACACACACACACACACACAGAAACAGGTCTGATTCATCTGCTTTTGTTGCCATTAACGCACCCTTTGTGCCATTTCTGACAAATAAGAGCACATTGACTAGGTAAAAAGCAAACACACACATGCAAACACGCACACACACATTGGCTTAGTGAAAAGCAAATGTCATATCTTGGTGCTCAGAGCACCACAGGGCCATATCCCCTGGTTTATTTATTTTATTTTTCATATCCCAGTTTGTGTCTCTCCCAGTTAAATGAGGACAAATCACGCACACTCCCTCCTCTGAGCAAACACACACACACAGTCGTACTTAATAGGTGAATGGCATTGAGAACCTGGAGAAGGAAAGCAAGGCATTGATCTCAGGAGCATCACCGTTCAGCTACACACTCCACCCCTCCTCCCACCACCAGATGGTAAGCCAGTGTCATGACACAGACACACAGACACACAAAACTCCCTGAAGCCTGCACACACGCACACACACACACACACAAGCACACATTAAGACAAGTAACTTTCTTTGTTGTTTTTATCCATGAAGGAGGAAAATGGACAATAGAGGGATGAGTTAAAGACAGCAAAGCACTGCCAAACACAAGAGAGAACCTGGGTGAGAGAAAAGTGAGCGAGAGAGAGAGAGAGAGAGAGAGAGAGAGAGAGAGAGAGAGAGAGAGAGAGAGAGAGAGAGAGAGAGAGAGAGAGAGAGAGAGATAGAGAGCGATAGAGAGTGGGAGAGAGGGAGAGAGCAAGGGATTCATTGTAAACTCTGAAAAACGAACGAGCTGGCTGGTGCTCAATATGTCTACAGTGCCATCAGACAGTCAAAACAAATAAAGCAAGTCTGTGGCTCAATATGGACTTGCTGGGCAGTGGACTGGCTGTTAGTGGCCGCAAAGCCATAGTTTGCACCCCCGCATACACATGGAAACGTACTCAAACATACACATTAACATACATACATACATACATACAGTACTTGTACACATTTGCAAATATGCATACATGCACACATACACAATTGCACATACGTACACTAACATACACCATCAACTCCTTCCTCCTGGCTGAGTGCACAAGGAAAGGAGGGCCTCTCCCCCTTCCTGCACACCATTAATGTGTCCCTCAAGTTTTGTTATAGCTGCTTATTTACTCCTGTAAAGCAATTGTTCCAGACCAGGCGCAGTATCAACAGATCTAAAGACAGACATTCACACATAGACACACACACATGTGGACACACACATGTGCACATGCACACACATGTCTAACATGTTTCAATGTGAGGAACGGTTGCTGTCACATACCCATCTATGATCAATCTATTCTGTTTTTGTACTTAATTAGTAGTCTGTGTGTGTGTGTTTTTCTACCTGCATATGATGGAAGATACAAGAGAAATATGATACGTTTAAATCATGATGACATACATTGTGGATTTTACAGTATAAGGTATCATTGTTACAGGATAGGGACAGCATAGTGTGGTGGATGTTCCACTCCCAGCCAAAAGGTGCTGAGTTCGATCCCCAGTGTCTGCAGCCAACCTGTAGACACTGGGGACTGCTCCTGAATGATATGTTTCTGAATTCACTGTGCTTGCTTCAGTCGCTTTGGATAAAAGCATCGCTTTTCTTATACAAAGAATCCTAAATTATGTGTGCATGTATGATGCCAGTCATGTGACAGCTGAGCAGACAGGTAAGAAACAACAACAATAGGAGCACAGATAGTGACATGTTAACAGCTCAGACTTATCAAATGGCTGCACATTCTCTGCAAATGGGGGGCAGGAGCCACGCAAAATGAAATGGATAGGTATGGAAATCTACTTGAAGGAAGGTCAAAGTGATTAAGCTGACATTAATGACAGGCCTTCTCTTCTCCTCTCTTCCTCGTCTCCTCTCTCCCTCCCTCAAAATGCTCACTGTCGCTGTCTCTAAACTAATTTGTCATTCCACTTCCAACGTCAAAGCATCTGCTTTGAAGTCACAACCAGTAATGCACAGAGAGGTTAAGCAGCTTAATGCTCAAGTCTCTTTCTCACTTTAGCACATATCACTTCATTTACACGTTACGCCTACTGGATGACAATTCCACCTCAGATTGACAACAGATTGTCCGGTAGAAAGGACTACTTTGTTTTATTCAGTCTTTGTTGCTGCGAGACAACTTTAAGATACATCGATTCTCAGTTGCAATCATAATAACATAAAAGCGTGTTAAAGAGCTCCTATCTTACCACCAGGTGTGAGTGTGATCAGCCTAACAGTTGCTACAGTCCACTGGGTAGGCTGGTAGGCTAATCTACCCAGCATACATCTGGGTGGACACCAGTAAACTGGAGATTCTGAAACGGTTTGTAATGGCTAACCACACTCACACCTGGTGGGATAGTAGAAGCCCTTTAAGAGATAGTTTATACGACAGGGGTACTTGTGATGATAGTCAGGCTGCAGCGCTGTGCATTTTCAAAGCTCTGCTTAATCTACTGAGGAAGATCTGACAACATGATGAGCAGACAGGAACAAGTGGAGAGGAGTGGAGTCGAGTGTGTAAAGTAGCTCTGACGGAGAATTTAAGTGCTGGTCGACTGCTCTGAAGCTACTGCCTAGCCAGGGAGGCCTAGCCCTCCCTGGGTTGTGCAAGTAGTGTGACACAGTCCTCATGAGCAGGAGTGACACTCGTCTGTGCAGGAAAACCCTGGAAATCTACAAAGATGCGACTCACTTATCCTCCACTACCTGCCTGTGCTAACGGATATTAGCGAGGGATGTACCAACGCATGAATGAAAGGGAGACAGACAATTTTCACAGCCAATTTGTAATTGCAGGGTTTGGGGTATTGGGAGGAAGTGGGACAGGAGAAGAGGAGAGGGTGGAGGGGGTGCTGGCAACTGCAGAGCTTGCTGGCAGGAGAGGCTGCCAGGCTCACAAGCTGCAAAGCTATTTCACTGTTTGGCAATACTGTTCCCATATGTGGATTTGCGCTGACACCAGATCAGTCACATCAACTGAGTCATGCTAAATGAAGCACAATCAAAGGCTTTTGTTCCTGAGCTAAAGAAGAAAAGACAGAAATAAAAAAAAGACAACTTGTATGCCTTTTAGGGCACACAGACTAGAGAAAGAGAGAACACGGGAATGAGGCCATGAGAAACAAATACAATGAAGTTTATTACACCATATGAGTGCAGCATTGCAACATTACAAAAAAAACTGAACAGTGGGATTATTGTACCATGAAGTTAGTCAGTCCATTAACAATTACATGGAGAGTAAAAGTTTTAAGAGATGCTTTGATGGTAGCTCGGCAGCTTTTCAAACCCCCTTAACATGCTGGAGGACCAAAATCTCACTTGACAGAGCCTCTAATTCATGAATGACGCAAAAGCGTCAACTGATATAATTAGAATGACAGGGTGTGACAATAATTAAACCTATTAACACCTGGTGGGACATCTAGATATATTCATAATTTAATATTAACATTGTGATATGAGAGAGGATGTTGAATTAAGTTATTATAATATTGTGGTTATAACAAAAATACTTTTACTTCCTTATACCTCCCCTTCCCATTTATTAGCCTAATTTAGCAGAGACTCTACTAAAAATTCATCTGCACCTATATGGTACTGATATATGGATGTAATAGTTATTCATAGGTATTCATTTTTATAGATTGTTTATATTGAAAACTATATTGGGTTCATCGGTCCGAAATTACTCCTGACCTTCCACACACTTCTCTTCCACCTGAGCTAAAATGGTCTACCTGAGCTACAACCTCTTGCCTCAGAGCTGCACCTTGGCAGGACCTGGCAACACAGCCCCTGACCCGTCCTTTTCCCACAGTTGCCCACAGAAACGCCATCTGGCCGGTGTGAATGATCGCTGTGGAAATGTCAGTGTGACCTGAAGCCAGTGGGGAACCAAGGTCATTCTACCTTGATGATGGTGCTCCTCACACATTCTCTAGCTCACGTTATCCTGCACTTTTCTCTAAATGTACTGTTTCAAACGGTGGCATTATTATGCAGTGAGAAACAAATACATCAATTAATGATGTATTTGTAAAGTAATTTTTTTTAATAAAGTATTGCTAAGCCTTCTTGTTTAGTCATAGCCCAAATTGTCATGTGGAGGATGCTCTATATCTCTGTGATACAACAGTTTAGGCATTTAGGTTACAAAAATGTGCCATCACGCTCATTTGTATATATATATATATATATATACATACTATTTAATACACTATAGACGTAGTTGCTGTTATTGTAGACTACATCATCGATTCCGAACTGCAATATGCTACTATAACCAGAAATAAACAATGCTCGCCCTTTGGCTCCCATAGACTAAATGAGTGATCCAGCGTCTGGGGGTAGAATAACATTCGGCCACACAAGACAACCGAGAACCGATCTGATTTCTTCTCGGCATGCTTTTCCGCTGGACTTGGATCGCCATGCTCCTGTCATTTCTCATGTTACAGAACATCAATCATACAGCAGAGACGGTGCCCTTGCTCTGGCCGAGGCTGATTTACAAACATTAGCGGGGAATACAATTACACAGTCCCCGGCCGAATATCTCAATGCGGCTTCAAAAAGGGGGAAGGACGGGCAGCGGCAAAGAAAACCGTTTGGGTTTTCCAACGTTATTTAATTTAAACTCAAAATGTTGCTTTCGCCGACACTGCGAATAGACTGTCAGATCGTGGTCTATGAATTCAACTTCCAATTGTCGAGGTTATAAGGCGAGGCATATATATTATTTAATAAAGCTATAATATACACGAGCGGATACGCTGAGACGAACTGTTAACCTGCAAGATATTTACGCTGTAAAAGCCACGCATGATGGAAACCATTTGATCTCAATCTAAAATATAACACACAATTTGAACGTTGAAAGTCACAGGCTGCAAAAAGACAGCTTACTCGTGTTAAAGGCTTAATGTTGCATTGTCAGGTGACGTGACATTGTAGTCTACGCTGCAAAATATTTTTTTTCTAGTCCAATTACACCGTCGAACGCAAAAAAAATGAAGACAGCGGAAAGTTTCTGAATCATAAGCACATAAGTTTACTATACGCAAATAGACATTTATATCATATATATGGTTCCGTATGACTCGGTGGTGAAAGAGGCAGCAGCAATGCAACGGGGTAGCCTACGACACAAATGGCATAAAACATTTAACTGGTACAAAAAAGTTCGTACGTCCAAGCGTCAAGATTCACGGGCGCATTAAAAGTTCCCACGTTTCTACACGGGCCGTTCTTGTTATGAGAACAAAATAATGTTAAAATGTTGTGCTGTCCGCGGTGCTGATCCCAGTGGCGAGCAGGCTGCAGAGCGCCCGTGCTGCTCTATGGTCGCTCCATCGCTGATCAATGATTGAACCGAACAAAGGCAGAAAAGGATCAATTTCTAATAACTATCCATGCAACGCCGCGGGTTTCGTTGCAAATTGTGCAAACGAACATAATACACATTAGGCTGAAGCACAACATATTCTAATAAAATATATAAAGAGAAAGGTAAGGATAACACCAACCTGAAGACGCCGTAGATCAAATTTCTTCCAATATTGAAACATCGATCCTACATCGGCGGCCATCTTGGGGGATATTGAAGAGATTTTTTTTAGCGGCTGCAATAAATATGTGGGCTGGATTCCCCTCGTTAAACAACGTTTACGATTACTGGTCGCACTTTGAAAAAGTAACGAATAGACTTCGAATAGACACGGGAGTCCGACGGCATCTTTAGGAAGTCTCCTGACATGTTTGGTAGTGGGGGAGCAACATTTGAAGCCACAGATTTAGTAAACTAAAAGAAACTATGCATGCGTCCGTCTGAACAATAACTGGACAATTGCACTTGATTTTGCTTTAGCAACCTTATCGATACTGACGCAAGGGGAAGATCAATAGCGTGTGGGAACTGAAAGGGAATGACGTTTGTAAATTCGTGGAGATCTTAATCCACACATATTTGAGACATCATATCTACAAACGACACACACACCATAGCCTATAACGGAAAATAAATATCTAAATAATAAATAAATCCATATAAATAAATAGGTTAGATTTTGTTATTGTCAATTAATCTAAATACGTCATATAGGCCTGCCGACAGCCAAGTTTATTCTAACTTTATGAATAGTTGCCTTTGTACCCTACCTGCATTATCAGAAGTCAACCCACAGTTTGTTTCTTAAACCGTGAGGCTATGTCAAATAGATATAGCTGACTTGAAATATTACTTTTCTTATAACCTATCGCACAAATGTGTGTAGGCCTATAATTTATTTTCCAATTTATCCTCCTGTAGGCTTATCCAATTTTCCATTTCCACTGATATAGATATGAGATGATCGGTGCTGTTCAAGCTCATTATTAAGTTAATGACGAGCGTTTTTTCAATCATGAATGTACCCTACTTTAAATATAGGCCCTCAGCGTATATTTCATAATGAACTTATGTGTCACTTATGTGTAAGTTATGCAGTTCATTTTGTGTATGTCCAAGTGCAACAGAAAACAGAACTATGTAGCAAATAGGCTACCTATTAAGTCCTAATTAGCTTTTTGTTAGAAAATAACAATAGTATAAGGTTAAACCGAAGAACAGTATTTCTTCCGAACATGAAAGCGAAACCTTGATCGCAGATGAGGCGTGTAGCTGTCGGGTGTACTAATTTACCCAGTCATATGTGTTCAGGAATGACTTTGTGGCTATTTAAAATATGTTAACACATTCCATTGGTCAATCAACACACAACATGGTTTGATAACCTACATATACAAATCCTTACCGTCGTGTGCGCCATCTGTTGGACATACAATGCATCTCAAGTTTAGTGCTGTAGCTATGAATCTTACATGAGACATAGGCCGACTATATATTTTCCCCCAAACCTCCACTGTTCAAATGTGCATCAAAATACATTTTCTGTATTCAAATTAAGGTAAATGGATTCAGTTATTCATCTAATGCAGGGGTTTTCAACTGGTTTTGTCCCAGGGACCACCATTCTGACTAGAAAGTAATCCGCGGCCCATTGATGTGCCTGCGCGCGCGTGCGTGCCTGTGTGCGTGCGTGCCTGCGTGTGTGTGTGTGCGTGCGTGCATGTGGATAGAAGGAAGCTTTAACATTTGGTTTTCCATGTTGGTTATATTTAAAAACCTCAAACAAATCTAGATAAACATATTCCCACCGTGTAAAAAAACAACAAAAACGGTTGTTTTTCAGTGCTAAAGAATTGAAAACTAAATGAAATTGCAGTTTGTAGTTGTACTGCATCTCAGACTTAACCATATGTACATCAATATATAATGTTCATGACTTAAATGTACAGACATGTAGCTGACATGTTGAGAAAACATGCGTATGGCATGATGTTAGGGACGCAACGCATTAACATTAGCAAATCACAGGCTACCATAGACTGGACAGGTGCAAGGCTACATTCTTGTCAGCGTGAATCTCCTTTATATTATTTTAAACATTTTTTTCTGATTTTGAGTAATCTGGAAATGTGTTGAAATATCAAAGCGAATTTACACCGCATGACCACAGATTCAACTTTTATTCGCTATTTTGTCCCAACACATGAACACCAGCCCACCGGGGGTCACTCCTGGCGGCACAACCTTCACCAATGGTGGCACAAAACATAAACACACAAATAACTAAGGAACAACACATATAAACAACCCTGCAAACAGCACCAACAATGGAACACCCAAACATTACTTTATTAACCCAAAACCGAACGACACAAACATTTCCAGAAACCCCTCGCGCCCCATGCATCATCAGCGCGGCCCGCATACCCCCCCCCCCGGCTGCTACAATAGTATTAAGTTAGAGAGACATAGATGCTACATGTGATACATTGGGCATGTGCTTTATGTGTATTCATGGTGACAGAAGCACGGCCATTAAAGTGAGTAGCCTATTTGATAGTTGATAGGTGATGAATGGACAAAGTGACTGAAACAAATGTAACGGTCAAAGACGTTATTGAATATCGCCTCACTTTTAGTTAGGTTTTGTAAATGTATTGTTTATATAGTGCTTTCATCCAAAATGCTTTACAGTTGTCTCACATTCACCCATTCGTACACCAACGGCAGTATCAACCATGCAAGGTAACAAGCAACACATCAGGAGCAGTTATTTAGGCGGAGCACAGGGATCGAACCAGCAACCTTCCTGTCGCCAGACCCCCTCTTACCTCCTGAGCTACTGCCGCTTTTGGCTATGAGAGCACGCTGTCTTTCCAGTGACGAATGCGGAGTAGGAGGTAGAATCGGCTGGTGCGTTATATTGAAGTGACTTGTGTTGTTTATGTGCTAGAGACCTGAGGTTCTGTGTGACCCATTCTCAATAAATAGTGAAACTAAATTATAGAGTGTCGTCTGCTGTGAGTGGTTGTACCGGAGCACGCGCTGGGCCTACACTACCCTTCCTATGCTCGTTTACGACATTAATTAATAAACATGCTGTTAACTTCTGTCTCTTGCTTGTAAGTAAGAGTGCTGTGTCTGTTTATTTTTAACATTCTTAAGAGAAGATCCCCCCACCATTCTATAGAAAAAGTCTACTCAGCAGGATGGGTTAAATGCAGAAGACGCATTTCCACGGGCCACCCTCCCTGCGTGTGTGTGTTTGGCGGCGCGCACTTCCCGCTGTGTGTTGTGTGACCAATATGTGTGGATTAATAAAGATCTTCTTCTTCTTCTTCTCTACTCAAACACGTTAAACACAATACAAAATAATTATGAAATAAACATTTTACTTGTATAATGCGCCAGCATAGTCGTCTGCATTCATTAAAAAATCCTTCCAATTTGTTATGAGTTTATTTTTGGTGTGATCACAATACACTTCGGCTACTTCCTGGTTGTGCAATTTGTGGGCCGCCGACAAAGGCTTTTCCATACTCCGCGAGACGCGAGACGTCTCGTCTCGCACCTACGTCTGCGAGAACAAGAAAAAAGTTTCTCGCCGCACTGGACATTTCCATACTCCGCGCAGGACACTCCTCAAGGCCCGCCCAAGCAGCACACGTTCTACTACGCGGCAAAGCATTGTAGGGAATCAGAAATAAACAAAACAACAACGAATACATTCTTTAAATTATGACAGGAGTGTTATATAGATGTTTCGATACTTCTCAGCGGCCTCGGCCAGCTGTTCCTCCAAACTATCCATTCCTGTACAAACTTTTCCGCGCCGGCGTTTTTAACCACGCCCACTTCCATAATTGACCAATCACACAATAGTTCTCGCACAAGACGCGAGAACAAAGTTCGGCCGGGCTGATGTGTCGAGAACGTCTTGCGAGAACACCTGCCCTGCGTCTGCGAGACGAAAATGACGTCATTTTGTGGGCGGGGCACTAGGTGCGAGACGAGACGTCTCGCGTCGTATGGAAAAGCCTTAAATGAGTGAGTGTGGGGGTAAGTATCGTTTCAGCAAGCACGTGACCAAAAGCAGCTATCTGATTGGCGGCTTCTGATTTTTACCAGGGGGTGCTGTGAATCTCATCCTAAAGGCGCCCACTTTTATTGGCAGCGAATCGGCAATGCTTTCGTGTTGGTGTTCTGATGTGATTGGACAATCCTCAACGCGACAGAGTGTGGGTCAATGGGTGGAAAATTGAGTGTGTGTTCTGTCATATTATTAGCGTTAGGCACGTGTCTGTAGTGTGTGTTATGTTGCTTGTGTGGGGGTGACTGACTGACTTGAACATGAATGAGCCAGCCATGGCCTTGGGGGTAACCGGCGTGTATCGATGATGCTGATTACTCCAAAAACATTATATACCTGTAGCCGTGCGATGTATGGAGCACAGGACAATTTACACATTTTAGGATTCTGTAATTGTGTATTTTATATTCATGTAAATTGCAACCCTGTTAATGTGCTTGTGTCTTGCCAATTAATTTTTGTGGTTAAATAAAGGTTAAAAGAAAACTTGCACCTTGAACATTGCTTCCCATTTGTTGTTCAAATTCAGATGTTCCTTAGTTCACTGCCAATGGCATTCCATCCTAATAATTGTATGTGTTGTGCTCCATGTGTGCATCCTGACTGAACGTGAGTAAGTTAATCCCAAATAATGGAGGTGTCATGCAGCAGTAGAGAGGAACGGGGGAAAGGACCCAAACGGAAGCAACTTAAATGGTCTTTAATAACTAAAAAAACCGGCATGCAAACCAGGCACAGAAAAAGGCAAAACACTAGAGCTGAAAACCTACCAACCCTGACACGAGCACAACACATCTAAATACCACAACTAATGACGACAACCCGACAAAGAACACAAGAGTGGGGCAGGTATAAATAGGGCGGAAACTAATGAGGGAAGTGAAGACAGCTGAAGACAAAATGGCCAACAGACAAAAAAAGGAGTAAACTAACCAAAAGCAGACAATAAAATAAAACTGGAAACAATGAATGAACAGATATAATAAAACACCAGAACATGCAAATTACAATACCAAAAACAACAACAACAACCGATAAACTAAACAAATACAAATCAAACACATGGGGAACACACCAGGAAGGAGACAAAACTATGACAAGTGGGGGCGGAGACAGAACACAACAAAGACACGTGATAAATAATACTAAAGTCCAGAAGGGGGTGCAAAAAAGCCAATAACATAAATCACACTTGAGGGGGACAGAGGCAGACTATGACAACTTGAGGGGGACAGAGGAAGACCATGACAGGATTCATTTTGGACATGGGGAAAAGGGTAAAAACCTCGTATTTCCTCATTAGTATCTATTTTTTGTGACTTTACTGATGACACAAGAAGATTCTAAATATTCTGGTTGCCCTTTATTCCATGGCAAAAACGATGTGTGAATTTAGTGAAGTCAGGACAACTCTATAATCGAGTTTGTATAGGTGTGCAGCAAAGTGATCCACCAGTATGTCCAATGACCAAGATGTTGGTCATAACACTTATTACCCACCCTTTATGTACCAGGGTACAGGTAGTAGACGGAACAAATAAAGATAACTCCCATTGAGCACGCTGGTGCTTTGACACACGTGAATGAAACACTTGCAGAGTGCCAACCTCCCCAATATTGTACACCTGTGTTTGCCCTGCTATGACAGCTCTGTGAAAAGGGTCCATGGTAGGGGTGTAACGGTACACAGAAGCCACGGTTCGGTACGTACCTCGGTTTTGGGGTCACGGTTCGGTACGAGTTCGGTACAACAGGAAAAAAGCAACAAAAACCCCAAATGCATAAGGCTAGGTTTCTTTTCATTTATTTTGAACAGACAGTAGTGCAAGTTATACTTAGTTCCACCTAGTGTCGTATAGTCCCCCCTGAGATAGTTGGTACAGCCTGGCCCTGTAGTGTATCAAGCAGTAAACACAACAGTGAACATACACTCTTGCATCGGTCATATTTCTATGTAGGGCTGATAAAAAAAACAAAAAGCAATTGGTCACAATCAGCTACAAAACTGAAAAGCATCTCTTATGTTATAAAAGTACAAAATAAATAGAATAAAAAATAAAACTTGTACAGTGTTTCAATTTGTTCCACTTAAGCTATATTTAAACATTCAAAGCTTAAGCCCAACCCTCCCAAAAAAGACAGAGGAAAACAAAACATGCTAGTAGGGAGGTACTGAGGTAGCAGGCCAGGTAGTATTTGCAAACTGGCAACTTTGGCAACTTCATTATAAAAATAAAGAACTCAAACTTTTCCATATACTGTATTATAGTTAAATGTAAACAGCAAACATACACTGTCCCCATAGGACATATTGTTATGTTGGATGACGTCAAACAAAAAGGTTCAATAAGCTCCAAAACTGAAAAGCAGCTCTCATGTTCTGAAAATACTACAAAATAAATAATAACAAGGAGTGTTTCAATTATTTCGGCCTAGGGCTGATGCAAAATAAAAAGCAATACAGAACTGAATAACATCTCCTGGTGTGAAAATACAAAATATGTAAAATATGAGATAAAATAAAATCAGTGCCTTTAGGAGTAATGTATCACATTTGTGATTAACTTGTGAGTCTGAAAGGTCATATGCATCTCTTAAAGGTACTCAAGCTTCATCTCTCTTTACAGATCTCCATCGCCACTGTAGTCCACTGAGAACCCGACATTTTCCCACACAGCTGATTTGAAAGTAGCAGGCGGGTCTTCTAGCTCCTGTGTCTCAGTTGCACTCGCGGTGTAAATGACGTCACGGCAGTTCGCGCAGCCGTGTTATGACGACCCCGCCCACGTCGAGGAGGTACTATATGGTACTCAGTTGTAATGGAAACAGACCCGAAAAGTACCATGCCGTGCCTTAACGCGCCGTATCGCGCCGTACAGTGACCGTGGAAAAGGGGCAATAGTCAACGTGAACGCGTCCGCTTCATCTTGTGTTGGTCTTCTTCTGCTGTTCTTGTTCCTTAATGGCGGTCGGCGAACAGCGTTGAGGTGCTTTATCGCCACCTCCTGGATTGGAGTGTGACTCAGACGTATTCGTCGTATGGCTGCACGTACCGAACCGTGAAGTCCGTACCGTGAAGTCGCGGGACGAATACACGTACCGTTACACCCCTAGTCCATGGTCAATCTAGTCTACTACCCCATGCACATAAAAGAAGTAGACCAAGAAGTAGTGTTATGAGTGCCACCTGGGTTTGTAATATGGCGATGCCTCTATAAAAAGATTCAATAGGGCTTCTAATGGGTTTCTGATAGAGAAACATTCAGCATTAGAACAGAGCACGACTAGATAATGAGTATTCAAGAGTCATTGTATATCAGACACATTTTGCTATGAGAACCATTTTTCAGCAATTCTGAAAAACTACTGCATCATTTTACAAAAACCAAAACCAAACTATTGTCATAACCAGGAATCTATCTTTGAAATGTATAAATGGACAAATAATCAATAAATGAATGTTAAAGTAAATCTACTACTACTACTTGACTTACTTAAAACACCATTTACCTTGATTAGATATGAGAAAGATAGCAAGTGAGTGAGAGACAATTCCTGATATGCTCTCTTGTTCTTATTTTTTTCCCAGGCTTTTATTTTTGCACTATTTATTTAACACATTTATATTGAAATTTCATGAAATTAGTCTGAAACTCTTGGCACAGAAACCAATATTTTACCATGTCTGCCTGTTCTCTTTGTAAGTCATGCATTTTTGAATTACATTTTAAGAGCAGCAGATACGGAAATAATTTTTAATATGTGGGCACAATAATAAACTACTGTAACGTCAAATGTTAAACTCTTTAGAAGTGTTGCATAGTTATTTTGATAGAAAATGAATGTTCTATGGCTCATGGGGTGAGAAGGAACGGTCGGCGTGGAAATGATGAACCCTGTGGACACTTACCTTCAAGGAATGAGTCACCACCGATGGTCTCCAATCTCCAATCTTTATTGCAATTTTGGGAATCAGAAACTGATGCAGCTAATTACCAAGTGCCGACATTGTAGTGTACACGACAAGTAGTGTACAACAGATGGTCACTAACCAAGCATATGTGACGGGTCCAGGTGGATTACAGGATCTTTATTGCTCTGCAGTATGACAGTGGAATGGTGAGTGGAAATCGGCATTAACTTCAGTATAATTCTGTGTAATTCCATAAACAGAAACATGAATTTGGTGTTACCAAGTAGAACAACAGAAATTATAATTTTGTGTATAGTGTATATGATTACATAGCATACTCTCGTAACCCACATTACAATGTCTTAGGTCACACTGTTTTCACAATTGCATGTTGCAATATATATACAGTATGTACTACACTGGTGAAGACTAATCCGTTTTGTAACATGAGAAAATGACTAAAGAACAAATTCACCGTTTAGCACAAGATGAGTATAAACAGCGCACATGTACACATGTGGCTAATCAACAAGCTACTACACTAGACTACAAGCTAGTCAGACTAGCTCCTGATCATAGACTAAGTTCAAGATAGTCAACTAAAGACAGAAGTACACTACACGGTAAAATATAAAGTATGAACATTAGGTTAATTATCCCAGACCATGCGAGGGAACGTGACCTACCACTGTGTATCCCTTACACTCAGTGTAATTCCAACGCCAACCCACATCACACTCTCCTGCCGTACCACTAGATGGCACTGTTTACCAAATAAAGGCCTTACGAAACAACAGTTGGTTGTCCCAAAATAAACATGAATTTAACTATTACTAAAACTATATTATTTACACCGTTACATACACCCCCCTTAAATTCAGCTTAGCTTGGGGCTATGACAGATCGTTACAAAACAACAAGAATCGAGAGAGGAGGGGAAAAAAATCCTCCCAAAAAGTGAAACCAGAGCACTGATGTATAACAATGTCGACGTGAAATCCTTCTAAAGGAAGTGCGTAAGAATAAGGTGGTACCAGGCCCCACACTTCACAGACCAAGTAGAGATGCCATGTCAATAGACTTACATATCGTTTGCTCCTACCATACATCTCAAATCGAACAAAAGTACATGAATTCCAAAGCCTTAGCTCGGCCAATACACACACAAAAAAAAAATCTCGTTCACTTAGACTGGCAAGACACATTTGAGGAAACTCAAAGCAGGATCAATAACAGCCAAAGCATACCCAACTTTTTGTCCTGACCTCACAAACCAGCCGGTTCGGAATTCTGACCCTTATCCCAACCTGTGTATTAACTGAACCAGTGTGTATGTTCTGGGGTTGTGTGCAAAATACTTCTTCGAGCCTAACTTCAACTGTGTGTGGGGAGCTATTATAAGGGGTGGATTCTGTGACAGGTAGGTGTGCTGCCCTGTGTGGGTCTAGGTCAGGTAAGTGGGCTATACTCTTCAGGTCTGGGCTGGTGTTGATGTTCGCTTCCGTGATGTGGTGATGAAGAGCTATCAGGGACGCTGGCCAGGATGTCATCTGATTGAGAGCTACTCTTGCGTCATCCGACGGGTCATCCTCTGGAACACTCATTATCGGGGTCCACAGCCTCAGGGCTTTGCATGAGCCATTGGAATTCTCCATATTATCCCCCATCACACAGCACTTCCACGTGCTGCATCACTGAGATCTGAGCCCTCAGGAGAGCTCGGAGTCACGTCCTCATCCAAGGGAAGGAAATCAACTGGGAGGATGAGGTTTCTGTGCACAACTTTCTCTCTGCCAGTTAAGGGGTCTTGATCCTGTACACATTAATCTTGGATCTCACTGATACAATATCATATGGGGTCGAGTCCCATTTGTCAGCGATCTTTCTCTTGCCTTTCTCGCCTCGATTAGCCAGCAGCACACAATCACCCAGAGCTAAAGGTGAACCCTTAACTTTACAGTTGTAAAGTTTTGCATGGCGTGCCTGCTCTCCACGGCTCTGCTTCTGAGCAATCTGCAGCCTCGCTCAGGTCTCGCTTCAGATGGGTAACAAACCTGTGGTAGCTGACAACAGTGTTGTCCTTCAGTACGTGCTGGAACATATTGTTGATGGGCAGATGGGGGACTCGACCGAACATTAGGTAAAATGGGGCAAAGCCAGTGGTCTCGTGCACCGTGCAGTTATAGCCAAATGTCAACATTTGCAGCATCTGGGCCAAGCGCTCTTATCATGTTCCCAAGGGTCCTGTTGAAGCGTTCTGTGATCCCATTGTCCATGGGATGGTACGAAGTGGCATGTGACTTGTGCACTCCAGCCATCTCCAAAAGATCCTTTACAAGACTGCTTTCAAAGTTGGAACCTTGGTCCGAATAGATTCTTCCAGGGAAGCCGTAGATGCATAAAAAGTCATTCCACAACCGATGGGCAACTTGTGTGCCATCTTGGAAAAATGGTCCGTAACGACCAAGACATCGTTTTTTCTGTCACTCAACTCTGCAGACCAAAAGTCAATGCACACCAATTCCATCGGCGTGGATGTTCGAATGTTTTCAAGGGGTGCACGGGCCCCTGGTTCAGGGTTTTTTCCAACGATACACCTCTCATAGTGCTTCACATAGTTAATGATATCTCTCTCCATCCCTGTCCAGAAAAATCTTTCCCTGGCAAGGGGAAGCATTGTCGCCTGGCCCTGGTGACCAGCTGCATCATGGACACTTGCCGTTTAAGATTGTCAGGCATGATGAATTAGAAGAGCTTTGTTGGGGGGTAAGGGGGGAAGACCCAGGCGCACAGCAATGGAGGACACGTAGGTTCAGGTTTGAGCCCAGAGGGGCGGTTTAATAAAGAAACACAAAGTGGTTGCCACAAAAATATGCCACAAAGTAATGTCAGGGTGCTCGCGGGAGCTGTAGAGGGTTACGGGTGGAGCAGGATGATGGTTCTGCAGGTTGGCACGGCTCAGCAGCGGAAGTCCGGGATGCTGGGGCGCCAAGGAGGAGAAGGAGGAGAAGTGATAGTGATCACAGGGAAGGCAACTGCACAAAAACAGGGTTAGCACAATAACTGCGGAAAGTTAAATTGGCGAGAGAAAAGGGCACTGCAGAGGGGGTCCGCGATGCTGGAGAGACGAGGAGGAGAAGGGGTGCGAGCAAATGAAAAACCAGGGTTGGCACAAAAAGATAGGGTAACGGCGAAACATTACTCCTTGTGGGTTATGGGAAGAACTGGCGACTAGTGGAGTGCCGACCAGGTTCTTGTAGGGGTGGAAGGTGATTGAATACAAGGGACAGGTCCGGTGATTAGTAATGACGAGCAGGTGCGCAGAGTCGTGCTTCTGGCAGCGTCATCGATGCTCCTGCCGTTGCGCATGCGCTGACGTGCCGGATCGCCATATGCCCGGTCCGAGGCGACGCGCAGAGGAGCGCAAAGGGTGCGTATCGGGAGGGGTGGATGTGGAGGTGAGGACGGGCGAGCCGTAACAAGCTTCTTATCAATCTGACGGCCACTTTTCACCCTGTACAGTATTCCATCACCTACATTCAGCTTCCCCCAGTGTTTAAGACGTCTAGTGACACAGGCTGGTTCAGACACCCTCTAACATCTGGTAGGCTTCCTGTGCCTTCGCACGTAGTATAGGACCCCGCTCACTGTTGTCACTCCTGCTCCTGCAGACCCATGAGGTGGCTCTGAGGGATAACGATGGCGGGGTCCTCTTCAGGCAGCTGGAGAGATGACAGGCTAGCACCAGGCAGCCTGGATAATCCACCACTACGATGAGCCTCCAAAACTGCTGACCTCTTCAGGACTGATGAAACCTGTTACGGGTCGAGAGTCATCCTCCACTTGGTCAACACTAGGATCTGGTGTGCCCTTGTCCACCTCCTGGACAGCTTGGCAGTTGTTGGTGAGTCGGAAAGCGTCCTGTACAGTCACTTCACAGTTTACACGTGAGTATAAGCAATGAGTGAAAAACCTTGTGTGCAAAACGCCCGACAGCCGACAGTAATTATAAAAGAAAACAAAATAGAAATAGAAGTAACAAAATAGAAATATAACTAACAAAATAGAAATAGAACTATGAATATAAATTCTGTGTAAAATAAAATAAAATAAAATATACAACAAAATATCCAGGGGAGCAATACACATATAAATCAATGTAATAAAATATACATTGTTATATTCACAGAATGTCACAGAATACCTTCTCAGACAGTCAACACAACACTAGCACCAGCAATTAGCACCAGGACTAGCACTAACACCAGCACTAGCAGTAACACTAGCACCAGCACTAGCACTAGCACTGGCAGTAACACCAGCACTAGCACCAACACTTGACACTACTACCAGCACTAGCATCAGCAGTAACACTAGCACTTAGCACCAGGACCAGCACTAGCAGTAACACCAGCACTGGCACCAACACTTGACACTACTACCAGCCAGCACTAGCATCAGCAGTAACACTAGCACTTAGCACCAGGACCAGCACTAGCAGTAACACCAGCCCTGGCACCAACACTTAGCACTACTACCAGCGTTAGCTCCAGCAGTAACACTAGCACTTAGCACCAGGACTAGCACTAGCACTAGCAGTAACACTTAGCACTAGCACATAGCTCTTAGAATTGATGCCGAACTGACTGTGGAAGCTGTCTCTGAGTCTGCTCGTGCGGCAGTTGATAATGCGGTATCGCCTGCCTGACGGTAGAAGTGTGTACAGTTCGTGGCTGGGGTGGTTATTGTCTTTAGTAATCCGTTTCGCCTTGGCCACGCACCGCCTGGTGTATATATCCAGGAGGGAGGGAAGCTCACCTCCAATGATGTACTGGGCCGTCCGCACCACCCTCTGTAGTGCTCTACGCTCCAGTGCGGTGCAGTTCCCGTACCAGACGGTGATGCAGAAGAATCTGTTTAGCTCGCCTGGGAGGGAGGTAGAGGAGTTCTCTACACCGCTGGTTCTCCCTCTGAAGTCCGTGATTGTCTGCAGCCCCTTCCACACACCCTTCACATCGTGGCTCTTGAATTTGTCCTCCACCCTGTTCTTGTACTCCCGCTTGGCAGAGCCGATGGTCTTGCGGAGGTCGTAGCGGGCTCTCGTATATTCCACCATCTTCCCGGAGTCCAAGGCGGTTGGGATAAATCCGAACCGACTTCGTAGGAACAACGTCATCTATGCATTTCTTGATGAACCCGGTGACTGAGGACGCGTACTCGCTGATGTTATTGTCCGACGTGACCCAGAACATGTCCCAGTCAGCGTCATCAAAACAATCCTGCAGCATAGACTCCGATTGGTCCGCCCAGCATTGGACCTCCTCCACAGCGATTGGTTGCTGCTTCAGTCTCTGCCTGTAGGCGGGGAGTAGTTGGATCACGCGGTGATCTGATTTGCCGAACGGTGGGCGGAGGAGGGCCGTGTAGCCGTCCCGGAAGGGGGTGTAGCAGTGGTCGAGGATCCCCTCGCCCCGTGTGTTGCTTGAGATGTGTTGGTAGAACTTCGGGAGAACTTTCTTCAAGTTCGCCTTATTGAAGTTGGAATGGAAAATGTCCATAGGGCCTCTCCGAGGGCATAATGTTCCTTGAATAGGTTGTCTTTACAACAGACATACCTTAGCTTTGCATATCATAAAGGCGATTCCCTCCAGTCACTAAGATAAGCAGCTCGGGTGGGAGTTGGTTGACCGTAAATATTTCTACAGGGGACAGGAATCGCTGATGGTTATCACAAGAAGCGTCGTCTTGTCAATGCTTGAAACTCTTTGTGTTGTGATCGAAGGAATTTGGTCCCAGGAACCCCTGGGGGTGAAAATTGTCCTTAAAAGGGACAAGTGAATATCTGTTTGGCACTCACTCTGCTAGAGAGGAGTCTGGTGAATGCATTCATTAAAATACCCTTAATTTCTACAAGTATTGTGTTTACTTCAGTTTGGAGATCTCACGTGCCCTAGATGCAATTATTGAATTGCCACGACAATTTGGGGGCTCGTCCGGGATTTCTAACTTGAGAGTCTTTTCAGCCTAGTTTCCCAGGTGAACCGTGCACGGCCGGTGACTTGAGTCTCCGGAGCTCTACCTCCTGCCATTGACTGTAACCAGCATACTGGAGTGAGACGAGGGCGCCTGGGAGATGGACTGAGGGTATCTCAATAAGAAATCTTGAGGGAAAAAGAACACGGCAGGTGAGATCAATACTTGTGTAAATTAAGGTTTGCTATTTTTAGGAAAATAGTTTGTGGATTAGAACTGGTTCGCTATTTTTAGGAAAATAGTTTGTGGGAAAAGGCTGACCAGGGGCGGACAAGTACAAGGTACAAAGACTCACTATTATTCGCTAAAGGACCGACGGGTTTATTAATAGTTTTGGAAACATTAATCGAATAAAAGATAGGATATCCCGTAGGTTACTAGGATCGAGGTAACAGTACGGTAAAGCGAGCGGGATCCGATGGGAATGGAACAAGAATGAACCATACCGGGATTGAGGTACTGCGAGGCCTTGATAACTAATAGAAGATAACTAATATATAGCAAAGATAAAAGCGCTCAAAGAGGGAAAATAATTTTAATAGTAGGGGTATAATAATACAATTATTAATGATAATAATAATAATTAGTAGGGTGCCCGGATCTAAAATGGGAAATAAGAATTCGGTAATAACCGGGGCTGCAAAGGTAATATTGGAGAAACATGGTGAAATGGCACTAGAATGGTTACAATATTGGAGGAAAAAGGGTTTTCCAGAAATGGGGAGTTTGTGTTTGGAGAAATTTAAGGAATTAGAGGATGTGTTATTAGAGTCGGAAAAGAAAAAGAAAATGTTAAAACGTGTTGGTATGCATTTCATTTGTGGAAAAAAGAGGGTGAGTTAAGAGAGAAAATTCTGATGAGGGACAAGCGAGTGTAGAGAGTGTAGGGAACTTTAATCTGTCTGTCACCCGTACTACAGATCTGGACTTGGACCGGACTGCCCCACACCGGCGAATGCTCCGCTGTCCACCGCCTCTACCACCAGCAGCACCAGCAGCAGCAGCCGCGGGTCGATCGAGGGCTCAGACGGACACAGAAATTAAAGACGGAGAAGATGGACAGTTCCCCATGATTCAAGTTCTGAACCGGCAGGACGGCAGCCCAGCAGCGAATGTCTGCCGGACCCGTCCGTTGCGGGGGGAGAATCGCTCGCCACGGCGATCGCTGAAATGGTCCAGCAACCCGAACTATCCATCACAGAAGTGGGTCAAGTCTGTGTGAGCCGACTAGGTTTGCGATGGGGTCGCATGCAGGGTGACAGGCCTGCAAGAGACCAGACTCCGTACGAGGTGCCATCGGACGCTCTGAACGCGGGGGATGAAAGTTTATTGGTGGTTGTAGAGACATTGTGTTGACAGGCGTACCGCCAGACTCACTGTAGTGAGTCACGCCAGCCACGCAGGAGATCTTAGAGAGAAACAGATGAACAAGAAGAGACAGAGGGGAGAAGCGGGAGATACAAAGCTTCAATTCACCAACTAGAAGCGCTGACAAACCCTGCGTCTACCCGCCAATACAGAAATAAAAAAAACGCGGGACACTCAGGTCAAGGACTTGGGAACCCAGAGAAAAGATGTGGAGCTGAATACCCGAGGGGCGGAGGTGGACGGATGCATTTGCATGGAGGTGTGGGGGAGCTGGTCCGGTCCAAGAAGGTCGTATGAGCACTGACACACACACACCACACACACACCACAAACAAAATGGAAAATAGGGATGAGATCTAATGTGTAGATTAGGACTGAGTGTTATTTACACTGACAGGCCTCACGATCACCTCTGATGCAAGCCTGGCGAGATGCGCACCAGAGTGTTCTTACACGTGGGACTTGTTGACAGAGCGATCAGAGGAACAGCTGACATACTGATAAAAGATACACATCACTGCATGCAGGGTCAGTTAGAGGTACAATATATGTCCACAAATGATTTGCATATTACTGCCAGAATATCTTATGAGGGGCGGTTACCAGAATTTGAAGAATTATGGTTTAATGGGGCGAATACAACGCCAATGTTAAAAGGAGAAAGTTTGCTTTGGTATGAGAAATTTAGCATGTTAAAAAGTGTCCTCCAGTGAGGAAGTTGAAAGGTTTTATGGGGTTGCTGGTGCAGAACCACATGGGTCCCTAGCAAAAAACCCCGACACGACATGGTCCGAACTGGGGTCATGGGTGTCAAGGGGGGGGGCACATGTGATTGGAGAACAGATGGCCCAGAAGGACAATACTTCTCTCCCACAACGGGATTGAGGTGAAAGGAGTGGGGTGGAGCATTCAAAGCCCAGCACTCAATACACCAAATGGGCAACAGTAGGGAGGAGTTGATGCTCCCACAGATGACGTTGGAGGACCCACGATTGGCTGGGGTCCCGTCCAACCTGTGGACTAGGAATAAATATGACGTGGGCCGTATAAAAGATGTGGAGCCGAGTGGTATCTCCCAAATCTGCTTACAGGCCCAGACAACCCCAGTACAGGTTACGCCAAGAGGCAATTGAAGGTATCACACCTGTATTCAACTCATTGTTGGAAGCCGGTGTGATAGTTCCGTGTCCAAATTCACCATGTAGTATCCCAATATTCCCTGTGAAAAAGGCACCCGTTGCAGGACAAACTCATGGTTTGGTTTGTCCAAAATTTGAAAAAAGGTAAATGATGCAGTACATCCAAGAACACCCATTGTTCCAGATCCACACACCCTATTAACACAGGTACCTGAGAATTACAAGTGGTTTCCAGTCGACTTAGCAAACGCGTTCTTTAGCATACTGGTGGATCCAGCAAACAGAAATTAGTTTGTTTTTTAAATTTATGGGAAATCATATACGTGGACTAGAATGCCACAGGATTATTGTGAATCACTAACTATATTTTCTGCAGCGCTGCATTACAATTTGGCTCATCTAATCCTCCCGAAGGGGGGGGAGCACACTAATTTAATATAGAGATGAGCTCCTGGTGTGTTCTCCAGACCCCACAAGGTCTCCATTATGTTGTTAAGGTAATTAGCCAGCCAGGGCCACAAGGCCAGTTTAACTAAGTGACAGGTTGTAACACAAAAGGTACAATTCCTGAGCCACATTCCCACACCAGGTGGCAGATCCCTTAGCGAGAAGGATAGAATAAATCCAAGCAAACCTTATTACAAAGAAACGAATGATAGGATTCTTGGGAATGACGGGCTACTGCAGACAGTGGATACCCGGTTATGCAAATTTAGTACAGCCACTCAAAGACGTCACACATGGCCACGACTTGACTCCGACTGACTCCGTGACGTGGACACCAGCAGCAGATACTGTGTTCATATGACTTAAATGAAAACCTTATGACCCTGACTACTTCAGGTCTACCAGACCATACAACCCTTCACACAGACCGTGGGGGAACAGGATGGGTATATGACATCAGTACTACTACAGAGGCATGGGGGCAGGTTGTGTCCTATTGCCTATTTTTCATCCAAGCTAGACCCGGTGGCAGCTGGTTTACCACATTGTATGAAGGCAGTGGCAGTGGCAGCAATGGCGGTTGCCGCCAGTAGGGGGCTAGTGGGTTACATGCCATTAATTTTGCTTGTACCCCACGAGGTTTCATCTATTATGCTAACTCAGAAGACATCACACCTAACAGCATCACGATTCCTGTCAAATCACCATGTGTTGCTGTCTATGTCTAACATTGTGTTACAGAGGTGTACAGTGTTGAACCCGGCCACCCTGCTGCCTACTCCCGAAGATGGGGAGCCACACGACTGTGTGGCCACCATTAATGAACTGTGTACACCACGTGTGGACCTGACAGCTACACCACTGTTACCGGGGACCGATGTGTTGTATGTTGATGGTTCTAGCCGGAAAGACCCAACAACAGGTGGGCTATGCCATTGCCACGCAGGACTGCGTGGTGGAATCTGCTAGGCTACCACCTCACCTATCAGCACAAGCAGCTGAACTGTTTGCCCTGACCAGAGCATGCATACTATCGGAGGGTAAACAAGTTACCATCTATACAGACAGTATGCTTTTGGAGTCGTTCATGATTTCAGCACCTTGTGGAAGATGCGAGGGTTCCTCACATCCACAGGGAAACGGATTAATCATGCACAATTGGTTGCTAACCTGCTAGATGTTATACTCTTACTGCTGCCATCTCTGTATGTCGATGTGAAGCGCACACAGGGGCCAAGGACCTGGTGTCTAGAGGGAACATGATGACAGATGAAGGGGCTAAAGCAGCTGCCAAAGCCCCACTCGCCTCCACCATGCAGATGGCACAACTAACGCCCTCGGTCACGATTGAGGGATTGGCGAAAGCTCAGACGAGGGCCGTGCCCGCAGAGCGCCAGTCATGGAAATCAGCTGGTGCAGAGTATCACAATGGATTGTGGTATGGCCAAATAGGCGGCCATACTTACCTAAATGTTTTGTTTCCTATCTACGCTATTATGACACATGGGACAGATCATGTGTCAAAGGGGGGAATGGTAGATAGCATCAATCGGCATTGGTATACACAAGGATTTTCAAATTCAAATTATGTACAAAAAAAGAAAAATGTTTGTGCCAAATCATATGAGGGAAAAAGATATTGTTTAGTAATGGTAGACATGTTGTCCAAATGGATTGAAGTATTTCCCAGCAGGGCGGCTGACTTTGCAGCCGTTGCTAAGGCCTTCATCACAGAAATCATTCCGAGATGGGGAATACAGAGCGAAGGTAGGACTGTCCCCCTATGAGGTCTTGATGGGGCGACCCAGGCCAATGGGGACAGGTGCATCACACGACACTAATATGAGCACAGAACAATTCCATCACAGCATGATTATATTATACAATCATTATTGTACTGTATTAATCTTTTTCGAAGTCTGCAAACCATCCGCTCACAGGTTTCAAGTATTTTTTTTTTTTTCCAGGAAGGAGTACCCCCCAGACCGGAGGACGACTCTACGTTGGCATCATCCTCCCCTTCGGCATCACTGTGAGGTCCCAGCCTGTCCGGGCAGACAGCCGGGACAATGGAACGGGCTCCCAGTTCCAATTGGAATATACCTTCAAGGGTATCGATAATAGCTTTGATACCCTCCTGAGTGCAGCCAAGGCACATTTTGGAATAAACAAGATAGGCGGAGATGGACCACGTTCCGTCTCCTCCGGAATACCCCTAATGGCTGTCCCGTTATCCCCATGTGCTATAGCCTCAGCAATGCGTGCTTGCTATCGGTCTGGGTTGGTCACAATGAATTCCATGAATGCGGACTGATCATGGATAAAAGAAGAATGCGACAATATTACTCACTACCCACTGAGGCCCTTCAATGTAAAGGTACTATGCGACTCGTGGTACTGCAACCCAGAGCCAGCTTAGACTACCTTTTAGCGGCTGCAGGTGGTAAATGTATGATAATAGGTATGGAATGTTGGACTGATATCATTGACACATCTGAAAATATCACTGACATTTTAGATGATATGCGCAAGAACATTGATGAACTGCACGAACGCAACTCTGAGAAATGGGATCCGTTAGGCGAATGGTTAGGAAAACTAGGTAATTCCATTCTGAAGTATGTGCTCTATGTGGTAGTCATACTACTCTTCATAGTATTCATCACCTGTTTCAAAAGAAATGGTCACAGAGACAATGATGATGAATGTGCTTGTGAATGACCTTTCCAAATATCCACTTCCTGACATAAGAATTGAACATGAACATTAGGCTGATCTCAAATGTATGATTATTATTTCTTTTAATTACTTTTTGGTTTTATGTTTAGATCTTCTGAAATGTTGTTGATTTCAGCGTTATAACTATAAGCTACCCCAATCCACAACTAAATCTCAGGGTTTCAGTTTAAGAGATTGCTGTTGTAAAGTATACTTGAATGTTTTCATGCTCATTATGTAAGACACTGCTTGTAACTCCACTTGTTCTGCAAGACACTTCTGTCTATGATGTCATTGACAAATAAGTTTTACCCCAAAAACAATAATTTTTCGCAAAAAGGGTTTTTATTGGGAGGGTATGGCATGATCTTTACTCTTTTCCTGTAATTGGGCCATTAGGACAGGAAAGGAGAAGTTTATCAAGTCGTACCCAGTAACAAAGGACTCAGTCTCTGCTAAGAATCACTATGTGGTCAGAGTAACCGACTCTTAAGTTGCACTATATCAGGTATGACGGTGGATCGTGTGATTATAAAATAATCAAATGGGGGAGTGTAATGGAAAATGTCCATAGGGCCTCTCCGAGGGCATAATATTCCTTGAATAGGTTGTCTTTACAACAGACATACCTTAGCTTTGCATATCATAAAGGCGATTCCCTCCAGTCATTAAGATAAGGAGCTCGGGTGGGAGTTGGTTGACCGTAAATATTTCTACAGGGGACAGGAATCGCTGATGGTTATCACAAGAAGCGTCGTCTTGTCAATGCTTGAAACTCTTTGTGTTGTGATCGAAGGAATTCGGTCCCAGGAACCCCTGGGGGTGAAAATTGTCCTTAAAAGGGATAAGTGAATATCTGTTTGGCACTCACTCTGCTAGAGAGGAGTCTGGTGAATGCATTCATTAAAATACTCTTAATTTCTACAAGTATTGTGTTTACTTCAGTTTGGAGATCTCACGTGCCCTAGATGCAATTATTGAATTGCCATGACAAAGTCCCCCGCCACAATGAAAGCAGCCTCAGGGTGTGCCGACTCCTGTTTGCTGATAGCCCCATAAAGTTCCTTCAACGCTATGTCCGTGTTGGCTTGAGGGAATGTACACAGCAGTCACGGTTACTGCTGTAAACTCCCGAGGCAGCCAGAATGGTCGGCACATAAGCATCAGGTACTCCAGGTCCGGGGAACAGAAAGACTTGAGGGTATGCACATGACTCTGGTTGCACCAAGATGTGTTTATCATGAGACATACCCCCCCTCCACGATCTTTACCAGAGAGAGTCTTTGTTCTGTCCGCACGGTGGACGGAAAATCCTGTCAGCTCGATGGCTCAGTCGGCAACCCCCTCCGACATCCATGTCTCCGTAAGGCAGATGATGCAGTTGTCCTTAGTTCCCCGGTGGAATTGGATACGAGCCTGTAGCTTGCATAACTTATTGTCCAGAGACTGTTGAATGGTGGGTAGTGGAGGTCGATTGGCACGAAGAAGAAGAAGAAGATCTTTATTAGTCCACACACAACACACACAGCGGGAAGTGGCCAAACACACACACGCGCATGCAGGGAGGGTGGCCCGTGGAAATTTGTCCTCTGCATTTGACCCATCCTGCTGCCCCTCCAGTGGCAGCCAGGAGCAGTGGGCAGCCATTTGACGGCGCCCAGGGACCAACAGCTCCAGGTTTTACGTCCACATCTTGGACAGGGATGTGGACAGGAGAGGCGATCTTCACGTTTTTAATTGGGGTTCTTTTACTCCGTAAGGAGACCCCGCGGAGCACGGGGAGAACATGCAAACTCCACACAGAAAGGCCGGGAGATCACCCACCTGGGCACCCCAGAGTCAATAGCGCCCCAGGCGGGAATCGATCCCAGGACCTTGTTGCTGTGAGGCAGCAGTGCAAGCACTGTGCCACCGTGCCCCACGACGTCTCAGCCTGACTAGCACACCGGCTCGCTTCCCTCTCCGTCGGTGACGCTTGCGTGTGATCGCGTCTAAGACGGACGGAGGTAGTCCAGCCACGAGTCCGGGCGGGACGTCCGAGTCGAAAGACTTGAAAAACTCCGGTAGGCTGCGAGCGACTGTCGTTCTAATCTCCAGAAGTGTGCAACTGTCGGCTCGCCCGTCCTCGCCTCCACGCCCGATCCTCTCACCTCCCGCTAAACGCCCTGCACGCTCCTCTGCACGCCGCCGTGGTCCGGGCATACGGCGCTCCTTCTCCCCGGAGTTCCCCCTGGCTGCCGGGCGCTCGCGTTCCCCATCCTCCGCCGCCCCTGTCCTCTCGGCAGGATCCTCCCACCTGTCGGAGTCGGAGGTTCCCGGCACGTCAGCGCAGGCGCCACGGTGGAGCGGCGATGACGCGGCACACAGCGCCAGTTCCCGCACCGGGCTCCCATTCCCAATCACCGCACCTGCGCCGGATCGGCAATCACCACCCGCACTACAAAGGCCTGGCCGGCGCGCCACTCGGCGCCAGATCGTCTCCTAAAACTAAAGGTGGTAACGTATGCGTCAGATACACCATCCTGTAGTAGTTTATCCAGTGGACTAATGTTACGCCTTACTGCCTGTGTTTGCCACCACCGGGATCTCTATCCCTCACCCCGTTCTTTTATCTCTCCTCCAGCGTTCCAGACCACCCCGCTGAGCTGGGACCAGTCCGTGGAGCCCTGTCCGGATCCCCGAACTCCTTGTGACTTCGTGTGTGGCAATCCTTTGTTTTGTGAATTAAAACCCCTTTTTTCGGACATCTATTGCTGTGCACCTGGGTCTCACCTCAACCCCCTCATAACAGTACGATCTGGCCATCTGTGGACCCAGCCAGCATGGAAGGCACCCCTTCTCCCCTCGAGGCACAGCTCCAAACCCAGGGCAGGGGGCTGGAGGACCTCACCCGCCTACTCGCGGAGGCAGCCGAGGCCGTCGCGGTCATCCGTCGGGAGCTCCGGGGACTCGCCGACGCCCAGGGGGCCCAGACCGAGCAGCTGACGAGCCTCGCCACCCTGGTCCACGTCCTGACGGTCCAGGTTTCAGCCCCTCCCCAGGACGGTGTGGCGGTTGCGGCTCCCGTGCCGAGGGCGTCCCCTGACCGAGAACCCCACATTGCCACCCCGGCTCCCTATGATGGGACATTCGCCGTCTGCCTGGAGTTCCTGATGCAGTGTGAGTATGTGTTCGAGCTACAACCGAGCATGTACTCCACTGCAGCCGCCCGCATCGCCTACATGGCGAACCTCACCACGGGGAGGGCTCGTCGGTGGGTCATGGCGGGACGCGAGGGCGCGGCCGCGTATATGCGGGACTACCGGGCGTTCGTGGCGGAGTTCAAGGCCGTCTTCGACCACGGGCAAGACGCGGCCGCGGCTCTCTCCACGCTCCAGCAGGGGGCGAGTTCAGTGGCGGACTACGCGACTGAGTTCCGCATACTCGCGGCTCGGTGCGCGTGGAATGAGCCCGCGCTGTATATCGCGTTCCGCCGCGGTCTGGGGGAGGACATAAAGGACGCGCTGTCCGGGAGGGAGAGTCCCAGCACCCTGGACCTGCTCATCTCCCAGGCCATCCGCCTCGATGAGCGTGCCCGGGAACAAGAGCGGGAGAGAGCGCACCACCCCGGGACGCCTAGGGGAGGAGAGACGGCCGCACAGGGGTACTGGGTGAGTCGCCTCATTAATCCTCTCACCCTGTCTGATGCCACCCGGTTTTCAGCCACCCTCGCCTGGCAGGGGCAGAGGCTCGCCGTACCGGTCCTCATCGACTCCGGGGCCGACGAGAGCTTCGTGGATCGCCGGTACGCGCAGGAGGCGGGCTTCCCACTTTCCCCGATGGAGAAGCATCTCTCTGCCTTCGCCTTGGACGGCCACCCCATGGGCCCCATTACCCACCGGACCCAGCCCCTCACTCTCACGGTGTCGGGGAACCACGTGGAGATCATCCGTCTCTACGTCATCCACTCCCCCGACACCCCGCTCATCCTGGGCTGTCCTTGGCTGGAACTCCACGCTCCTCATGTCTGCTGGAGAACTGGCCGCATTCTCAGCTGGAGTACCACCTGCCGTTGCCTCCGGGGCGCCCAGACACCCCTCCGGGCCGAACGCGCCAGTCATACACCTCCCGACCTAGCATCAAGTCAAGTCAAGTATTTTTTTTTTTATTGTAACTTCACAATTTACACGTGAGTATAAACAGTGAGTTAAAAACTTTTTGTGCAAAACGCCCGACAGCCGACAGTAATTATAAAGAATACAAAATACAGTAAACCTACAAAATAGAAAATAGAACTATAAATAGAATTCTATATAAAATACGTAAATGAAATCTAAAATGAAATGGAATATACAGTAAAATATCCATACACATATAAATCGATGTACTAAAATATACATTGTTATATGCTGTATGCTGACATTCACAGAATGTCACGGGATACCTTCCCAGACAGTCGACACAACACTAGCACCAGCAGTTGGCACCAGGACTAGCACTAACACCAGCACCAGCACTAGCAGTAACACTAGCACCAGGACCAGCACTAGCAGTAACACCAGCACAGCACTAGCACCAACACTTAGCACTAGCATTTAGACATTGATGCCGAACTTGTTCAGCAGCCTGATGGCCTGACTGTGGAAGCTGTCTCTGAATCTGCTCGTGTGGCATTTGATACTGCGGTATCGCCTGCCTGACGGTAGAAGTGTATACAGTTCGTGGCTGGGGTGGTTATTGTCTTTAATAATCCGTTTGGCCTTGGCCACGCACCGCCTGGTGTATATATCCAGGAGGGAGGGAAGCTCACCTCCAACGATGTACTGGGCCGTCCGCACCACCCTCTGTAGTGTTTTACGCTCCAGTGCGGTGCAGTTCCCGTACCAGACGGTGATGCATCCTGTGAGAACACTCTCGATGGTACAGGAGTAGAATGTTCTGAGGATGCGAGGGCACATGTTGAATCTGTCCCTCCTGAATACCACGATTTAGGAGAGACGTTTAGCAAGGAGCGCTCCCGTTCTCTCCCTCCACACCGGCCCTACGACTGTGCCATTGAGCTCTGTCCGGACGCTCCCCTCCCGGCCAGTCGCCTATATAGTCTCTCAGGGCCGGAGAAGGCGGCGATGGACAGCTACCTGCAGGTAGCTGTCACGAGTATCTCGTGATGCCTTTTGGCCTCACCAAGGCCCCCGCTATCTTTCAGGCGTTGATGAATGATGTGGTCAGGGACATGTTAGATGTATTTATGGTCCTCTACTTTGACGACATCCTGGTGTTCTCCAGGAGCACTGAGGAGCACGTCCAGCATGTGCGCATGGTCATCCAGCGTCTCCTGGAGAACCGGCTGTTTCTCAAGGTGGAGAAATGCATCTTCCATTCTCCATCAGTGGAGTTCCTGGGGCTCATTGTGGAGGGAGGACTGATCCAACCAGAACCCCGTAAGATCAGGACACACTCTTCCTGGCTCGGCGGTTCTGGTGGCCGTCTCTGGGAGCTGACGTCCGGGAGTTCATCGCGGCCTGTGCAGTATGCTCCCGCAGCAAGGCTTCACACCAACCTCCAGCTGGACTCCTGCGTCCTCTCCTGGTTCCCAGCCGTCCATGGTCCCACATCGCCTTGGACTTCGTGACCGGTCTTCCCCTCTCCCGCGGGAACAGTCATCCTTACCGTGGTTGATCGATTCTCCAAGGCGGTGCATCTGGTGGCACTCCCAAAGCTCCCATCCTCGGCAGAGACGGCTGAACTCCTCACTCAGCACGTTTATCGTCTCCACGGGCTCCCGAGCGATGTGGTGTCGGACCGTGGACCGCAGTTCACCTCCCAGGTCTGGCGGGCCTTCTGCAAGGGGATCGGCGCTACCATCAGTCTCTCCTCAGGATACCACCCGCAGACGAACGGCCAGGCTGAGCGCGCCAACCAGAGCCTGGAGTCCGCTCTGCGCTGCGTCTCGGCTCTCCACCCCACCTCCTGGAGCGGAGACCTGCCCTGGGTTGAGTACTCCCTCAACGCCTTGGTCTGCGAGGCCACCGGCAGGTCCCCGTTCGAGGCCTCCCTGGGATACCAGCCCCCGCTGTTCTCACTCCAGGAGTCGGAGGCCGCGGTCCCGTCGGTCCAGGCTATCTCCGACGGTGTCGCGGGTGTGGAGGGAGGTCCGCACCGCTCCCTACTCCGTGCCAACGAGCGTTCCTGCCGTGGGGTAAATCGCCGCCGAACCCCTGCCCCGGTATACCAGCCTGGCCAGATGGTATATCTCTCCACGGCTGACCTTCCGCTCCAGGTCTCCTCCAGGAAGTTGGCACCACGCTATGTCGGCCCGTTCAGGATTGACCACGTCCTGAACCCGGCGACAGTGCGTCTCAAGGCTGTTCCATACTCCGCGAGACGCGAGAACTTTGTTCTCGCACCTAAGGCCCCGCCCACAAAATGACGTCATTTTGTTCTCGCAGACCTAGGTCAGGTGTTCTCGCAAGATGTTCTCGACACATCAGCCGGGCCGAACTTTGTTCTCGCGTCTTGTCCGAGAACTATTGTGTGATTGGTCAATTTGAAGTGGGCGTGGTTAATGCGCTTTCCGCCAGCGCAGAAGTTTCCTGCTGTGGGCGGGGCCTTTGAGGAGTTTCTCGCGGAGTATGAAATGTCCAGGGCGGCGAGAACTTTGTTCTTGTTCTCGCAGACCTTGGTGCGAGAACAAAGTTCTCGCGTCTCGCGGAGTATGGAACAGCCTTCAGGCTCCCCACCTCCATGCGGGTCCACCCGGTTTTTCACGTGTCCAGGGTTAAACCGGTCTCCTCCAGCCCGCTCATGCCAGCGGCTCCTGCACCACCGCCTCCTCAGCTGGTCGACGGTCATCCCCAGTGGACGGTGCGCCGGTTACTTGGGGTGCGCCGCCGGGGTCGGGGGTTCCAGTACTGGCGGACTGGGAGGGGTATGGCCCGGAGGAATGCAGTTGGATCTCCCCGCCAACTCATTATGAGCCCGTCGCTCCTCCAGGACTACCGGGATCATCCCGACGCTCCCGGCCGGTCGCCAGGTGGCTCCCCTTGGGGGGGGGGTCCTTTTACGGCTCGCCCGTCCTCGCCTCCACGCCCGATCCTCTCACCTCCCGCTACACGCCCTGCACGCTCCTCTGCACGCCGCCGTGGTCCGGGCATACGGCGCTCCTTCTCCCCGGAGTTCTCCATCCTCCGCCGCCCCTGTCCTCTCGGCAGGCTCCTCCCACCTGTCAGAGTCGGAGGTTCCCGGCGCAGGCGACGTGCGCAGGCGGTGGAGCGGCGATGACGCGGCACACAACGCCAGTTCCCGCACCGGGCTCCCATTCCCAATCACCGCAACTGCGCCGGATTGGCAATCACCACCCGCACTACAAAAGCCTGGCCGGCGCACCACTCGGCGCCAGATCGTCTCCTAAAACTACAGGTGGTAGCGTATGCGTCAGATACACCATCCTGTAGTAGTTTATCCAGTGGACTAACGTTACGCCTTACTGCCTGTGTTTGCCACCACCGGGATCTCTATCCCTCACCCCATTCTTTTATCTCTCCTCCAGCGTTCCAGACCACCCCGCTGAGCTGGGACCAGTCTGTGGAACCCTGTCCGGATCCCCGAACTCCTTGTGACTTTGTGTGTGGCAATCCTTTGTTTTGTGAATTAAAACCCCTTTTTTTCGGACTTACCACGACGCCTCATCTATTGCTGTGCGCCTGGGTCTCACCTCAACCCCCTCATAACACTTACTAACTTCCTGTGCAAGGATAATCGGAATAAAAAGAATAAATAACAAAAAACTGCGTCGACGGACGGGAGCTCGCAACACGGCAGCCATCATGTACTGCGCCATTTTTCTCTACCAATTAGAGATATTTCTCTCTAAGGCTCTTTAAGGAATATTTACTTCATGCCATCTGCCAACTTGAATTTAATAAACATTCTGATTACTATTTGGGTTTTTTGCTTGAATGTTGTGTGGAAGCCAGTCTCTGTCATGTAAAGAACTCTGAATCCTTCAATGTATGCTAACTATTAATGGTAACTTTGATTGTAATTATTAATGAATTATTAAAGTCCCAGACTCCCAGTTTAGTTTAGTATATTTTATGCAACTTAATCCACTGTCTGGTTATTGGTCCCTGATTTCAGGGTGGTGCCCCCGTTATTATTAATTCAGATGAGGTAATTCAGATATTATTGATTCAGACTTTTTATTTTATTTTAATAATTAATCATTTTCTTTGATTGATTATAAGGTAATAGCCGACCTAGGACCAATATCTCTAATTGGTAAACTTGTGTTTACATCTTAATGTCAGCAAAACTGCATTATTTTCAAAGTCTGTAAATGGAGATCCAGACCTAAGATGTTGTAGTGGCAGGAAGTAGACTATCAGTAGTGCATGAGTTTAAATAGATTCACAACTCACATTCAAAACACAAGTTAAAAATTTTGTTAACAGAATCAAATTCAATTTGGCAAATGTTAGGCACATTAGGAACAATTTGACTAGAGAGGCCTCAAAGTTGTACATGAATGCTATGATTCTTTCACACATTAACTACTGACTTACCAGCTGGGCACAGACAGGTAGGACTACATTACAATCAGTAGAGACACTTTATAAGCAGTCAAATTCATATCATCATTGTAAAATCGTAACTAAATATGATTTCCTGAACTGGGAAAACATTATCAAACTTGCAGATATTTTACTTGTGTATAAAATGTATCATGGTCTATTAATACCTACGTGGCTCATACCGCCAATAAAGAGGCGAAGAAGTGCAGTGCAGTGAAGTCATCCGCCTCTCACAGTGCCCAACTACATAATTGGTGGATACGTGTGTCCGTTTACATTTTGTGTGAAACTAACCAATGGGCGGTCAGGAAATCCCTAAGGACCTACCCATTACCTTTACAAAAATGCTGTTTGAGTCAGTACGCGTCCAACATGCTTGAAAGCAATGGCGGAAAGAAGTGTGATAGAAGCCTACGATTTTCTGTTGACGCTGGAAAGCAGCGACAAGGAAGAATTCGAGGGATTCGATTCAGATGACGAAGAGCAATATTGGAATAACAGGGATTAATTTGAAGATTGGTAAGTTTTATTATTTCACTCTGACATACTCACGCATACACATTAGCATAGACACACACACACACACGCATACATACATACATACATACATACATACAGTGCATGTACACATTTGCAAATATACATATATGCACACATATACACACTAACATACACCGTCAACTCCTTCCTCCTGGCTGAGTGCACAAGGAAAGGAGGGCCTCTCCCCCTTCCTGCACACCATTAATGTGTCCCTCAAGTTTTGTTAAAGCTGCTTATTTACTCCTGTAAAGCAATTGTTCCAGACCAGGCGCAGTAGCAAAAGTCTAACGTGTTTCAATGTGAGGAAAGGTTGCTGTCAAATACCCATCTATGATCGATCTCTTTTGTTTGTCTTTGTACATAATCAGTAGTGTGTGTTTGTCTCTTCTGCAAATCCCTCGCACTAACTTGCGTGTTTGTACATCTTGGCGTTATTAATAGTACGTAGCATTGCTTGGCATATTGTATGTTCTTAGATGTTGGTAACGTGCTCATAATCGCACGTCTCTTATCCCAGCTATTTATGCAGGCAACTTAACAATTATATAACTCGTTCTATTAGCCTCGTAACGATGAATGCTTGAAACCAGCTCTATTCTTATCTTTGTGTGTGTGTGTGTACTGCTGCCAGGGCCCAAAAAGAGCCACCTTGACGCCACCAGCCCGGCCAGCAAAGAGGTCCTGTGTCCCCCATGCACAGGTACCGCCCCCATAGCAGCCAGCTCTGCTGTTTTGGAAGACGGACAAAGACCCACCACCAACGGCTTCATTCTGCACAACTGTCTGGCTCAGCAAGCAAATCCCATGACGCAGTTTTCATAGAGGCCATGATGGCTGAGCTCTGTGGCAAGCCTCACCACTCAGCTCCTGCCCGACCACTTGCAGGTCATCTTCCGGTGCCTCTTGCTGGTGTCGCAGGTATAGCAGCAGGTGCAAGAGCATCCATGGGTCGCAGGAGGTGTGAGCATTGCAACAGCCATGGTCAACGAAAGGACACACCATAACAATGCAGGGCCTGTGATGTTCCCTGATTTTTATTTGTTAATTTTTTTCTCAGGTGGACATTGTTTTGCAGCATGGCATGACAATTGAAAACATGCACTAATATTGTGGTTTTTTTTTTTTCTTTATATAAAACTTTTTATGTATAGTAAATATGTGGTTTGAAAAGACAAATACCTGTTGTAATGCTCCCTTTTCATTTACACACATTCACATTTAGAGCATTTAGCAGATGCTTTTTTCCAAAGTGACTTACAAGGAGTACATTTTGAAATGGACAGCAATATATCACGGTACATAAAGACAAGAATAGAGCAGGTTTCAAGCATTCAGAATTGAAAGAAAAAAGATCACTATTAGTCCACACTTATGATCACAAACACACAGCATGCAGGGAGGGTGGCACGTGGAAATTTAGTCTCTGCATTTGACCCATCCTGTGTTATGCTGCCCCTCCAGGAGCAGTGGGCAGCCCTTTTACGGCGCCCGGGGACCAGCAGCTCCAGGTCTTGTGTCCACGTCTTTGGTCAGGGACAGGACAGGAGAAGCGATCTTCACATGTTTTTAATTGGGGTTCTTGAGGCTGATCATACTCAGCGAGAACTTTGTTCTCGCACCTAGTGCCCCGCCCACAAAATGACAATTTTGTTCTCGCAGCCCTAGGTCAGGAGTTCTCGCAGCTTGTTCTCGACACATCAGCCGGGCCGAACTTTGTTCTCGCGTCGTGTCCGAGAACTATTGTGTGATTGGTCAGTTTGAAGTGGGCGTGGTTAATGCGCTTTCTGCCGGCGCAGAAGTTTGCTGCTGTGAGCGGGGCCTTTGAGTTCTGCGCTTGAGTTCTCGCGGAGTATGGAGCAGCCTTTACTGTGGAAGGAGACCCCGCGGAGCACGGGGAGAACATGCAAACTCCACACAGAAAGGCCGGGAGATCATCCACTTGGGCACCCCAGTCAATGGCGCCCCAGGCGGGAATCGATCCCAGGACCTTCTTGCTGTGAGGCAGCAGTGTAAGCACTGCGCCACCGTGTCCCTTTGCATAATTAATAGAATGATTTTCATAATTGCGAGGTTGCCTGCATAATAGCTGGGAGAAGAGCGGAAGTGCCATTCTGAGTGCAATACCAACACCTAAGAACATACAATGCTAAGTGCTATTAATAATTCAAAGACGTACACACGTGCAAGTAAGGCTGGTTACCCATGATCAGCGGCAAAACCTCTGAGGACTGTGCCATTGTGCCCGACTGCACGGCACCCCACTTGGAGAGCGATGTTTGCCTGTTCTTAGTAAAGGTGGTACCAGTCGTGTAAGTTGTTGAGCGGAGCACTTGAGCTGGCCGGGTCATGGGGTCTGACACATCCCATGAAGCTTGATGGAGTATGAAATAATTATTCAGTCCCTCTAACATTTGGTGTCAAAGTAGATTACAGGCAACACTTTTACTCAAAACTATATTACCAAATGTCATTTGACATATTTTATTTATGCATCTATTTTATTCATATCCCACTACTTTTGTGAAGACTTTGGTAAACCCATTTCAGTCATCAAAACAATTCACCCACACGAGTGAAGGCGTTTTCACAAGTGAGTGCAAGAATTTCATAAAATCAGAATTCCATTTTTCAGCTTTAGGGCCAAATAACCTCTTACAGTGCTCTCGCACAAATGGGTGCCAAATATTAAATTGTGTGTCTTTAACGACCATCCTCTTTTTCCCCAGCAGCCACAGTGTCGACTCCAGAGCAGTAGGTGGCAGCATCGGCAGATTTGTCGGCACCCACTTGAAGAATCCAGCTCTTCTAGGTGCGGCATAAAAAGAACTAGGACATCGTTTCTTGCGAATACTATGCTAACATTACTTTTATCTGTCGTTTTTAACATTCAGGTGAAGTGTTGAACAGTATTCCGATGTCAGGGTAGAAAGACAGTCCAGGAAGGCTGCTTGATTACATAAACAGACCGTATCTGATCGACATTCTTCGTTTGTTACAAATTATTCGAAGGTAACATTGTGTCGCCAATACTGGTGTTGCTAGCTAAAGGAAAGCTTAAACGTCAACAGAATATATTGGTTTCACGTTTCCACTTATTTGCAAATAAGGTCGCAATGGCAGATGTTGACAAACTCAACATAGACAGTATCATCCAACGCCTTCTAGAGGGTAAGGACATAATCTCACGTTTAGCGGTCTTTTCGCATGGTAACAGCGCTTCGTTCTGTCTGCTGCACATGTTTATCAACACAGCGGTCCAACTCGAGGTTGGCTATTAAGTGTTGTATTTGATTGAGCAGGCTAAAACTATTTGGCGTTATCTGTCGTTCCCAGTCATTGTGATGAATATCACAACACTGGTTGCCATTCACCATCCAGAGACGTGCTTAACGCTCTTTTGTTTACAGTCAGAGGCGCAAAACCCGGGAAGAATGTGCAACTGCAGGAGAATGAAATCCGTGGATTATGCCTCAAATCAAGAGAGATATTTCTCAGCCAACCAATTCTCCTGGAGCTCGAAGCCCCTTTGAAGATTTGTGGTAAAGTGACTGAGTCTGATTCCAAAACAGCGTGCGTGTTACCCAGGGACATACAAAGCGAGTTCAACATATTTTCGTTGGCTGTCTTTATTAAACCGAACCGCGGTCATGCATAAGCAGTGTCACGACGTTAGTTATCAACTTGTTAAATCAACCTACGTTTCCCCAATCTAGCTATGAGCTTTCACGAAAAAGTTGCAGTGTTAGCACCACATGAAAAATCGCAAATGAGTACCAAATCCGTATATTATATTTTACCCAAGATCAAATCATAGGCAAATTATAATGCCAAACAAATATGGAGCACACAGAGATCTAATAGTAGTATGGTATTTTGTGAAACTAGTCTCATACAATTAGTCATCGCATCCTGGTGATATTGGAGCTGTTTGTTTCAATAATTAGAAATATTAAAGTTTCAGGAAGAAAGTGAAACGTTACCTCACAATGCAAGTAATACTGCAAGTATGCGAGTATTCTGTCATCACATCAGTATTGATATGTTTTGCGTTCACTCTACAGGCGACATCCATGGGCAATACTATGACCTTCTCCGGCTCTTTGAGTATGGGGGCTTCCCTCCAGAGAGCAACTATCTATTTCTAGGAGACTATGTGGACAGAGGGAAGCAGTCCCTGGAGACGATCTGTCTTTTGCTGGCCTACAAGATCAAATACCCAGAGAACTTCTTCTTGCTCCGGGGCAACCACGAGTGCGCCTCCATCAACAGAATATATGGTTTCTACGATGAGTGTGAGTCTTGTATTATTGATTTTAGATTTTTATTCATTGTAGTAAATTAAGTACATTTTCTATATATATATATATATATATATATATCTATATATATAATAATTCAAATTTATTGAGTGCATTTCTAGAACCCAAAGCACTGTACATACGAGGATCAGTTAAAAACGAACAAACTATACAATTTTTAACACAGGTCCTTCAATGCCAGTCTAAAGAGGTGTGTTTTGAGGAGAGCTTTGAAGGACTTGAGTGACTCTGCCTCTTTGATGGGGTCTGGGAGTGAGTTTCACAGCCGTGGAGCAGCACAACTGAATGCCCTGGCTCCCATGGTTTTAAGTCTGCAGCGTGGCTGCTGCAGAGAGATGGAGCTGGAGGAGCGGAGTGTACGTGTTGGGCAGGACAGTTTGATAAGGTCAGAGGTAGGATGGGCCAGTGGCTTGGATGGCTTGGTAGGTGTGGGTTAGAACTTTAAAGTCAATGCGTGAGCTGACAGGGAGCCAGTGTAGGCTGAATAACACTGGCGTGATGTGCTCACGGCGGGAGGTGGGGGTGAGAACACCAGCAGCACAATCTTGGACATACTGCAGCCGGTTTATGCATTTTGCAGATGCCCCCACCAGGAGGGCATTGCAATAGTCCAGACGGGATGAAACAAAGGCATGAATGAGGCGTTCAGCAGTTGTTTGGGAGAGCAGAGGTCGGATCTTTGCCAGGTTCCTGAGATGGAAAAATGAAACCTTGGTGATGTTCTTTAAGTGGGCATCGAGGGAGAGTTGGCTGTCCAGAATCACCCCAAGGTTGCGGACCTCACTGGAGGGGACGGCTGTGACACCATCCATGGTGAGGCTGAAGTGTTTGCATTTCTCGATGGTGGCCTGGGTGCCAACCAGTATGACCTCTGTTTTCCCACAGTTCAACTGGAGAAAATTCTGCTGCATCCAGGCCTTGATGTCAGTCAGGCAGCTTGTGAGAGGGTGGTGGCGGAGTTGATGGTGTCACTTCTGGTGGAGACATACAGCTGAGAATCATCAGCGTAGAAGTGGAAACCGAGACCATATTTCCGGATGATATTGCCCAGAGGTAGCATATAGATGCAGATGAGTAATGGCCCCAGAACCGATCCTTGAGGAACTCCCTGTCGTACTGTCATTATGTCAGACTTGCTTGACCCAATTGCAACAAAGTGAGTGCGGTCAGTGAGATATGATCTAAACCACTCCAAGACCAGACCTGACAGGCCAAGGAGGTTCTCCATCCGGTTTAGGAGGATGTTGTGGTTGACCGTATCAAATGCTGTGCTTAGGTCCAGAAGAATGAGGATGCTGGCAGCTCCAGAGTCAGCAGAAACCAGGAGGTCATTTGTGACCCTGATCAGCGTGGTCTCGGTGCTATGCCTAGCTCTGAAACCGGACTGAAAAGGCTCCAGCAGATGTTGGCTGTCCAGGTGTTGTTGCAGCTGGCTGGACACAGCACGCTCAAGTAGTTTATATATGTGTGTGTGTATATATATATATATATATATATATATATCTCAAGTAGCTATATGTGTGTGTATTTTTGTGTTAAAGGATCAGTCATTTTATTTGGGTAATACGCAATACTAGTGACCGTTGGAAAGGTGAAAGTGTCCAAGTAATATAGATGTTAGTTTAGCTGACTTGTGATTGTAACTTTTATGTTTCAGGTAAAAGAAGGTACAACATCAAGCTTTGGAAAACCTTCACAGATTGTTTTAACTGCCTCCCAATCGCAGCTATTGTGGATGAGAAAATATTTTGCTGCCATGGAGGTGGGTTTCTGTTTCATGAATATAAGAATTGTTCACACGGTTCAAATCAGCAGCCGTTTTATTCTTTTTGTTTACACCAGCAACTGTTTGTTCTTGAGTGAGATAACTGCCTCAGTAAAACGTGATGAAATATGGACCATGTAGCTGTTATTCATGGTTTCTGCATCAACGCCTTTTAGGGCTGTCACCTGACCTGCAGTCCATGGAGCAGATAAGGCGTGTAATGCGCCCAACTGACGTTCCTGACCAAGGCCTGCTCTGCGACCTGCTCTGGTCTGACCCAGACAAGGATGTCATGGGCTGGGGGGAAAACGATAGGGGTGTGTCCTTCACATTTGGGTCAGAGGTTGTGGCCAAGTTCTTACACAAGCATGACCTGGACCTGATATGCCGTGCCCATCAGGTAAAGATATATTGTTAAGGATATAACATGCAGATAGCTTGGCGGATTTCAATGCTAATATAATCCAAGAGCAATATCCTAAACTTGAAATTTGTGTTTTGTCTATTTCTCTGCTCTTAGAATGCTAATTGGCATTGTATTTTATGTTGTTGGAAAGCCTGTTTATTTACCTTTACAATGATGTCCAACTTGTAAGGATCATGCATTTGTGGGATGAGCAGCACAGCTGATGTGGGTATGCTAAACGGTGTATTCTCCTGTTGGTATTGACCCTTTTGAGTCGTTTAGTGGATTGGATGATTGAACTCTTATCTGCAACAAGGAACAAACAAGACATATTGGCAATTTTACACGTAATTCATTGAATACACCATGAGGAGCCTCAGTAGCCGGTGGAAGATTCATATGCAAACAACAGCCTGGCACCTCCTCCTCATGCTGGTCACCAACCTCATCACACGTGGTTATGGGATGGCATTCCATTCTTCAACCAGGAGTCGTTCTAGGTCAGCGAGTCTGGTTGTGTTGGTCACTGACACGCCCAAGCAAGTTCCCACAAGTTTTCAATTGGGTTGAGGTCTGGACTTTTGGCAGGCCATTCCATTCTCTCTACTCCCACATTCTAGTCTGTGATAACTCTGGCTCTGTGTGGGCAAGTGTTGTCATCTTGGAGGATGAAGTTAGGTCCCAGATTGCAGAGATATGGGATCACCACTGGCTGCTGAGTCTCATCCCAATATCTCACTGCCTTGAGATGGCCTTCAATGACTACAAGCCTTGTTTTGCTAGTGATGCAAATGCCGCCCCACACCAAGACACCCCCCACCAAAAGCTGCTACTTGATCGGTGCAACAATCAGCATGGCGTTCTCCACGTCGTCTCCATACTTTGACCTTGCCAGCAAACTTCCACAGACAGAACCTGGACCCATCACTTAACATGACATTCCCCTGCATGTTCAGGTTCCATCATCAATCTCGCAGACACCAGCGATGACTGAAGGGCAGTCATTGCAGGCTTCCTGGTAGACTTATGAGGTCGGAGTTTGGCTGCATGCAGTCTGTTCCTGACCGTCTGATCAGAGGTCTTTATCCTGCAAACCTTGCCTGCAAATCTCAAGAAGACCGCCTATGGTTCCTCCAGTGCTGTAAGGTTGATGACCGGTCTTCTTGGGGTGTTGTCTTCCTGGGATGCCCACTTCCCGGTCTGTCTTTGACATCACCGCTTTCACGGAAATTGGCCTTCAGTTTGGTCCCAGGGCTGACTCCAAATAATGCTTCAATTTGGGTTTGCAGAACACCAGCTTCCACTTGTCCTATCTTACGGGCCTTATCCAGAATAGACAAACGTGGCATGCTGATGCTTGGAGCAGACACCAAATGATCACTGTAGTAGAGTGCAGCACCAAGCAGGCCCCGTGCACATAGGTGCTCAAAAGAAGCGTGAATACCAACAGGAGAGAACACATTGTTAACATTGGCAGAGCATGAGAAGATTTTGGAGTGTCTGTAGGAATTTGTGCCCATTCATCCAAAAGAGCATTTGTGAGGTCAGGCACTGATGTTGGACGAGGGCCTGCCTCGCAATCGGCATTCTAATTCCTCCCAAAGGTGTTCAATGGGGTTGAGGTCAGGGCTCTGTGCAGGCCAATCGAGTTCCTCCACACCAAACTCGTCTTACCATGTCTTTATGGACCTTGCTTTGTGCACAGGGCCACAGTCATGCTGGAGCAGCAAAGGGCCTTCCCCAAACTGTTGCCACAAAGTTGGAAGCGCCCAATTGGCCAAGATGTCTTCATATCCTGTAGCATTAAGCATACCCTAGCCAGATAATGAAGCGTGATTCATCACTCCAAAGAACATTTCCACTGCTCCAGAGTCCAGTTGCGGCGTGCTTTACACCACTCCAACCAACGCTTGGCATTGCGCATGGTGATGTGAGGCTTGTGTGCAGCTGATCGGCCATGGAAACCCATTCCATGAAGCTCCCGACGCACAGTTGTTGTGCTGATGGTGCTTCCAGAGGCAGTTTGGTACTCGGTAGTACAGCAGATTAGGTGTTGCACGACTTCTGATTTTTTTTCAAGTCGACTTTTTTATCAATAGTCGACGCGTCGTTGATGACGTCATCACATACACACACACACACGCAAAAAAGACAGAATGGGCTGTCCAAAAAATAGCAACTTGTATTGACAAGATCTCTGTATACATTAATCACTTACAGTTTAGTGCAGATTCAGGACTGTCTACAAAAAATACAGTAACATGCCTATTATATTTAACGAAAATATATATTGCAACATTCAAATTGGGTGTTAGCAATTACATGCGGAGAAAGAAAAACGTAGAATACATTCGTTTGGCAAAAAAAAATATTCTTAAAGTGTGAAATCATGTGGTCAACGGCGCGTTGACGTCTCCCGGTAGGCGGCGACTTGTGGTAGTGACGTTGACGCGTTGATAAGTCGACTTTTCTGTGCAAGCCCTACAGCAGATGATATGCGATTTTTATGTGCTTCAGCAATCAACGGCCCGCTCTGTGCGTTTGCGTGGTCTACCACTTCGTGGCCAAGCTGTTGTTGCTCTTAGGCGCTTCCACTTCACAATAATAGCACTTATGGTTGACCGGGACACATCTAGTAGGACTGAAATTTCACGAACTGACTTGTGGCAAAGATGGCATCCTATGACAGTGCTGTGTTAGTGCTGGGCGGTATACCGGTTCACACCGAATACCGGTGTGTATTTTTATTATATCAATGTTTAATATACCGCCATACCGGTGTATTTGATTACACAGCGTTCGGAACGCTGCGCGACACTGTTTCAGACGGGACCTTTTTGAATGTTGCGCTTCTAAACACGCATGGTACGACTGCGAGGCGTGGTGACGGTAAACATAAGTTAGTGCTCAGGTGTTACGTTGCGGTGATGATGGATAGGATAGACCAGGGGTGGCCAACCAGTCAGAGACGAACAGCCAATTTTTTTTTTACTGTGTTACTGCAAAGAGCCACATCATACACACATGAACATCTCCCCATCTCTTCCTCTCACACACACCAAAAATATTTGTAGCCACTGCCAGGGCAATAACATTTTCATAGTCTTATCTAGTTAATTCGGGGGGTCCTCCGAATTAACGGAGCACCCCCACCATCAGAACCGCGAATTAACGGATCTCCCCCCCCCCCCCCCCATCAGAACCGCGAATTAACGGACCCCCCCCCATCAGAACCGCAAATTAACGGACCCCCCCCATCAGAATTCATATTAGTATATATTGAATGAATATATTACTATTCATCATGATGGTAAAATAGTCCATCCTAAGTCAATCTACAGCAGTAATTCCTCTCTCAACCAGTAGAATATGTTGTGAACACCTGATTATGCATGAAAAAAAAAAATACCGTGAAACCGTCAATCAAATCAATTTTTGGTCATACCGCCCAGCACTATGCTGCGTTCCAAGTCACTGAGCTCTTTATGAACCATTCTGAATTGTAAATGTTTGTCTGTGGAGATTTCATGGCTGTTTGCTTTTATGCACCTGTTAGCAATGGGTGTGGCTGAAACACATCAACTGAATAATTAGTAGGTGTCCACTGACTTTTGGCCATATAGTGTATATAAAACTATATAAAATGCAATGGCCAACTATATAAAATACAATGCCTAATGCCACACAGTCCTTGTGAACAAGCTTGTTTAAACATCTGATTTGCAATGGTTGATTATTAAGGCCGAAATGAATTCAGTTGCTTTGGATAAAAGCATCTGCTAAAGTTACTAAATGGTAATAGATTGGGTGAAATGCCTTTACAAGGGACACCGAGGTGTAATTAAGGGTTGCGTTGTTTAAATGGGTCACCAGATTCAACACATTAACAGCAATTTTTTTTTTCGTCATTTTGTAGCAACCTCTGGCACAATAATTTTCTCTGGGATTAGTAGTTTTATCTTATCTTGGCACACAACTGATAAGGTTGGTCATCAAATGTAACTTGATTTTAGCACACATCAAAGATAAACGTCCCTAGCTATTGTACAAGGAAATGACGAAGACTTGGACTAAAGGGTGTACACATGGCAACCTTTTCAGTCATGATTCAATTTGCATTAATGTCAGTCTCGGGCTATATTATCCATTGACTTTTCTGTTTGCTTTGTTTAGGTGGTTGAAGATGGCTATGAGTTTTTTGCCAAAAGGCAGCTTGTGACTCTCTTCTCAGCTCCTAACTACTGTGGGGAGTTTGACAACGCAGGTGCTATGATGAGTGTGGATGAGACGCTCATGTGTTCCTTTCAGGTGAGGTTTTTTGTTTATTTATCCATGTGACTGAAGGCCCTTTTATCCAAAGCATAAACCTCCTGGGTGTGTCCCTGTATCACAGGCACAATCTATCCTGCTTTCTCTCCTTCCCAAACTAACATCATTCCATTTTTTTAAAATGCGAATAATCATTTGGTGCCATGAGTGAATAATCAGTGCTTCAGATTTACTGATGTGGTCATAAATGAAGGACTTGCAGGTGTATAATGCAGTAGAAATTGTCCTATTAACAGCTGTGTTCTACTCTACATTGGAGCACACAATCAAGGCTTACGTTTGTGATCTGAAAAGATATTTATTTCGCTGGATCTCCAATTGTCAAAGGGCATATCTCTCCTCTCTCACATTCAATTACTTTAATTTATCACAGCCAGATTGCGTTTTCTTCTGCCCAAAACTATGTTCCCTCCCTAATTAGTAGTGCAAAATAAACAAGCGCTAGAATCATATTATTTTAACGGAGCAATGCACACAGATCGTTAATGTAACATGGTTTCAATATTTTCACATTCGGACTCCATTGCAGTCAATTTTGGATGTGGCCATTCAAAACATTTTGTCTGTCCGTCCCAGCATAGACGTGTGCTTTGAGTTGACTATTTATTGAAGGCTTTGGCTATTTAATGATTTGAAGCAGTATTCCACTGTTGCCCAAATGTTTATATAGACCAATGGCCATGTATCAAACTACAAATAAGGTGGTTTGAAATTCCACTGCAGGACTAGCGCTATTCATCCGAAGAGAAAACACACAGGCGCTATTGTGGATGACGGATCACCATAAAATGAAACAAAGTTCTACCTCTTGCATCCATGTTTATTAAACTACCAACCTGTTATTAATAGTGGGTAGAATTGTTGTCATGTTTGCCATTGTTTAAACGAAATGGCTACTTAACTGCCTTTCATTACAGTATTTTACACTGTACTTTCTGAGTTCATAGGATATTTTGGTGAAAGGACGAAGCATAACCTTCATTAGGCTATATGAGGGTACATTGACGGTTGAATCCATCTGTCCTTTTCACCGACATTCTTATTGAAAAATGCTGCATATTTGCAAAGTGTGTGATTCGTGCCATTCTGTTTCATCTCATCTGTAGATATTAAAACCAGCTGAGAAGAAGAAGCCCAATGGCAGCCGCCCTGTGACCCCCCCTCGCAACATGGTCACCAAGCAAGCCAAGAAGTGAGGGGGCCTCAGCTCAGTAGCTTCTGTTCTTTCTCTTTTCGGTGTTTGAAGAGGTTTCTGTCAATACCGAAGCAATGTCCACCCCATGAAAAAGCTAAATGTTTTGTTTTTGTCCACAAGGGGTAAATTGATATGTCACCATGGGAACCTCAGGTGTTTTTGCACTCCATTTTGCCACATATCTTTGCCACATAAAACTGTTCAATCAGGAAAGAAAAGTAACAATATGGCTAATAATGCACAGGAATGCCTTGTTTACCACTGTACACATTTCCCCCCAATTTCTGTCATGTTGCATTAATTTCATGCGTACCTTTTTTCACTTTCTGATGTAATATTAATGGCTATAAACACTTGTGGATGGATACATTTTTTTCATTCAATGTTATTTGACATAGGATTTAGATTTGGTTTTTTTTAGAAAGTCTTGTGCTAAATTAAATAAACTGTTCTTTATTTAATAACTAACTATTTCTAATAAACTTTAAGCACATTTACGGTGGATATTTGTATTTTAAATGAATTGTAACAATACTTTAGAAAGATATTTTGGACCTTCCGCTCTTGTCCAATGTTATGGAAAGAAAGGGTCCTAAATACCCACAACGGTTATATTTTGAATTTACATTTGATTTGGAAATCTGAAAAAATAAAATAAAAAAGCACTTCCGCATTCCTTCGTTCTGACATTAGACGAGCAAAGAAATCGCGTCCTCGCATTGGCAGTAACTCCACATCGATATACCTTCAAAAAGAAGCGTCTGGGTGCATGACATAAACCGTGCAAGAAAGTGGAGAGTACCACCAACTAGTGCAAGAGTTGCATCTAGATGATGCCCGTTTCAAGGCTTATTTCAGATCAGTGTTTATTTGTCAAATGTACATCACAACCCAGGGCCATTCTGAACAGTAAAACTCTTGTGACATGGCAGGCAACACAGTACGTAGGAATTGAGAGAAAAAAAAATATATAGAGAATAGCACAATATACATAAAGATAACAAAGTGCATCAGCTGTAGGGAATGTAGGAATGGGGAATATAGCCTATGAATCCAGAAGTAATAAATATGTATTATAATTGTACAAGTAAGTAATTTCCATTTGCTTGTAGCATACAATCAGTCACATATTCGGTGGAAATGGGCAATCAAATTTGAGTCTCTAATCATGTCACATTACCCCACTGTCACATTATTTGAGTTAAGAAAGATGTAGCCAATACAAGAACATATCATGCTTAGGATAAAACAGCTGTAAACAAAGATTCATTATGAGAGGGACTGAGGACACATTTGGGAGGCCATTACACTTTTTGCAAACATGTAAGGTTAAACGTATTTTAACCCGAAGAAACTAAGAACTACGAAGTCACTAAGAAATAGCCTATAAGCATATACATTGTTTGATGTGACTACTTACAGGTACCAGTCAACAGGGGACTCCTTCGGGACAATTGCATTCATTTACAGAGGGGTTCTGCACTGTTGCCAGAATTGTGCGCAGTGTTTGTGTAGCAATCTGGAACGGTCAAGTGGATGAATACATGCCCATCCTGGGAGCTAAAGCTACCTGTAGCCTATACTGCACAATTTTCTCAGCTGGGATTGTGAAGATCTTGATGTCCCCAACACACCATCTGCGTCAGTGGACCCACAGGGTGCTGTGCAGAGCATCCCCAGGGTTGGCAGCAACAACACCTCCAAAGATGTAAGGAACATCATGACCAGCTACTTCTCTCCAGAGGGAAGTGCACCATGGCAGGACAGCATCCTATGAACATCACTCAAAGGCTCAGACTAATGAATAATCATTTGTTTTTAATCTATGGATTACATCGATCTACCTTTTATGTTGCAAACGTACCAGTTTTTAACAGCGTGTAGTAAAAAAACAACCACACATTTTTGTAAATGAACTAATTAATATTTATGATATTTATGTATCCATTTAAATATCGATCTCCTGTAATAACGAAGAGAAGAAAAACGTTCTCACAAGTACATATATTCAAAAGTCCGGTACAAATACAAATCAACCATACAGGAACAAAAGTGTTGTGTATATATATATATATATATATATATATATATATATATAACCCTTGGCTCGTTCGTCCCTGTCTGCAGGTATCTCTCCTAACTGGTTTAGTCCCTGCGTTGTGTTTGGGTGGATGTCAGTTGGGACACGTGGTTCTTGGATTGTGGTAGAGACCATAGGAATAGCCTTTTTATTCTCTCTCCAAGTTAACACAAATCCGCTCCTCAGGTTGTAGTCTTCACCTTAACAACAGACAAGAGGGAACTGCATTTCTACGGTTGCTGTGCAGAGCCAGAAGGCAAAGCCACCGCATTCAAATGCCCAAAAGGAAAAAGAGTCTGCCACCTAGTGGTTCACTTTTCGACCAGCTTACATATATATATATTCGATTCTATTTAATTTATCTATTCAATTCTAACTCCAGATTCTAAATTCTAACTCCAGCCTCCTCATTGATGGTGCCAGAGACGTAATAAAATACTCATATTCATCAGGTACTTTGTTCAGCGCAGCAAGTATTGACTGCTGATATGTACTTATGACTGGCGGTGGTCATTCATGAAAGTTGCAAAAGTTGAACTATTTTCAACTGAGAGCGCTGGGAGCGGAGCGACAAAAAACGCTGAACGCCAAGGGCGTTTTTGCACCGAGGGCGCTGAGAGCTTTAAGACTACGTGTCCACAGGATGCGCTCTTAGGGATGGCAGCAAGCTCAGCGCCCTCGGCGTTCAACGTTTTTGCCGCCCCGCTCACAGCACTCAGTTGAAAATAGTTCAACTTTTGGAGAAGCACTGCGGTCGTCAATGTGACTTTTCCCTTGTCGGCCAATTAAAATCGAGGAGAGGCGGGACATACTCTATCAACACTGTCAACAATGGCGGAGGAGAAACTGATACTGGCCGTCACGGACAACCCAGTGATGGGTTACCATGACCACACAAAAAAAATCAAAAGCGTGGAATAATGTTGCCACATCTGTTCGAACGCATATCATGTCGAGAGCTGCTGCCAATGCCAGGACGCAATTTCCTTCTGTGGCAGAATGGAGCGTTGCTCCATTTGTCTGCCTTATTCACGTTTAGTGTCCGGCTCTCACCGCCAAACCATATAGCAATCGTCAGCAGCCAATCAGAACACCCGCCCATTTAAACCCATATAAGCCGTCACCTAGGTTACGCCTGACACGGAGTGCACGCCAAGCGTCCTGTCCACCTGACTCTCGTCGCTAGCACAGGTAGTTGTTTTCGCGTGGTTCTGTTTATTGTTTTTGTTTGTATTGTGACGAAACGCACGCGCGATCGTCACTCGCGGACCCGATAGTCGCTTAGTCGAGTGAACGGCGCTGCACAAAGCGCTAAGACATGGACAAAGTTTGTGTTGTGTATGTTTATATTCATCACACACTACCCGGTTACCATGAATTTCATTCATCATTCACTGTCTCTCACCGCAATAAGCACACACAGTCATAGATCGCGTGTGCTGTTACAAATAAACACTATTTATTTGTTACCTGCACATGTAGTTACAGTTTATGTCAATGTCGATACCATTACATTCAGGATAATTTAATTCAGCTATTCCACGATACACATCCTACATCTCCCCGATGGCATGTGTGTAAGTGTCTGTTAAATGTCTGTTAAATAAATCTTTAAAATAAATCACCGACTCTGCTTGCTGGACCCCAACTGGCCACTTTGTCTGCGTTACCCGACGACATTTTGGTGGCAGCGATTTTGGGAACCAGTAGCCAACAGGGTAAGCATGCGGTGTTGAAGACATCGAGAGCTCAGCGGTCAAGCACAGTGAGAAGGAGGGGATAAGGAAGAATCCCAAGTACCAAGGGCAGTGATAGCTGAACTAAGAGCCATGTTCGGTGAGTTCATGCAGACTCAGGTTTTTGAGAAGAACCAAGATGAGGGGTGGTGGTATGTGGTATACCAGTTCAAGCAGGAGGAGGAGACTAAGGACAGGATGGAGGGCATGCAGGCAGCAGCCCCAGTCCCAGCAGCTCCAACAGCAGGCCAATTGACGACGGTGAGGCGGTGGTCAACGGCGGTGGGCGACCCCAGCAGCAGCGGGCCAGGTGGCGACAACAGCCCATGTGGGAACCCCAGCGGCAGTGAACCAGCCAGCAGCAGTGGATCTGGTTCCAATTTTTCCTGGAGGAGTGGCGCAGCAGCCAGGATTGTTTCAAGTTTCAAGTTTCAAGTATTTTATTGTCACTTCACAGTTTACACAAGTATAAGCAGTGAGTGAAAATCTTATGTGCAAAACGCCCGACATCCGACTGCAGTTATAAAAGAATACAAATAGAAATAAAAATAGAATAGAAACTATATTAAAGTTACAAAAAATCGAAACAAAACAAAACTATAAGATAAAATAAAGTATACATAAAATATTAAGGGGAGCAATACAAATATAAATCAATGTAATAAAATATACATTGTTATATTTTGACATTCACAGAATGTCACAGAATACTTCCTCAGACAGTTACACTAGAACAACACTAGCACCAGCAATTACCACCTGGACTAGCACTAGCAGTAACACTAACACTAGCAGTAGCACCGGCACCAACACTTAGCACTACTACCAGCACTTGCACCAGCAGTAACACTAGCAATTAGCACCAGGACTAGCACTAAGCAGTAGCACTAGCAGTAACACTTAGCACTCGCACTTGTTCAGCAGCCTGATGGCCTGACTGTGGAAGCTGTCTCTGAGTCTGCTCGTGCGGCACTTGATACTGCGGTATCGCAGTATCAACAGTTTGTGGCTGGTGTGGTTATTGTCTTTAATAATCCATTTGGCCTTGGCCACGCACCGCCTGGTGTATATATGCAGGAGGGAGGGAAGCTCACCTCCAACGATGTACTGGGCCGTCCGCACCACCCTCTGTAGTGTTCTACGCTCCAGTGCTGTGCAGTTCCCGTACCAGACAGTGATGCATCCAGTGAGAACACTCTCGATGGTACTGGAGTAGAACGTTCTGAGGATGCGGGGGCACATGTTGAATTTCCTCAGTCGCCTGAGGAAATACAGGCGTTGTTGGGCCTTTTTCACCACATGTGGTGTGCGTGGTCCATGTGAGGTCCTCGGAGATGTGCACGGCGAGGAACTTGAAGCTGCTGACCCTCTCTACTGCAACCCCGTCGATGGAGATGGGGGCATGCTCTCCTCTCCACTTCCTGTAGTCCACGATCAGCTCCTTGGTCTTCTTGACATTGACACACTCCCTGTAGGCTGTCTCGTCGTCGTCGGCGATCAGACCAAACACTGTCGTGTCATCAGCAAACTTGATGATGACGTTGGAGCTGTGCATAGCCATGCAGTCGTGGGTGTACAGGGAGTAGAGGAGAGGGCTCAACACGCATCCCTGAGGGGCTCCCGTGTTGAGGGTCAGTGGCTCTGAGGTGGTGCTTCCCATCCTCACCACCTGGCGGTGGCCCGACAGGAAGTCCAGTATCCAGCTGCACATGGTCGGGTGCAGGCTTAGACCCCTGAGCTTGGTGTCGAGCTTGGCAGGAACAATCGTGTTGAACGCTGAGCTGAAGTCCACAAACAGCATTCTCACACAACAGTTCTTCCCCTCCAGGTGAGAGAGGGCGGTGTGAAGTGCCATGGCAATCGCGTCGTTGGTGGATCTGTTTTGACGGTACGCAAATTGCCATGGGTCCAGCGTGACAGGCAACATGGAAAAAATGAAGTCCTTGACCAGCCTCTCGAAGCATTTACTGACAATCAAGGTGAGGGCTACGGGTCTCCAGTCATTCAGGCAGGTTACCTTGGGGTGTTTAGGGACAGGCACAATGATGGACATCTTGAAGACCTCGTGAACAACAGCCTGGGACATGGACCGGTTGAAGATGTCTGCGAAGACTCCTGCCAACTGGTCTGAGCATGCTCTGAGGATGCGCCCCGGGATGTGGTCTGGGCCCGCCGCCTTCCGGATGTCCACCACTTGAAGGCTCTGCGCACGTCAGCCTCTGAGATGTTCAGCAGGCTGGTCTCCTCAGGCAGCACTGACTTCGGCGGGCTGCCGTTCACGTCGAACCAAGCAAAGAAGGTGTTTAGCTCGCCTGGGAGGGAGGTAGAGGAGTTCTCTACACCGCTGGTTCTCCTTCTGAAGTCCGTCATTGTCTGTAGCCTCTTCCACACACCCCTCACATCATGGCTCTTGAATTTGTCCTCCACCCTGTTCTTATACTCCCGCTTGGCAGAGCCGATGGTCTTGCGGAGGTCGTAGCGGGCTCTCGTATATTCCACCATATTCCACCGGAGTCAAAACTCAGGTAGGCGGCGAGCGACTGTCGTTCTAATACCCTGCAGTGATGGTGGAGCCAGGTCTACCAAGGATCCAGCTGGCCCAGCTGTCAGGATGGAGAAGCCCAAAAATGCAGCGCTTCAGTGAGGAAGAGAACATGGAACATTTTCTCACAGCGTATAAACGCATGGCTACAGTGAGCTAATGTCCCATAGCAGAGTGGGGAATCTACTTGGTCCCTCTGTTAGCGGGAAAAGCAAGAGCGGCCTACATAGCAATGGACATTGAAGACACGCTATGCTAAGAAGGTCAAAGAAGCCAACTTGGCAAACTATGAGATTCATACAAAGACTTAGACTCAGGTCATGCCAGAGGAGACCTCCAAAGAACTCTACACAAGGCTCAATGAGCTCTATGAGAAGTCAGTGTCTCCAAAGACTCACACCAAGGAGCAGATCGGGGAGATGATTGTGTTGGAGCAGTTCCTCCGTATGGTCAACGCAGACGTTCAGCTGTGGGTCCGGGAACACAACCCCAGCACAGCTCAAGAGGCATTAGTCCTCGCGACTCCTTCATCACAGTACGTCGACACTCCAGGTCTTACCAGATGGGAGTGGACCCACAACCCAGCTCATCTCCATGGTGTAAGCCTGAGGGTGGTCGGGCAAGTGGTCAAGGCAGGCAGTATGGTAGTTACCCCAGGAACCCACTTACAACAGCTTGTCATCCCGGTCCCATAACGCAGCCAAGCAAGGTCTTTACAAACCATTCTGAATTGTAAATGTTTGTCTGTGGAGATTTCATGGCTATGTGCTTGATGTTATGCACCTGTTAGCAATGGGGCTGTCTGAAACACCTGAACTCAATAATTAGCAGGGGTGTCCACTGACATTTGGCCATATAGTGTATGAAGATTTCGACAAAATCAAAGGCTTTTAGAAATGTTATTCTCATAAATATCCACTGTGAAATTAAAGTGAAAGTGTATTCCGATGGTTGTGCGACATGCCGGTCCCTCTTCCCAGTGAAGCAGTCTCCGTCACCTCCTCCTCCTGCAGGTTCATGCTGACACTGAGCTGCTGCTTCCCGGTGTCCGTGGTGCTGGCCTGGGTCTACTCCGTCTCCATAACGGTGAAGAGCATCGTGTTGGAGAAGGAACTCTGCCTCAAGGCCGTCAGCGTCACCAACTGGGTCATCTGGTGCACGTGAGTCGTGGACAGCTTCCTTGCCATGGCGACCAGCACCGCCCTCCTCACCCCCATCATCATGGTGAGTAGTGGGCCAATGAAGAGGATGATGTTGATGATTTGTTTCACACAAATCGTTTATGTTGTCGTTGTATTTCATTAATTAATTTGGAGCTTTATGAAATTATTGGCCCACTCAGCCTCTTTCGAGCTAGTCCAGTCCGCTGTCGACATTTTAAAATGAAATAGTCCAGTCCACATTTTATTAAATAGTCCCCTCCCCCCCAAAAATAGGGTGTTTGGGTGCCCCGGTGACCCTGGGAGCCATGTGGTCTGGGGCAATAGCCCCTGGTACAGTCTCCCATGGAAAAGTGGTCCCAGGGGAGGGGCCAGACGAAGAGCAATACAAAGACCCCCAATAACTCTGTCACCTCGCCCAAACAAGGAAAACTGGGGGCCCCTTCTGGAGCCAAACCTGGGAGGGAAGCTCGTTGGCGAGGTGGCCGGGCCTGGATCCACGGGGCCCAGGTGGGCCAAGCCCGAAAAGATGACGCGGAGCCGCCTCCCTCCCTGTGGGCTCACCACCTGCAGGGAGAGTCATTGGGGTTGCGTGCAATGTAGGTAAATGCAGGGTTCTGGGCATCCATTGTCGACTGGTTCTAGGGACGTGGAACGTCACCTCACTGGCGGGGGAAGGAGCTGGAGCTGGTGCGGGAGGTTGAGCGGTACCAACTAGATATAGATAAGATTATTCCAGGGTGCTGGAAAGGAGGCTCCGGCCGATTGTCGAACCTCAGGAACAATGTGGATTCCATCCTGGCCATGGAACAGTGGACCAGCTATTTACCCTCGCAGGGTTGTTTGGGAGTTTGCCCATCCAGTCTACATGTGCTTGGAGACTTGGAGAAGGCTTATGACCATGTCCCTCTGGGAATCCTGTGGGGGGCATGGGAGTATGGGGTACTGGGGCCGTTCGGCCGTACGTGTCATTCGGTCCTTACTGAAATGAGGAGAGTGTCTGTTTGGGGACCCCAGAATTGCATCCCTGCTCTTTGCAGACATTGTGGTTTTGTTGGCTACATCAGATCATGACCTCCAGCATGCACTGGGGCGGTTTGCAGTCAAGGTGTGAATCGAGATGGACAGACGGATTGGTGCGGCGGCTGCAGTAATGCAGGTGCTGTACCGGTCCGTTTCGGTGGTTTACCAGTCCATCTACGTTCCAACCCTCACCTACTGTATGTTCACGAGCTTTGGGTAGTGACCGAAAGAATGAGATCATGGATACAAGCGGCCGAAATGTGTTTCCTCCGCATGGTGGCTCGGCTCATCCTTAGAGATAGGGTGAGGAGCTCAGACATCCAGAGGTAGCTCAGAGTAGAGCCGCCGCTCCTCCACGTCGAGAGGAGTCAGTTGAGGTGATTTGGGCATCTGATTAGGATGCCTCCCTTTAGAGGTTTTCCGGGCACGTCCGACCGGGGCAGACCCAGAACCCACTGGAGGGATTATATATCTCATCTGGCCTGGGAACGCCTCGGGATCTCCCAGGAGGTACTAGAGAGTGTTGCTGGGAAGAAGGAAGCCTCGGGGGTCCTGCTTAGCTGGCTGCCACCGCGATCCGGCGCCGCATAAGCCGAAGAGAATGGATGGATGGATGGATTGTCACGGTCGCGACCGTGTCTCCGGGCTCCCGGGCTCCGGTGCCGCCCCTGGATGATTAGTGGGGCTCCCGGGCTCCGGTGCCGCCCCTGGATGATTAGCGGCACCTGCGCTACGCTCGCGGCTGCCGTGAATGAACAATTAGTCACGGCATAAAAGCCCCGGCTTTCCACCCACGGGTGTCGGACCATTGTTATTGTTAGGTTGTGTCTTGTCGGTTTACACATTACTTGTTGTTATTGTTAAGTTGATGGACTACCTGTATGGATGCCTACCTGCCTGTCTGTTCCTCACCTGCCTGCTTACCTACCTACCTGCCTGTCTGTCCCTCACCTGTCTGTCTACCTGTCTCACGGTAAATAAATAACATTTCTGTTCAGCATAACCCCGAGTCCTGAGTCTTGCATTTGGGTCCTCCTGCCCCACATCGTGACACATTCATTAAGTTGATTATCAACCATCGTTTGCAAGTATGGTGACCAAAAACCTTGTTTTCGAATTTTCCCTCATTACTTCCCCCCTTGCGCAATGGTCAAAACCATGCGCATTAGTGATAAGCAAACCTAACAACGCCGTTGGTGCCAACAACATCCCATCATGGGTTCTCCATAACCCTGTGGGGGTGCGTACAGCACCCCTCTTTAGCCACATGTTTTGCTCATAAACTCCAGCTTTTTCCTGCATACGAACAACATCTTCTTCTATAGGCGCAGCTTCAGGCATGATCAATACTGCCTGGACTGCCCTACTGCTTTTTGAGGCCACCTTGGCAGCCTCATCTGCAGCATTGTTACCTTTTATGACAATCATTTCTTTTCTTGTGCGCTTGACATTTGATTATTGCCACTTGTTTGGGCAGTAACAGTGCCGACATTAATTCCACAATCTGATCACAATGCAATATGGGGGACCCATCTGTTTTCTTAAATCCCCTCATTTTCCATACCGCTCCGAACAAATGACATACACCATGTGCATATGCAGAATCTGTATATATATTTACCGTTTTACCTGCTCCCTCTTGGCAGGCAGCTGTAAGAGCTCTCAACTCAGCTAACTGTGCTGAACATGGCTGTTTACAATGACAACTTTGAATAACAGAAAACGTTTTGTCTGGGTTCTGTCTCACCACTGCAAACCCCGCCTGGTTTCCCAAATGATCCTTGAAACACGATCCATCCACAAACAGCTCTTCCTCTGCCCCAACTATAGGCATTGATAATAAATCCAACGATAGTTTGGTATAAGTCAAAGAGTCAACTACACAATCATGTGGCGTTCCTTCAAAATCATGCGGAATTCTTTCTGCTGGATTTACTGTAGAACACCTTTGTATGGTAACATCTCGAAATGTTAGTAATACCAAATATTTCATCAACCTTGAGTTTGTTAATAAAAACTTTCCTTTTTCATTAATTCAATGACTTTCAATGACTACAGTAGTTACTGGGTGACCCATTGTAATAGTCGAGGCCTTGTCATAAGCATACTGTACCGCAGCTAATCCCTGGTAACAAGGCGGATAGCCTTGTGCTACTGCGTCTAACTTTGAGCTGTAGTAAGCTATGGGTTGTTTTCGCCTCCCACTACATGATTCTTGCATTAACACCGCTGACACGTATCCCTGACTCCTATTTGCCACATACAATAGGAATGGTTTCATGTAATCTGGGTTTGCTAACGCGCTTGCTCCCTGCATTTCTTGTTTGATGCCCTCACATTACTGGAGCTGTCATAGGTATTAGCTGCGTTTGTCCCAAGAATCCTATAGTTTTTACAAATGTTTTCTTCCATAGGGAAGTAAGAGTCATAGTTTGAACCTACAGCTGTGTAAGTTGCTCCAGTATCAGCAAACATTGGCGTGCCTCTATCATTTATTAGAACCTGCAGAATTGGTTCCTCATCAGCCTGTTTCGTGATTGCTACATGCTGACCCTCCCCCTGTGAATTCTCTGGGCACCCCTAGTACTCTTGACCCATCCAGGGTCCTGCTCTATTCTGTCTATAATTTCTGTCTTTGCTGTCCCTGTCCTCTCTGTTGCTGTTGCTGACCTGGGGGGTAAAAGAGTTTTGGACAATCTCTCTTAAAATGATCTTCCTGACCACATTCCCAACATGCTTTGGGCTGGTTGGGTGGCTCCTGTCTTTGGCCATATCCAGACTGACCCTGTGGTCCTCTGTACTGATTATTCTGCCTATTCTGTCTGTACCTATTATTTGCACCTTGCTCTCTGTTCTGAGTAAATACATTAACAATGGGTGGGGCGGGTGACCCCTGGCTCTGAGGCTGTTGTACCAGGTGAGGGGGTGCCTGTGGTGGAACCTGTGAAAAGTTCATTTGAGGGCTGGACCTGCTGGACTATAGGCGTTATTGTGCCTGGCTCTGCAACAACCGCCTGTTTTTTTCTTGTCTTTGTCTTTTCTTGTCATCTCTTCCAACTGGAGCTGAGATAACTTTCTCTGCACCTCTCCGCTTTGTTCTTTCATTTTTTGTTCATTTTGACGGTATCTGTCCACTGCATGGACCAGACGATCACTGAACTCTTTATGAGACTTTGATGAAGTCAGTCCCACCACATCTTCTAGCTTGTTCTGGATTGAGCTAGGCATTGTCTCTATTATGGAAATTCTAAACAAGACAGAGACCAACGGATCTTGCTCTGGGTCTCGGTCTGTTTCCATTCTCCATCTCATGACTTGCTTCTGCAGGTAGGATGCAGGATTCTCTGTGTCATTGATTGTAGGGCCTCTCAGGCTCTTATGATCCACATGGGTTGGGTGCTCGCTTCTAAGTGCCGCCCATGTATTTGATCGATAGGTGTCAAACGTTGTTCCATCAAGACCTTCATCCAGCAGGTGCATCAAACCCCCATTTTGCAGTATGCCCTCCATCTTTGCGAGACCTAGAACTCTTGCCAACAAAGTCTTTAGGTCCACCGCTATTAATTTTCCCACTGTAAATTCCTCAAACATCCTAATCCACTTCGAGGCTCCATTATTTATATTAGGGAGTCTAAATATTATTCCCTCCAAGTCCTGCGATCCCCATGGGACATAGTGGGCTTGCTGTCCTTTAACCAGAATAGGAAATTCTCCTGCGTACCTTTTTGGTGCCTTTTTCTTCCTCTGAGACTTCCTAATGTCTTTCTGCGGTTCTCCCATTGGGAGGCTTCTATCACCTCCGGGCGGGACTCCCTCCTGGCTACATTCCTCTTCATCACTGTCACTGTCACTGTCACTATCCGACTCTTGCCTCACTCCCTTAATTTCTTTGTATCAATCCATGTGTAAGTGTAGTCCCAATTTCGGTCCTCTATCTCTATTTCCTTTACCATCCATTACTACCTCTCCTTTAATGTCTACTGTTCCTGATATCAGTGGGTATAATCCTGTGTCGGGTGGTGGCCACACTTTAGAGGGTATTGGTTCTAATTTTTTATCCCTATTAATCATTTCCCTTTCTGTTTTTTCTTTTTGTCTCCGATTTTTCATCATTACTTCCATCTCCTCACACACCACCACATCAAATGTCCCCTCCTTTGGCCATTTAGTTCCTGCTTTCCCTGTTCTTTTCTCCCATTTTTCTGACATCTTCATTATCTCATCTTTATTTAACAGATTCTTTTTGCACAATATTTCTACCGCTGATAATGGCATGGTTACTTTTTATATTAAAGAGCTTTCTAATTCTTAATTGTGTGCCTCCAAATGAACCGCTGCAGAAATTATTTCTCTCTATTCACCAGTTCTATAATGTGGAACTGAATCAATTAAGGATCTTACCTATAGTACCCTAATCAAAAATCAAATAAGGAAACCTCACTTTGAATCAACTAAAAATCAATCCAAAAAATTCATCAATTAAATGAGAATCAATTTAGAAAATCAATTCAAAAATCAATCAATTAAATGAAAATCAATTCAGAAAATCAATCCAAAAATCAATCGATTAAATGAAAACCAATTCAGAAAATCAATCCAAAAATCAATCAATGAAATGAAAATCAATTTAGAAAATCAATCCAAAAATCAATCGATTAAATCATCTATTTATTATCATCTAAAATATGCTTGTTACTTCCTCATAGATAACTAGTTTAAAAGTACACACTATGATTAAGTATACTAATATAAGATTAACTTGAATGTCTTTTGTCTAACCCTATGTTTTTATCTCAACACAAAGCATTAGCATTAGCTTTTTTGTACAAACTAAAATTATTTGCAAACTGGACACTAGGGGCACTGTTTCCTTTATCTGTTTCTTTAACTGTTCTCATCAATGAAGAAGAAAACTGATACTCTGACAACTTCCTGGACTACAACATGCAGTGCAGGTTTCCAACACTTGGGGTGCTCCTCTCTTTACTCGACTTTAATTAATACTTGGTATTGTGAATTAAATGCGAGAACACATATATCTTATAAACGCTTTTGACAGAGAAATAACAAAATTAATATATCATTCACTACTTATATCAATGCTTGAATTCTTCAATCAATCTACCCTTCTTCGCATCTACTCATATTATAGAAAGAGAGCAATAATAACTACTCTTTTATCTTATTTTATTTAATTTAAATTTGTACCTCTCCCACTGATTCCAACCACAAGGGCTGGACTTTATCACATAGTCCCCCTCCTCTCGCAGGGACACGCCCTCCTATAGTCCTGGCTTGTCTCAGCGAATCTCCCACCAGTCTCTTTGAAACACCGAGCCGACACAACCTAGCGGTGTCCTGCACCGACAACACACAACAACTAACATATAACATAAAACAAGCACAGACTTTCAAACAAACAAGTAAGGACCTTTACAAGCTAGCTATTCAACAATTGGTGTATTTAATGCAGTTTCACTCATTTAACACTGGAATGCAATCCAAATGACAATGACATCTATCTCTCTTTTCTTTTAAAAAAAAGAAACTCGCACACTCACACAACTTAACATCGCACAAAAATGACCACATGGTTTTTTTACTCTTAACACCCTTCCCCTTGATATTCGTCAATTTAAATCATAACTGAAGTAAGCTTCTAAGCGCTGACTTATTTTCAATTTCTCAATTTCGCACCTCGCCTACCGTAATCTTTCTGTACGCCTTTTTGTAACTCGCCTACGTAGTATTACTGTACGCCGCCTATCGTGGTCTTACTGTATGTTTATCATATCTCGCCCACATAGTTTTTTAATGTACGTCGCCTACCGTAGTCTTTCTGTACGCCTTCTTGCAACTCGCCTACATAGTATTACTGTACCTAATATTATCGCTTTACTGTTTTACCATAGTCACAAACTTCACCTATGATGGAATGGAGAGCTCCCCTCCCACCTTTTTTAATTCCTCTCTCTCTAGAGACCTGTCCGTTCAGTGCATAGTACCTTTCTAATTGTACTATCACAATGGTATCCACAGGGTTTTCAAAAGCAACAATTTAACATATCAGTGTTATGGGTTAGTGCATGCACTGCCATTCATCCCAGGTCTACCCTTTACCCCTCTCACATGGGTTATACTATGGTTCGTAAATTTGGAGAGACACTTTTACTTACTGCTTTGGCGTTAGGATGGGCCAGGCTCAGGACACACAATCTTCTATAACTAATAAGTAAGAACGTCGCTTACCCTTTTTTTAGTTGAGTGGCCACTCTTTTGTGTGACCCGCACCAGAACGCCACCCCACGACGAAGCAGCCGTCTGGTCCCTTTCCAATCCTGTTCGTGACGCCAAATATGTTGTGGATTTTACCAATACTCTGACATTCGTAAGAGGGAGATCAGGAAGACCAAAGTTTGAAAGTTAAAGACTTTATTCACCATAGCCAATATTGACGATAAGCCTGAGTCAGCTCTGCAGAAGAAGACTGCCACACCCAACTCTGTCTTTTAAACCCAATGCACACATGTTTACATCAAACATTCCAAACCCTATAAGGATACCGCTATAGAGTACCATACGCATATATTCTCTCCCTGTTCCCCAAGAACAGGACACCTTGTTTAGTTTGGCTCATGTCCATCTTTGGACATTCAGTCTGCACTTCCGCCTCACATACTTCATCTTCACACGCACGTTAGACGCAAAGAGCTTTCAACGTAAACATATTAGAAGCAGGGATCCTTCAATCTAAACATAGGTGGCTTTCAACGTAAACATATTGGAAGCAGGGATCCTTCAATATAAACATATGTGGACATGTGTGTCTCCAATTTTTTTTCTGTATTTCTCCACACTTAATTCACACACACAGCATATTTTCAAGATATTCTTAATAATGTACTGGAAAATATCTCCCATATCGGTGCGTGGCCAAGGCCAAACGGATTATTAAAGACAATATCCACCCCAGCCACAAACTGTACACACTTCTACCGTCAGGCAGGCGATACCGCAGTATCAAGTGCCGCACGAGCAGACTCAGAGACAACTTCCACAGTCAGGCCATCAGGCTGCTGAACAAGTGCTAGTGCTAAGTGTTACTGCTAGTGCTACTGCTTAGTGCTAGCCCTGGTGCTAAGTGCTAGTGTTACTGCTGGTGCAAGTGCTGGTAGTAGTGCTCAGTGTTGGTGCTGGTGCTACTGCTAGTGCTAGTGCTAGTGCTAGTGTTACTGCTGGTGCTAGTGTTACTGCTAGTGCTAGTGTTACTGCTAGTGTTACTGCTAGTGCTAGTGTTACTGCTGGTGCTAGTGTAACAGAGTTAGAAATTAAGTATAGTGTTATATGTGATTTTCGCCATAATAAAGCATCTTTGTTTTGTATATGTGATTTGGAGCCCCCGGTAGACAGTTTGTGTATTGCAGATCTGCTGCGCTTTGTTTCTGTGCCTCTGCCATACCCGATCAGAGAAGCTATGCTCTGCATCGGGTAGGTACATCATACTAAACACTCCCCACTGTATATTAGTCTTCCAATAGCAAGATGTTGTTTAAGTTGAAAACTTCGACATATTAAATGTGTGATATTATTTCCTATGCATTGTGACGATCTGGTTCCGTGTTAATGTACTGACAAAAAGTTTGTTAATGTTTTCTGGCCATGCGGTTAGCGAGTAGCCTGGGTAATACAATGCAGTTCTTTTACTTTGTTTGTGCAGATGCTGCAATAGAAGTCCACCTTTGCCTGAAGGCATGTTTTTGTTGTCTTTTTCTAAGGTATGTTGCTCCAAGTGTGAAATGTAAATAGGTTATGATGAAGTGCTGTAACTTTATGTATTTACAGTTATGCCCACTCTGCATGGGATGTTATGAGAATTATTAAGAAAAATATATTTTCTCCTATTTCTGTTATTTCTACATTATTGCATTCGTGTTAGAGGATCAGAGAAGCTATGCTCTGCATCGGATGCTGCAATAGAAGTCCACCTTTGCCTGAAGCAGTGTTAATTTTGGCAGCTATTTTAGATTTAGTCTTAGTCTTAGTCTTTAGACGAAAATGCATATTAGTTTTAGTCACATTTAGTCATTTTTATCCTTTTTAGTTTTAGTCTAGTTTTCGTCGACGGAAACTCAGAACATTTTAGTCTAGTTTTCGTCGACGAAAACTCATAAAATTTTTGTCTAGTTTTAGTCACATTTAAAAAATAAGATAACCGGAACTGCTGTGAACAACAGACCGGGTATCCTTCTAATGATGTATTGCATAGATCGACATACTGCGCGTCGATTTGATGCATTCATCTGATTGATAAAAACCCGACAATGCGCACCTGCCCCCCCCTCGCTGGACATTATTAACTGTTATAAGACGCAGAAGCGCCTGGTCCTGTTCAACTTTACTTGAATGAGCGTAGAAACACTGGACGTTTTGATCAAGATCACCAGCAATGAGCTGATCAGCGTGACTATAGTCCGTCTTCTTGGTGTGTGTGTGTGTGTGTGTGTGTGTGTGTGTGTGTGTAAGAAATCGCCGGCAACGGGAATGGCGCGCTGTGATTGGCCGAGCGGATATATCTGAGTCTGCTGAAAATCTGCCGTGGCGTTTATCACAGTTTGGAAAGAAAGGGAATAATATAATAATATAATAATATAATAATATAATGCAGAGAAACTAGCTGGTTGTCGCGTTTTGCGGAAACGATTATTATTTTTTTTTTTGGAACCAAACTCTTTAATAATTCATTCAATTTTGAATGTCCGTTAGTCCACCACGAACATTTTTGTCTCGTCTCGTCTCGTCAACGAAAGTAAAAATAGATTTAGTCACAGTTTTTATTTTCAAAGATCCGTTTTCGTCACGTCAACGTCACGTCTTAGTCATGGGAAAAAGGTCGTTAACGCATATTTTTCATCAAACATTTCGTTAACGAAATTAACACTGGCCTGAAGGCATGTTTTTGTTGTCTTTTTCTAAGGAATAAATGCAAGATATCTCCATAACGTGTCTCAATCCCTGACTGCCTTACAACCGTTACACTGGTGCCGTGACTCCGTCGATCTCAAAGATCAGCCTGACGCCGATCGCCGTGGATGCTGTGTGGAAGCCCAGCTCAAGTGTGCAAGATCAAGTGTGGTCAGAGTTGTCTTGGTATATGGTTGGGCAGTGTAGGGCTGTGTCTATATTATTCTGATGTTGATTTATTTTTTTGTTCTGTTTTTAGCACTATACATTTACTCTAAGATACAGTAATTAGCATATATATATATTTTTTTTTTTTTCTTCTCTACTTTTGATAATACACAACGCATGTACTTGCCATTATGGCTGAGAAACAAGGTGAAAGGAATGTGGCAGACATTTTTGCCAGTCCAGTTCTGCCTAAAGGAAGGGGTATGTGGGGTGCCTGGCAATGTAGTGATAGTGGTGCTGTGGGACGTGGGTTGGTCAGTGGGGAGGCGGGTTATTCCCAGCCATTAGCTGACAGCGGTAGGGGTACAGGGTTAAGTCAGAACCCAGGTTATACTCCTGTTGACCAGTTCATGGGGGAGGGTCCTTTCACATCCACACCCAGTAGCGATGATGCCGCCGCTATTAGCCACCTCACAGGTATGATGGGGGAGTTGGGTGCTCAGATTGGCGAGTCCATTGTAGCCAGGCTGATGTCTGCTGGTGTAGTTAATATTAACAGCAAACACCCAAGCGGCACGTCTCTCAACACATCACCCACACACAGAGGCACTGACTCCAGCGCTGTTAGTCACACAGACTCACATGTTACAGTGCATGTAAAATCAGACAAAGAGCCTAAGTTATTCAGAGGTGACAGTTCTGACAAGTACCCAGTTAAGGACTGGATTGACATGACTAAGACTAACCTCAGGAAGCAGAAGTGTCCTGTGGATGAGCAGGCTGAAGAGATAATGGGAAAGCTTATGGGCAAAGCGAGAGATGTCGTGAAGGTTGCCCTGCGTAGCGACCAGACTCTTGATGTGTCTCAGAACCCCAGCCACATTTTTGATATTCTCCTTCAATATTTCAGTGACACGTCGTCATGCCTCCCTCTAGCTGATTTCTACTCCACCCTTTCCCGACCTGGTGAGAGCCCAGTTGATTACTGGTTGAGGGTGAACAGAGCAGCTGATCTGGCCGATGAAGGCCTCCACAGACAAGGTAGACGGATGGAGAGCTCAAATGAAGAAATTGCACGCATGTTCGTCAAGCATTGCCCCGACCCTGAGCTCTCCTCTATCTTTAAGTGTAAGCCTATTCATGAGTGGAGTGCACGTGATATACAGTTGAGAATTGATGACTATCAGAGAGAGCTGAGGTCCTCTAGCAGAGCTTATAGAGATGTGAAGAGCCACACCACCACCTTTGCTAGCATGCCATCCAGCCCAGCAGCGTACAGCCAGCCTATGCTTGAGCAGTGTCATAGTCAGTGCCCCGCCGTTACCTCTACCCCAGTGACTACTCCAGTGAGCCACACACAGTGTTCCCCCTCCGTCACTGTCCTGAGTCAGAGCCATGTCCCGCCTCAGACTCCAGACCCTCCCTCCAGCTCCTCTATGCCAGCTGTTTTACAGAACACTCAGGAGGCGGAGGAAAGGATTCTCTCTCGCATGATGTCGATGTTGGAGCAGATGATGGGTAGAGTGCAGCAGCGTAGTAGCGCTCCCCGTGGAGGAAGATTCCGGAGTGGTAATCGTGAGATGGCCTGTCGTGTCTGCAATGACAGTAAACACTCCACCGTCACCCACTGCATGTCAGAGAAGTTGTGTTTCGCCTGTCTTGCCCCAGGTCACACAAAGACGGCATGCCCCACCAAGTTTTCCTCTCAGTCTCAGGGAAACTAGTTGATCCATATTCAAGGGGAGACAGTATGGGTCTTAATTCGTCCTCCCAGTGTGAAGCTATTTCTGACACAGAGACCGTTTATAACACACACACGATTTCATGTGATAACGTTCAAGTTGTATATCAGAACATACACAAGGTTGTTGGCAGTGACAGTCTTTTCTACACACCTGTGAAATTTGGTAATGCAGTGACCTTGAATGCAATGCTAGACAGTGGCTCTATGGCATGTACCATCAATGAGGATGCCGAGACGAAGCTTAGTGAAGCTGGAGTAATTACAGTACATGTGACAGATGGGTTCCATTAAAGCTTATTAACACCTCAGACAAGCCTGTCTTGGTTAGACGCAATGCTAAGTTAGCTGACGTGTTCCCCTGTATTGCTCTCGAAGACATGGATGTCACAGACACAGCAGAGCTATCAATGGCCAGTTGTTCCCTAGTAGCCAGTTCTTCTGAAAATGAGTGTTCTGCCAACGAAAAACTCAATTCAGTTGGATTGAGTGAGATTGACATAAACTCATGTGATGTGTCTACACAGTATAAAGACAAACTAACTGAACTGATTGTGCACTACAATGACATCTTTTCACGTCATCATCTGGATTGTGGAGAGGCAAAGGAATTTGTCCACCGTATACACCTCTCAGACCACAGGCCGTTCCGCCCCCCGATCAGACGAGTGCCTCCCAGTCAATATCAGAAGCTGCGTCTAGTACTGAGTGAAATGGAGGAGAAAGAGATTATCAGGAAATCCACCAGCGAATATGCGTCTCCATTAGTTCTTGTATGGAAAAAGAATGGTGATCTTCGTGTGTGTACAGATTTCCGCTGGTTGAACAAGCAAACTTTTAAGGACGCCCACCCTCTCCCTCACCAAGCGGACTGTCTAGCGGCGCTTGGAGGAAATTCTCTCTTCAGTACTATGGATTTGACCCCCGGGTTGTACAACATGCCGTTGCATGAAGATGACAAAAAGTACTCTGCCTTCACCACTCCAATGGGCTTGTACGAGTACAATCGTCTGCCACAAGGCCTCTGCAACAGCCCCGGAAGTTTTATGCGCATGATGACTAGCATTTTTGGAGATCAAAATTATCTGAGCCTGCTTTGCTACTTAGATGATTTGCTCGTTTTTGCTCCTGACGAGGGTACGGCTCTGCGGCGCTTGGAGATGGTGTTTAGCAGACTGCGCAGCCACAATCTGAAACTTGCCCCCAAAAAGTGCTTTTTCCTTCGCAAGTCTGTGAGGTTCCTTGGGCACATAGTTGATGAGTCTGGCGTGTCAACTGACCCTAGCAAGATTGAGGGCATCGTGACGATGACAAGTGCTGACCTGATGGAGGCAGATGGCATGACACCCTCAGCAAGACGGGTCAGGTCTTTCCTTGGGAATGATCAATTATTACCAACACTTTGTGCCCAATTACTCTGCCGTTGCCAAGCCCCTCTTCTCTCTGTTGACAGGACAGAAATGTAAATGTAAGGAAAAACAGAAGCTCAAACAGAGATCACAGAGCAGGAAGTTGAGTGCATCTGACTGGACCCATGACATGGAACAGGCTTTCCAGAAGCTGAAATCGTTGCTGGCTGAAACGGTCGTCTTGGCTCACCCTGATTTCACCTGCCCTTTCATGTTGTCTGTGGATGCCTCTCTTGACGGCATTGGCGATGTTCTATCTCAGATTAAAGAGGGGGAAACGAGGGCGAGGCCCATTGCGTTTGCCAGCAAGTCACTCTCTCAGTCTCAAAGAAATTACCCAGCACACCGTTTAGAATTTTTAGCCTTGAAGTGGGCTGTCAGCGACAAATTCAGTCATTGGTTGAAAGGCCATGTATTTACGGTGTGGACAGACAATAATCCGTTGACTCACATCATGACAAAACCAAAGCTGGATTGCTGTGAGCAACGCTGGGTGGCCAAGTTAGCAGGCTACAACTTCAACATTAAGTGCGTTCCAGGTCCGCAGAATGTTGTTGCTGATGCGCTGAGCCGTGTGCCCTTTGTCAAGCAGAGAGTCGGTCTTAGACTACTTGAAGAGCCCTTTAACAATCTCCTCTCTGAGGTACGAGGTTTGACCACCAACTGTGTCCAAGACACCTTCCGTTGTTCCAGTGCCCGTGATGGGAATCCAGTACAGGGAGATGATCAAGCTGAGAGTGTGTCTGCTGCTGTGCATGTCCACACTCAGTCCCTTGAGATGGATGAAATATCTGCTGTGCTGCAGTCACACAGTGAGTGGGAGACTGGGGCAAGAACCCGTGCTGTCGCTGCTCTGCATCATGTACCACAGTTAATCCCAGGGGGACAGGACGCGCTCCCTGCATATACAGAGAAGGAGTTACGTGATGAACAGCTCAAAGACAAAGCCCTCTCTCGAATCTTCTTTTATGTGGAGAGACGTCGTAGACCCTCCAGGAGGGAGCGAGCAAGAGAATCAGTGACAGCTTTAAGATACTTGAAGCACTGGGAAAAGTTTGTTTTGAGTAATGGGATACTCTACAGAGTTTCAAAAGACCTGATCACTAAGTCTAAACGTCACCAGTACGTGGTTCCTGAGTCACTTAATGCTGCTGTCCTGAGGGGAGTCCATGACGATGCCGGTCACCAGGGTCAATTCAGAAGTCTTGGGCTGGCCAGACACAGATTCTTTTGGCTCAGTCTCGACAGAGATGTGAGGGACTATGTCCGCAGCTGTAAGCGTTGCATCGTCAGCAAGACAGCTGAGCCTGTTGACAGAGCACCCCTGGAGAGCATCACATCCACCAGGCCACTCCAGCTCGTTTGCATTGACTTTTGGTCGGCTGAGGATGCAAGCAACAGGTCGGTTGACGTACTGGTGGTGACCGATCATTTTACAAGAATGGCCCAGGCATTCCCCTGCAAAGACCAATCAGCCAAGCAGGTGGCGAGAGTCCTCTGGGACAAGTTCTTCTGTGTATTTGGTTTCCCAGAACGTATCCACAGCGACCAAGGAGCCAGCTTTGAAAGTCAGCTGATCAGCGAGCTGCTCAGAGTCTCTGGTATAAGGAAATCACACACCACCCCTTATCATCCTATGGGCAATGGGAGCGTGGAACGTTTTAACAGAACTCTTGGCAACATGATCCGTGCACTGGCTCCTGAGACGAAAGCCAACTGGCCTCGTCATCTTCAGACGCTGACGTTCATGTACAACAGTACAGTTCACGAGACCACAGGATATGCTCCTTTCTTTTTGATGTTTGGGCGGATTCCTCGTCTACCAGTCGATGTGCTTTTTCGAAATGTCCTGAATGATCCAGCTGTAGTCAGCTACGACAAGTATGTGGTGTCACTTGCAAAAGATCTAAAGGATGCCATGCTGATAGCTCAGGAACACGCAACGAAAGAACAACACCGTCACACTGAGCTCTACAACAGGAGAGTGAAAGGGCCTGTCATTGACATTGGGGACCGTGTGTTGGTAGCCAACAAGAAGGAAAGAGGGAAGAGAAAGGTAGCAGATCGCTGGGAATCTACTGTGTACACTGTAGTAGACAGGAACACCGAAACACACACTTTCAAGATACGGGACACGGTTACTGGAAAGGAAAGAGTGATCCACCGTAACATGTTGATTTTGGTGAATTTCCTGCCTATGGATGACACAAGTATGCTCACTGACCCAGGTTCATCCTTGCCTTCTGCTCAATTGTCAAAGTCAAGCAACGACTCTGCCTCAATTGATGAACCAGACTCTTTGCCAGATGCCATGGATGAAGATCATGATTCTAGTTCAGAATCTCAGCAAGTGCAGAGGGAGACTGGTCATGGTCCTGTGGATTCAGAGGGACAAACTGTAGAGTGGGTCGCTCAATCACCATTTCCTGAATCTTCTCAAGTTGAGTCAGCCGGTAATGAAGGAACAGGATCTGCTCCTCTTGTCTCTCAGAGCAACCCAGAGGTGTCTGAAAGCCCCACAGACCAGTCCGTCACCTCTGACCCGAGACTTGTGACTGACACTGACGTTAGTACAGATGTTGCTAGACACACGGACACACAGTCAGATAGTTGTGACGCAGACATACTCACACATTCAGAGACTGATGGATTGACTTTTGTGACGCAGACAGACAATGTCACTGACTCGGATAGTATTGACACTGTAGCTCCTGTCTCACAATCTCAGGATCCTAGTTTATCCACACGGGTGAGATCTAGGTTTGGTCGCATTATCAAGCCAGTCGACAGACTGATCCAAACTATGTTGAGGCAAGACATTACATACAGTTAAGTAATGTGGTTGAACCAGGCCTTGGTTAGTTTAAGGGAGATTCCTTTATTTCCGTTTGTTGCCTTTTAGTATGCTGTAACTGGGTCTTGTGGGGTGTATAAGGCACCCTACTGCCAGTGGTTGGTTGGAGAGTTTGTGCGGCTCTTCTTCCACTTCATCCTTATTGGATACCTTCATGGTTGGCTGTCCTTTAATTGGTGACCCTTTGTCTAGTGTTGACAGGTGGTGTACTCGGTCGCCTTCAGGAATACTGTGCAGTCCTTGCTTGTATTTGGCGAAATTCAGGGGGGTGGGTGTAACAGAGTTAGAAATTAAGTATAGTGTTATATGTGATTTTCGCCATAATAAAGCATCTTTGTTTTGTATATGTGATTTGGAGCCCCCGGTGGACGGTTTGTGTATTGCAGATCTGCTGCGCTTTGTTTCTGTGCCTCTGCCATACCCGATCAGAGAAGCTATGCTCTGCATCGGGTAGGTACATCGTACTAAACACTCCCCACTGTATATTAGTCCTTCCAATAGCAAGATGTTGTTTAAGTTGAAAACTTCGACATATTAAATGTGTGATATTATTTCCTATGCATTGTGACGATCTGGTTCCGTGTTAATGTACTGACAAAAAGTTTGTTAATGTTTTCTGGCCATGCGGTTAGCGGGTATTCCCGAATGCTAGTTAGCAGACATTCTCATTGTGTAGACATTCTGTCTGGCGTGTCTAGCCAGCGCTGATAGTGTTACTGTAAAGTAGCATATCACGTAATGTAGCCTGGGTAATACAATGCAGTTTCTTTTACTTTGTTTGTGCAGATGCTGCATAGAAGTCCACCTTTGCCTGAGGCATGTTTTTGTTGTCTTTTTCTAAGGTATGTTGCTCCAAGTATGAAATGTAAATAGGTTATGATGAAGTGCTGTAACTTTATGTATTTACAGTTATGCCCACTCTGCATGGGAAGTTATGAGAATTATTAAGAAAAATATATTTTCTCCTATTTCTGTTATTCTACATTATTGCATTCGTGTTAAAGGATCAGAGAAGCTATGCTCTGCATCGATGCTGCAATAGAAGTCCACCTTTACCTGAAGGGCATGTTTTTGTTGTCTTTTTCTAAGGAATAAATGCAAGATATCTCCATAACGTGTCTCAATCCCTGACTGCCTTGCAGTAACCACAATAGCACACAGTAACACACACACACATGTAACGGTTGTAAGGCAGTCAGGGATTGAGACACGTTATGGAGATATCTTGCATTTATTCCTTAGAAAAAGACAACAAAAACATGCCTTCAGGCAAAGGTGGACTTCTATTGCAGCATCCGATGCAGAGCATAGCTTCTCTGATCCTTTAACACGAATGCAATAATGTAGAAATAACAGAAATAGTAGTGGGTTTCTTTTGTACTGGGATGGCTAGTGATAAGGAAATGGGGGCATGGTCACTGATGATAATTGGATGTATAATATTTTCTGAAATCTGTTGAATTTGGGAGTTGCTAACAAGGAAAAAGTCAATTCTTGAGGAAGACTGGTGGGCTGAAGAGACATAGGAATATTCTCTTAGCAATGGGTTCCTTGCTCTCCAGCTATCGCCAAGGCCATAGTCAGTCATGTATTGTTTTATTACTTCTGATGAATGCCAAATCTGCGAGTTGCTGTGGTTGTGTGAACGATCAAGTGACGGGTTGTTAAAATCTCCAGTTACTATGAGATATGTAGAATTGTGAAGCAGTGAAAAAAGGTTGTGAAAAAAATGAGGGTCATCAATGTTAGGAGCGTATACGTTAGCAAGTGTAAAGGTTAAGTGATTGATTGAGACATTGATGATAATAAATCGTCCTTCTGGGTCTGTAATGGATGAATTGAGGGTGAAACTTATATTTTTGTTTATTAGAATTGAAACGTGTCGTGGCAATTCAATAATTGCATCTAGGGCACGTGATATCTTCAAACTGAAGTAAACACAATACTTGTATGGTAAGGTCCGGATAAACGTTTCCATGAAAGTTGTGAAGACCCATCACCTTTTACTGTTTAACCGCTTAGAAACACACAAGCGCCTATTGTGAAAATGAATTGTGAACTACTCTCGAATGCAATAACCCCCCAACTCCAAAACGGTAGGGAAGCAAGTAGAGGTGCACCAGCACAAGATACATACAGAGGGATCATTGGGCAATAGCGTCTTATGAGGTTATTGTGTGCGTGGCTGCAAAATGCGTTTGAGCGCGAGATAAGTGCAGTTTGGACATCCATGCCTCTCGCGACTAAACGCTTGGTGTTTGATGCCTAAACCGATGTTGCCCCACTGTCTTATGATGTACTCATGCCCACACAAGCATTGGTAAGGTCGGATAAACGTTTCCATGAAAGTTGTGAAGACCCATCACCTTTTACTGTTTAACCGCTTAGAAACACACAAGCGCCTATTGTGAAAATGAATTGTGAACTACTCTCGAATGCAATAACCCCCCAACTCCAAAACGGTAGGGAAGCAAGTAGAGGTGCACCAGCACAAGATACATACAGAGGGATCATTGGGCAATAGCGTCTTATGAGGTTATTGTGTGCGTGGCTGCAAAATGCGTTTGAGCGCGAGATAAGTGCAGTTTGGACATCCATGCCTCTCGCGACTAAACGCTTGGTGTTTGATGCCTAAACCGATGTTGCCCCACTGTCTTATGATGTACTCATGCCCACACAAGCATTGGTAAGGTCGGATAAACGTTTCCATGAAAGTTGTGAAGACCCATCACCTTTTACTGTTTAACCGCTTAGAAACACACAAGCGCCTATTGTGAAAATGAATTGTGAACTACTCTCGAATGCAATAACCCCCAACTCCAAAACGGTAGGGAAGCAAGTAGAGGTGCACCAGCACAAGATACATACAGAGGGATCATTGGGCAATAGCGTCTTATGAGGTTATTGTGTGCGTGGCTGCAAAATGCGTTTGAGCGCGAGATAAGTGCAGTTTGGACATCCATGCCTCTCGCGACTAAACGCTTGGTGTTTGATGCCTAAACCGATGTTGCCCCACTGTCTTATGATGTACTCATGCCCACACAAGCATTGGTAAGGTCGGATAAACGTTTCCATGAAAGTTGTGAAGACCCATCACCTTTTACTGTTTAACCGCTTAGAAACACACAAGCGCCTATTGTGAAAATGAATTGTGAACTACTCTCGAATGCAATAACCCCCCAACTCCAAAACGGTAGGGAAGCAAGTAGAGGTGCACCAGCACAAGATACATACAGAGGGATCATTGGGCAATAGCGTCTTATGAGGTTATTGTGTGCGTGGCTGCAAAATGCGTTTGAGCGCGAGATAAGTGCAGTTTGGACATCCATGCCTCTCGCGACTAAACGCTTGGTGTTTGATGCCTAAACCGATGTTGCCCCACTGTCTTATGATGTACTCATGCCCACACAAGCATTGGTAAGGTCGGATAAACGTTTCCATGAAAGTTGTGAAGACCCATCACCTTTTACTGTTTAACCGCTTAGAAACACACAAGCGCCTATTGTGAAAATGAATTGTGAACTACTCTCGAATGCAATAACCCCCCAACTCCAAAACGGTAGGGAAGCAAGTAGAGGTGCACCAGCACAAGATACATACAGAGGGATCATTGGGCAATAGCGTCTTATGAGGTTATTGTGTGCGTGGCTGCAAAATGCGTTTGAGCGCGAGATAAGTGCAGTTTGGACATCCATGCCTCTCGCGACTAAACGCTTGGTGTTTGATGCCTAAACCGATGTTGCCCCACTGTCTTATGATGTACTCATGCCCACACAAGCATTGGTAAGGTCGGATAAACGTTTCCATGAAAGTTGTGAAGACCCATCACCTTTTACTGTTTAACCGCTTAGAAACACACAAGCGCCTATTGTGAAAATGAATTGTGAACTACTCTCGAATGCAATAACCCCCCAACTCCAAAACGGTAGGGAAGCAAGTAGAGGTGCACCAGCACAAGATACATACAGAGGGATCATTGGGCAATAGCGTCTTATGAGGTTATTGTGTGCGTGGCTGCAAAATGCGTTTGAGCGCGAGATAAGTGCAGTTTGGACATCCATGCCTCTCGCGACTAAACGCTTGGTGTTTGATGCCTAAACCGATGTTGCCCCACTGTCTTATGATGTACTCATGCCCACACAAGCATTGGTAAGGTCGGATAAACGTTTCCATGAAAGTTGTGAAGACCCATCACCTTTTACTGTTTAACCGCTTAGAAACACACAAGCGCCTATTGTGAAAATGAATTGTGAACTACTCTCGAATGCAATAACCCCCCAACTCCAAAACGGTAGGGAAGCAAGTAGAGGTGCACCAGCACAAGATACATACAGAGGGATCATTGGGCAATAGCGTCTTATGAGGTTATTGTGTGCGTGGCTGCAAAATGCGTTTGAGCGCGAGATAAGTGCAGTTTGGACATCCATGCCTCTCGCGACTAAACGCTTGGTGTTTGATGCCTAAACCGATGTTGCCCCACTGTCTTATGATGTACTCATGCCCACACAAGCATTGGTAAGGTCGGATAAACGTTTCCATGAAAGTTGTGAAGACCCATCACCTTTTACTGTTTAACCGCTTAGAAACACACAAGCGCCTATTGTGAAAATGAATTGTGAACTACTCTCGAATGCAATAACCCCCCAACTCCAAAACGGTAGGGAAGCAAGTAGAGGTGCACCAGCACAAGATACATACAGAGGGATCATTGGGCAATAGCGTCTTATGAGGTTATTGTGTGCGTGGCTGCAAAATGCGTTTGAGCGCGAGATAAGTGCAGTTTGGACATCCATGCCTCTCGCGACTAAACGCTTGGTGTTTGATGCCTAAACCGATGTTGCCCCACTGTCTTATGATGTACTCATGCCCACACAAGCATTGGTAAGGTCGGATAAACGTTTCCATGAAAGTTGTGAAGACCCATCACCTTTTACTGTTTAACCGCTTAGAAACACACAAGCGCCTATTGTGAAAATGAATTGTGAACTACTCTCGAATGCAATAACCCCCCAACTCCAAAACGGTAGGGAAGCAAGTAGAGGTGCACCAGCACAAGATACATACAGAGGGATCATTGGGCAATAGCGTCTTATGAGGTTATTGTGTGCGTGGCTGCAAAATGCGTTTGAGCGCGAGATAAGTGCAGTTTGGACATCCATGCCTCTCGCGACTAAACGCTTGGTGTTTGATGCCTAAACCGATGTTGCCCCACTGTCTTATGATGTACTCATGCCCACACAAGCATTGGTAAGGTCGGATAAACGTTTCCATGAAAGTTGTGAAGACCCATCACCTTTTACTGTTTAACCGCTTAGAAACACACAAGCGCCTATTGTGAAAATGAATTGTGAACTACTCTCGAATGCAATAACCCCCCAACTCCAAAACGGTAGGGAAGCAAGTAGAGGTGCACCAGCACAAGATACATACAGAGGGATCATTGGGCAATAGCGTCTTATGAGGTTATTGTGTGCGTGGCTGCAAAATGCGTTTGAGCGCGAGATAAGTGCAGTTTGGACATCCATGCCTCTCGCGACTAAACGCTTGGTGTTTGATGCCTAAACCGATGTTGCCCCACTGTCTTATGATGTACTCATGCCCACACAAGCATTGGTAAGGTCGGATAAACGTTTCCATGAAAGTTGTGAAGACCCATCACCTTTTACTGTTTAACCGCTTAGAAACACACAAGCGCCTATTGTGAAAATGAATTGTGAACTACTCTCGAATGCAATAACCCCCCAACTCCAAAACGGTAGGGAAGCAAGTAGAGGTGCACCAGCACAAGATACATACAGAGGGATCATTGGGCAATAGCGTCTTATGAGGTTATTGTGTGCGTGGCTGCAAAATGCGTTTGAGCGCGAGATAAGTGCAGTTTGGACATCCATGCCTCTCGCGACTAAACGCTTGGTGTTTGATGCCTAAACCGATGTTGCCCCACTGTCTTATGATGTACTCATGCCCACACAAGCATTGGTAAGGTCGGATAAACGTTTCCATGAAAGTTGTGAAGACCCATCACCTTTTACTGTTTAACCGCTTAGAAACACACAAGCGCCTATTGTGAAAATGAATTGTGAACTACTCTCGAATGCAATAACCCCCCAACTCCAAAACGGTAGGGAAGCAAGTAGAGGTGCACCAGCACAAGATACATACAGAGGGATCATTGGGCAATAGCGTCTTATGAGGTTATTGTGTGCGTGGCTGCAAAATGCGTTTGAGCGCGAGATAAGTGCAGTTTGGACATCCATGCCTCTCGCGACTAAACGCTTGGTGTTTGATGCCTAAACCGATGTTGCCCCACTGTCTTATGATGTACTCATGCCCACACAAGCATTGGTAAGGTCGGATAAACGTTTCCATGAAAGTTGTGAAGACCCATCACCTTTTACTGTTTAACCGCTTAGAAACACACAAGCGCCTATTGTGAAAATGAATTGTGAACTACTCTCGAATGCAATAACCCCCCAACTCCAAAACGGTAGGGAAGCAAGTAGAGGTGCACCAGCACAAGATACATACAGAGGGATCATTGGGCAATAGCGTCTTATGAGGTTATTGTGTGCGTGGCTGCAAAATGCGTTTGAGCGCGAGATAAGTGCAGTTTGGACATCCATGCCTCTCGCGACTAAACGCTTGGTGTTTGATGCCTAAACCGATGTTGCCCCACTGTCTTATGATGTACTCATGCCCACACAAGCATTGGTAAGGTCGGATAAACGTTTCCATGAAAGTTGTGAAGACCCATCACCTTTTACTGTTTAACCGCTTAGAAACACACAAGCGCCTATTGTGAAAATGAATTGTGAACTACTCTCGAATGCAATAACCCCCCAACTCCAAAACGGTAGGGAAGCAAGTAGAGGTGCACCAGCACAAGATACATACAGAGGGATCATTGGGCAATAGCGTCTTATGAGGTTATTGTGTGCGTGGCTGCAAAATGCGTTTGAGCGCGAGATAAGTGCAGTTTGGACATCCATGCCTCTCGCGACTAAACGCTTGGTGTTTGATGCCTAAACCGATGTTGCCCCACTGTCTTATGATGTACTCATGCCCACACAAGCATTGGTAAGGTCGGATAAACGTTTCCATGAAAGTTGTGAAGACCCATCACCTTTTACTGTTTAACCGCTTAGAAACACACAAGCGCCTATTGTGAAAATGAATTGTGAACTACTCTCGAATGCAATAACCCCCCAACTCCAAAACGGTAGGGAAGCAAGTAGAGGTGCACCAGCACAAGATACATACAGAGGGATCATTGGGCAATAGCGTCTTATGAGGTTATTGTGTGCGTGGCTGCAAAATGCGTTTGAGCGCGAGATAAGTGCAGTTTGGACATCCATGCCTCTCGCGACTAAACGCTTGGTGTTTGATGCCTAAACCGATGTTGCCCCACTGTCTTATGATGTACTCATGCCCACACAAGCATTGGTAAGGTCGGATAAACGTTTCCATGAAAGTTGTGAAGACCCATCACCTTTTACTGTTTAACCGCTTAGAAACACACAAGCGCCTATTGTGAAAATGAATTGTGAACTACTCTCGAATGCAATAACCCCCCAACTCCAAAACGGTAGGGAAGCAAGTAGAGGTGCACCAGCACAAGATACATACAGAGGGATCATTGGGCAATAGCGTCTTATGAGGTTATTGTGTGCGTGGCTGCAAAATGCGTTTGAGCGCGAGATAAGTGCAGTTTGGACATCCATGCCTCTCGCGACTAAACGCTTGGTGTTTGATGCCTAAACCGATGTTGCCCCACTGTCTTATGATGTACTCATGCCCACACAAGCATTGGTAAGGTCGGATAAACGTTTCCATGAAAGTTGTGAAGACCCATCACCTTTTACTGTTTAACCGCTTAGAAACACACAAGCGCCTATTGTGAAAATGAATTGTGAACTACTCTCGAATGCAATAACCCCCCAACTCCAAAACGGTAGGGAAGCAAGTAGAGGTGCACCAGCACAAGATACATACAGAGGGATCATTGGGCAATAGCGTCTTATGAGGTTATTGTGTGCGTGGCTGCAAAATGCGTTTGAGCGCGAGATAAGTGCAGTTTGGACATCCATGCCTCTCGCGACTAAACGCTTGGTGTTTGATGCCTAAACCGATGTTGCCCCACTGTCTTATGATGTACTCATGCCCACACAAGCATTGGTAAGGTCGGATAAACGTTTCCATGAAAGTTGTGAAGACCCATCACCTTTTACTGTTTAACCGCTTAGAAACACACAAGCGCCTATTGTGAAAATGAATTGTGAACTACTCTCGAATGCAATAACCCCCCAACTCCAAAACGGTAAGTTGTACCCGTGAAATGACACTCATTTACGGGGTGCACTCATATATGTAGCCGGGGTGGCCGAGTGGTAATCACACGACGCCCACACACGGACACACACGGACACACACAGACCCCCAGAGCTCCAGAGCTCCAGAGCTCCAGACATACAGACCTCCAGACATCCAGACATCCAGACATCCAGAGATCCAGACATCCAGAGACCCAGAGAACCAGACACCCAGACACCCAGACATCCAGAGCTCCAGAGCTCCAGACATCCAGACATCCAGACATCCAGAGACCCAGAGACCCAGAGCTCCAGAGATCCAGAGATCCAGAGCTCCAGACATCCAGACATCCAGAGACCCAGAGACCCAGAGACCCAGAGCTCCAGAGATCCAGACATCCAGACATCCAGACATCCAGACATCCAGACATCCAGACATCCAGAGACCCAGAGACCCAGAGACCCAGAGCTCCAGAGATCCAGACATCCAGAGACCCAGAGACCCAGAGCTCCAGAGCTCCAGAGATCCAGAGATCCAGACATCCAGACATCCAGACATCCAGAGACCCAGAGACCCAGAGCTCCAGAGCTCCAGAGATCCAGAGATCCAGACATCCAGACATCCAGACATCCAGACATCCAGAGACCCAGAGACCCAGAGACCCAGAGCTCCAGACCAGAGCTCCAGACATCCAGAGACCCAGAGCTCCAGAGCTCCAGAGCTCCAGAGATCCAGAGATCCAGACTAGATGGAGTTTCAACACATCACTTCTAGAAGACCCCAATTTCACCGCTCTGATAGGGAGAGAGTGGGCATCCTTTCTGGAGATGAACGACTCCAGAAATCTCAACATCAACTCTTTGGGAAACAGGCAAGGCAGTCATGAGAGGCATAATCATATCATACTCATCACATAGAAAAAAAACAGCAGCAACAATTAGAAAACAATCTTGAGCAAAAAATAAAACAGCTAAGCAATCAACAATCTAACACTCCATCTGAAGAAACACAAATTGAATTAAGACAAGCTAAAACACAATTGGACAGTATCATACACAAAAAAAACACAGTTATGTTTACAACAACTCAAATACGATCAGTTTCATCTCAGTAACAAAGCAGGTAAATATCTGTCAAAGCACAAGAAAGACAAATCACTTATTCCATCTCTTCTCGATACCTCAGGTAAAACTACTCAGGATCCTAAAGACATCAACAACATCTTCCGCCAATTCTACAGCAGTTTGTATTCTGCCGGTATCCAACACTCCCAATCCGAAATAAACTCATTTCTTGACAATCTGGACCTTCCCTCATTAACCACAAACGAATCAACCCAACTAGACCAACCCATCACCCCTGAAGAACTCATCAAAGCCTTACATAGTATGCCAAACAATAAATCACCTGGACCAGATGGACTACCGGCAGAATTCTACAAACATTTTTGGGACATCCTATCACCACTTTTCAACAGATTAATTGCAGAAATCAAATCCACCTCTACCATCCCCACACATATGAATACAGCAGTCATCACACTCATACTGAAACCAAATAAGGACCCAACACAACCCTCTAGTTACCGCCCTCTGTCATTAATCAATACAGACTTGAAAATCATTACCAAAACTTTAGCCACCAGGATTGAATCAGTCATATCTTCACTTATCCATCCAGATCAGACAGGCTTCATTAAGAACAGACATGCATCAGATAACATCCGTAGACTTTTTAATCTCATCAGTATTGCACAAGGACAACAACAAGAGACTACAATTGTATCACTAGACGCAGAGAAAGCATTTGATAAGGTTAACTGGACATTTTTATTCACTACACTCTGTTCATCCATTGGGTAACAACACTGTACACTTCACCTAAGGCCACAGTTGTCACAAATGGGATCAACTCACCAAGCTTCACACTGCACCAAGGAACCAGACAGAGATGCCCACTCTCTCCTTCCCTCTTTGCCATCTTCATTGAACCACTTGCAGCAGCAATACGCCAAAACATCCATCCATCCATCCATCCATTTGCGTCCGCTTTACCGGGGCCGGGTCGCACCGGGTGGCAGCCAGCCTAAGCAGGGCCCCCCAGGCTTCTCTTCTCCCCAGCCACCACTCTTCTAGTTCCTCCTGGGAAACGGCTCCCGCAGTGTTCCCAGCGCAGACGACGATTATATAATCTTCTCCAGCGGTTCTGAGGTTGCCCCGGCTGCTCCCTCCCAGTTGGAGTGCCCTGGGAAAACCTCAAAGGGAGGCGCCCGGGGCGGCATTCTTTTTCCTAAAATTCATGGGGGAAAAGGCCCGCACCAACCCTCCAGCTGACTTCCTTTTCGATGCGGACAGAGCAGCGGCCTTACTCAAGCTCCGTTCCGGATGTACTGAGCTCCTCACCCTATCTCTAAGCGCTGGCCCAGCACATCCAGATTCTGCGAGGAACTCATTTATGGGCCGCTTGTATCCGCAATCTCATTCCTTTCGGTCACTACCCAAAGCTTGTGACCATAGGTTGTAGGGTTTGGAACGTAGATTTGCGACAGTAATCGAAAGCTTCGCCTCTCTGGCTCCAGCTCCCTCTTCACCACAACGGACCGGTTCAGCACCCGCATCACTGCAGACGCTGCCACCAATCCGTCTGTCCATCTCCCGCTCCATTTTGCCCTCACTCGTGAACAAGACCCCGAGATACTTGAACTCCTTCGCTTGAGGCAGCAACTCACTCCCAACCCAGAGGGAACACTCCACCATTTTCCGGCAGAGAACCATGGCCTCAGACTTGGAGGTGCTGACTCTCATCCCGACTGCTTCACACTCGGCTGCAAACCGCCCCAGTGCATGCTGGAGGTCACGGTCTGATGTAGCCAACAGAACCACATCATCTGCAAAGAGCAGAGATGCAATTCTGTCCCCAAACCGGACACTCTCCTCGGCTGCGCCTTGAGATTCTGTCCATGAAGATCACGAACAGAACCGGTGACAAGGGGCAACCTTGGCGGAGTCCAACACCCACTGAGAACATGCTTGACTTTGTGCCGAGAATACGGACGCAGCTCGCACTTTGCTCATACAGGGACCGAATGGCACGTACCAACGGCCCCGGTACCCCATACTCCCGTAGTACCCCCCACATGATTCCCCGGGGGACACGGTCATAGGCCTTCTCCAAGTCCACAAAGCACATGTAGACTGGATGGGCAAACTCCCATGCCGCCCCCCAACAACCCTGCGAGGGTAAAGAGCTGGTCCTCTGTTCCACGGCCAGGACGGAATCCACATTGTTCCTCCTGGAGCTGAGGTTCGACAATCGGGCCAGAGCCTCCTTTCCAGCACCGCTGGAATAAACTTTCCCGGGGAGGACTGGAGCAGATGTGAGGACCGCTCCGGATAGGTTTGGAGCACAGCCCTGCCGTGTCCCTTTTTTGAAAACGTGGGTGACCTAACCACCGCCGGCTCTGCCATTGCGACACGGTAACTGTCCCTGACCTCCACGCTATAGTTGGACCTAGGCATGTCAGCTCACGACAGCCCCGACGAATGTTCCAGAAGCCCCCCTTTTTTCAGCATGCTCAGGGCGATATCTCATCCACACCTGACGCGGCCTTGCCGACTCGAAGAGCTTTCTTTGACTACTTCAGTGACCCTTCTAACCAAAGGAATATGGGTGCGACTTCCACCCGATCCCCCGAGCCTGTAGCCTTGGCATTAACTTATTCGTCCAGAGGACATGTACATTAGGCCAGCTAAGAATGTGGGTAGGTGGAGGTTTGATTGGTACGACGTCTCACGCCTGACTAGCACGCCGGCTCGCTTCCCTTCTTCCGTCGGCGGACGCTACTTGGTGATCGCGCACCTTAAGCTATGGACGCGAGAGAGTCCAGCCATGACTCCGGGGCGGGACATCCCGAGTCGAAAGACTTGAAAAACTCCGGTAGGCGGCGAGCGACTGTCCGTTCTAATCTCCAGAAGTGTGCAACTGTCGTAAGTGAACTTACTGCTAACTTCCTGTGCAAGGATAGTCGCAATTAAAAAGAATAAATAACAAAAACTGCGGTGTCGTACGGAGCTCGCAACTCGGGGCAGCCATCACGTACGGCGCCATTTTCATTTGGTTATAAATGCACCAGACAGGTTTAAACCCAGCCATCATCACACCACACTTGAGAGAGCACTAGCATGCTAGCATTAGCCACCTGCGCTGTCTGCAATCCACTACAACTGCAATAAACCGCTTTCTTCAACATCCATCTGTGTCCTGATATCGGAGTAGCCCAGGCAAAGACACTTTTAGTGTGTGGAGCAAGTGTTTCAAGTTTCAAGTATTTTTATTGTCACTTCACAGTTTACACAAGTATAAGCAGTGAGTGAAAATCTTATGTGCAAAACGCCCGACGGCCGACCGCAGTCATAAAAGAATACAAATACAAATAGAAATAGAATAGAAAAACTATATTAACAAGTTACAAAAAACTAAACAAAAGAAAACTGTATAAGATAAAATAAAGTATGCTAAAAACATTAAGGGGAGCAATACACATATAAATCAATGTAATAAAATATACATTGTTATATTTTGACATTCACAGAATGTCACAGAATAATTCCTCAGACAGTTACACTAGCACAACACTAGCACCAGCAATTAGCACCAGGACTAGCACTAGCAGTAACACTAGCACTAGCACTAGCAGTAACCCCAGCAATAGCACCAGCAGTAACACCAGCACTAGTGTAACGGTTGTAAGGCAGTCCAGGGCATGAGAACGTTATGGAGATATCTTGGTTCTAGTGTGACTGTCTGAGGAAGTATTCTGTGACATTCTGTGAATGTCAAAATATAACAATGTATATTTTATTACATTGATTTATATGTGTATTGCTCCCCTTAATGTTTTTAGCATACTTTATTTTATCTTATACAGTTTTCTTTTGTTTAGTTTTTTGTAACTTGTTAATATAGTTTTTCTATTCTATTTCTATTTGTATTTGTATTCTTTTATGACTGCGGTCGGCCGTCGGGCGTTTTGCACATAAGATTTTCACTCACTGCTTATACTTGTGTAAACTGTGAAGTGACAATAAAAATACTTGAAACTTGAAACTTGCTCCACACCACTAAAAGTGTCTTTGCTGGGCTACTCCGATATCAGGACACAGATGGATGTTGAAGAAAGCGGTTTATTGCAGTTTGTAGTGGATTGCAGACAGCGCAGGTGGCTAATGCTAGCATGCTAGTGCTCTCTCAAGTGTGTGTGATGATGGCTGGTTTAACCTGTGTGCATTTATTAACCAAATGAAAATGGCGCCGTACGTGATGGCTGCCGAGTTGCGAGCTCCCGTACGACACCGCAGTTTTTTGTTATTTATTCTTTTAATTGCGACTATCCTTGCACAGGAAGTTAGCAGTAAGTTCACTTACGACAGTTGCACACTTCTGGAGATTAGAACGACAGTCGCTCGCCGCCTACCGGAGTTTTTCAAGTCTTTCGACTCGGATGTCCCGCCCGGAGTCATGGCTGGACTCTCTCCGTCCATCTTAGGCGCGATCACAAGTAAGCGTCGCCGACGGAGAGGGAAGCGAGCCGGCGTGCTAGTCAGGCTGAGACGTCGTACCAATCAACCTCCACTACCCACCATTCTACTGGCTAATGTACAGTCTCTGGACAATAAGTTATGCAAGCTACAGGCTCGGGGGACTCGGGGGAAGTCTCACCCATATCCTTGGTAGAGGTCACTGAAGTAGTCAAAAAGCTCTTCAGTGGCAAGGCGCCAGGTGTGGATGAGATTCGCCCTGAGATGCTGAAGGCTCTGGACATTGTCGGGCTGTCGTGGCTGACATGCCTAGTCAATATAGCGTGGAGGTCAGGGACAGTACCTGTGCAATGGCAGACCGGGGTGGTGGTCCCCATTTTCAAAAAAGGGGACCGGAGGGTGTGCTCCAACTATCGGGGTATCACACTGCTCAGCCTCCCCGGGAAAGTTTATTCCAGGGTGCTGGAAAGGAGGCTCTGGCCGATTGTCGAACCTCAGCTCCAGGAGGAACAATGTGGATTCCGTCCTGGCCGTGGAACAGAGGACCAGCTCTTTACCCTCGCAGGGTTGTTTGGGGGGCGCATGGGAGTTTGCCCATCCAGTCTACAATGTGCTTTGTGGACTTGGAGAAGGCCTATGACCGTGTCCCCCGGGGAATCAATGTGGGGGGTACTACGGGAGTATGGGGTACCGGGGCCGTTGGTACGTGCCATTCGGTCCCTGTATGAGCAAAGTGCGAGCTGCGTCCGTATTCTCGGCACAAAGTCAAGCATGTTCTCAGTGGGTGTTGGACTCCGCCAAGGTTGCCCCTTGTCACCGGTTCTGTTCGTGATCTTCATGGACAGAATCTCAAGGCGCAGCCGAGGAGAGTGTCCGGTTTGGGGACAGAATTGCATCTCTGCTCTTTGCAGATGATGTGGTTCTGTTGGCTACATCAGACCGTGACCTCCAGCATGCACTGGGGCGGTTTGCAGCCGAGTGTGAAGCAGTCGGGATGAGAGTCAGCACCTCCAAGTCTGAGGCCATGGTTCTCTGCCGGAAAATGGTGGAGTGTTCCCTCCGGGTTGGGAGTGAGTTGCTGCCTCAAGCGAAGGAGTTCAAGTATCTCGGGGTCTTGTTCACGAGTGAGGGCAAAATGGAGCGGGAGATGGACAGACGGATTGGTGCAGCGTCTGCAGTGATGCGGGTGCTGAACCGGTCCGTTGTGGTGAAGAGGGAGCTGAGCCAGAAGGCGAAGCTTTCGATTTACTGGTCCATCTACGTTCCAACCCTCACCTATGGTCACAAGCTTTGGGTAGTGACCGAAAGAATGAGATTGCGGATACAAGCGGCCAAAATGAGTTTCCTCCGCAGGGTGGCTGGGCTCAGCCTTAGAGATAGGGTGAGGAGCTCAGACATCCGGACGGAGCTTGGAGTAGAGCCGCTGCTCCTCCGCATCGAAAGGAGTCAGCTGAGGTGGTTCGGGCTTCTGATTAGGATGCCCCCCGGGCGCCTCCCTTTGGAGGTTTTCCAGGGCACGTCCAACTGGGAGGAGACCCCGGGGCAGACCCAGAACCCGCTGGAGAGATTATATATCTCGTCTGGCCTGGGAACACGTCGGGACCCCCCAGGAGGAACTAGAGAGTGTGGCTGGGGAGAAAGAAGCCTGGGGGGCCCTGCTTAGCTGGCTGCCACCGCGACCCGGCCCCGGATAAGCGGACGCAAATGGATGGATGGATGGATGGATGTTTTGGCGTATTGCTGCTGCAAGTGGTTCAATGAAGATGGCAAAGAGGGAAGGAGAGAGTGGGCATCTCTGTCTGGTTCCTTGGTGCAGTGTGAAGCTTGGTGAGTTGATCCCATTTGTGACAACTGTGGCCTTAGGTGAAGTGTACAGTGTTGTTACCCAATGGATGAACAGAGTGTAGTGAATAAAAATGTCCAGTTAACCTTATCAAATGCTTTCTCTGCGTCTAGTGATACAATTGTAGTCTCTTGTTGTTGTCCTTGTGCAATACTGATGAGATTAAAAAGTCTACGGATGTTATCTGATGCATGTCTGTTCTTAATGAAGCCTGTCTGATCTGGATGGATAAGTGAAGATATGACTGATTCAATCCTGGTGGCTAAAGTTTTGGTAATGATTTTCAAGTCTGTATTGATTAATGACAGAGGGCGGTAACTAGAGGGTTGTGTTGGGTCCTTATTTGGTTTCAGTATGAGTGTGATGACTGCTGTATTCATATGTGTGGGGATGGTAGAGGTGGATTTGATTTCTGCAATTAATCTGGCAATAGGATGTCCCAAAAATGTTTGTAGAATTCTGCCGGTAGTCCATCTGGTCCAGGTGATTTATTGTTTGGCATAGCCTACTATGTAAGGCTTTGATGAGTTCTTCAGGGGTGATGGGTTGGTCTAGTTGGGTTGATTCGTTTGTGGTTAATGAGGGAAGGTCCAGATTGTCAAGAAATGAGTTTATTTCGGATTGGGAGTGTTGGATACCGGCAGAATACAAACTGCTGTAGAATTGGCGGAAGATGTTGTTGATGTCTTTAGGATCCTGAGTAGTTTTACCTGAGGTATCGAGAAGAGATGGAATAAGTGATTTGTCTTTCTTGTGCTTTGACAGATATTTACCTGCTTTGTTACTGAGATGAAACTGATCGTATTTGAGTTGTTGTAAACATAACTGTGTTTTTTTTGTGTATGATACTGTCCAATTGTGTTTTAGCTTGTCTTAATTCAATTTGTGTTTCTTCAGATGGAGTGTTAGATTGTTGATTGCTTAGCTGTTTTATTTTTTGCTCAAGATTGTTTTCTAATTGTTGCTGCTGTTTTTTTTCTATGTGATGAGTATGATATGATTATGCCTCTCATGACTGCCTTGCCTGTTTCCCAAAGAGTTGATGTTGAGATTTCTGGAGTCGTTCATCTCCAGAAAGGATGCCCACTCTCTCCCTATCAGAGCGGTGAAATTGGGGTCTTCTAGAAGTGATGTGTTGAAACATCCATCTAGTAGTGGGTTTCTTTTGTACTGGGATGGCTAGTGATAAGGAAATGGGGGCATGGTCACTGATGATAATTGGATGTATAATATTTTCTGAAATCTGTTGAATTTGGGAGTTGCTAACAAGGAAAAAGTCAATTCTTGAGGAAGACTGGTGGGCTGAAGAGACATAGGAATATTCACTTAGCAATGGGTTCCTTGCTCTCCAGCTATCGCCAAGGCCATAGTCAGTCATGTATTGTTTTATTACTTCTGATGAATGCCAAATCTGCGAGTTGCTGTGGTTGTGTGAACGATCAAGTGACGGGTTGTTAAAATCTCCAGTTACTATGAGATATGTAGAATTGTGAAGCAGTGAAAAAAGGTTGTGAAAAAAATGAGGGTCATCAATGTTAGGAGCGTATACGTTAGCAAGTGTAAAGGTTAAGTGATTGATTGAGACATTGATGATAATAAATCGTCCTTCTGGGTCTGTAATGGATGAATTGAGGGTGAAACTTATATTTTTGTTTATTAGAATTGAAACGTGTCGTGGCAATTCAATAATTGCATCTAGGGCACGTGATATCTTCAAACTGTAAACACAATACTTGTATTTTAATGAATGTATTCACTAAACTCCTCTCTAGCAGAGTGAGTACCAAACAGATATTCACCTGTCCCTTTTAACCGCTCAGAAACACACGAGCGCCTATTGTGACAAGAAAGTGTGAACCACTCTCGAATGCAATAACCCCCCCGACTCCAAAACGGTAGGGAAGCAAGTATAGGTGCACCAGCACAAGATACATACAGAGGGATCATTGGGGAATAGCGTCTTATGAGGTTATTGTGTGCGTGGCCGCAAAATGTGTTTGAGAGCGAGATAAGTGCAGTTTGGACATCCATGCCTCTCGCGACTAAACGCTTGGTGTTTGATGCCTAAACCGATGTTGCCCCACTGTCTCATGATGTACTCATGCCCACACAAGCATTGGCAAGGTCGGGTAAACGTTTCCAAGAAAGTTGTGAAGACCCATCACTTTTTACTGTTTAACCGCTTAGAAACACACAAGCGCCTATTGTGACAAGAAAGTGTGAACCACTATCGAAAGCAATAACCTCCCGACTCCAAAACGGTAGGGAAGCAAGTATAGGTGCACCAGCACAAGATACATACAGAGGGATCATTGGGGAATAGCGTCGACGCGAATTGTAGAAGGTGCCTTAAGCCATGATTGTGTGCGTGGCAGCAAAATGCGTGTGGGAGCGAGATAAGTGCAGTTTGGACATCCATGCCTCTCACGACTAAACACTTGGTGTTTGATGCCTAAACCGATGTTGCCCCACTGTCTCATGATGTACTCATGCCCACACAAGCATTGGCAAGGTCGGATAAATGTTTCCAAGAAAGTTGTGAAGACCCATCGCTTTTTACTGTTTAACCGCTTAGAAACACACAAGCGCCTATTGTGACAACAAAGTGTGAACCACTCTCGAATGCAATAACCCCCCGACTCCAAAACGGTAGGGAAGCAAGTATAGGTGCACCAGTACAAGATACATACAGAGGGATCATTGGGGAATAGCGTCTTATGAGGTTATTGTGTGCGTGGCCGCAAAATGCGTTTGAGAGCGAGATAAGTGCAGTTTGGACATCCATGCCTCTCGCGACTAAACGCTTGGTGTTTGATGCCTAAACCGATGTTGCCCCACTGTCTCATGATGTACTCATGCCCACACAAGCATTGGCAAGGTCGGATAAACGTTTCCAAGAAAGTTGTGAAGACCCATCACTTTTTACTGTTTAACCGCTTAGAAACACACAAGCGCCTATTGTGACAAGAAAGTGTGAACCACTCTCGAATGCAATAACCCCCCGACTCCAAAACGGTAGGGAAGCAAGTATAGGTGCACCAGCACAAGGGTTAGGGTTAGGGTTAGGGTTAGGGTTAGGGTTAGGGTTAGGGTTAGGGTTAGAGGTTAGGGTTAGGGTTAGGGTTAGGGTTAGAGGTTAGGGTTAGGGTTAGGGTTAGGGTTAGAAACACACAAGCGCCTATTGTGACAAGAAAGTGTGAACCACTCTCGAATGCAATAACCCCCCGACTCCAAAACGGTAGGGAAGCAAGTATAGGTGCACCAGCACAAGATACATACAGAGGGATCATTGGGGAATAGCGTCTTATGAGGTTATTGTGTGCATGGCCGCAAGGGTTAGGGTTAGGGTTAGGGTTAGAAACACACAAGCGCCTATTGTGACAAGAAAGTGTGAACCACTCTCGAATGCAATAACCCCCAGACTCCAAAACGGTAGGGAAGCAAGTATAGGTGCACCAGCACAAGGGTTAGATAGAGGGATCCTTGAAGGGAGAAAAGCCTGCTGGCTCTCTCAGTGTCCGACAGTTGAAACGTTTTAAACAGGTGGGCTTTGAGTGCTGCATACTTCTCAGTTGCCGGAGGATGTTTAAGGAGGCTCACCACTCTGGATGCTGTTGAATTTCCGAGAGCCGACACAACGTAGTAGTACTTTGTTGTATCCGCCGTGATCTCACGCAACGCGAACTGCGCTTCGGTCTGGGCGAACCATGCCGACGCCGACGATTCCCAGAATTCGGGGAGTTTGAGAGTAACAGCGTTCGCGGTCATGGTCGTGTTGTGTCTCTGGATACGCCCAGCAGACTAACGTCGGGGTCACCAATGTGGAATGAAAATGAAATAAAAATGCTCGAATGTTTCACAATTAATGTGTCACAATTAACAGAAAAAATGTGTCGCAATTAACACAAATGTGTCACAATTAACACAACTAAATGCACCTAAACATAAATTATTGTTTACACAGCTTATTTAAACACGAAACCCTGCTGACAACTGATCACAGCCTTTATCAGCCATCACCTGTTTTTTTTAATGTCGTGTACCAGGCTTCCCAATACACCATGCCTTGCCTTGCACATTCAACATGCTGTGTATTGCACAACAACAACAACAATATCTTCATGACAAATCAAAATGGTACCACTTTACTTGAGGTCTGAGAATTTATTCATGACACTGTCATAATGGTGTCTTGACAACCAGTTTCGTGATATATCCTGTCACACATCTATCTGACCAAGTGCTAGAATTGGTCTGTAACCGTGCACATCTAATTATAATAATCATTATGTCAAAATGTCATGAATACAAAAAGAGGTGCATTTTCTGTTTATGACAAGTTGTCATGACAGAGACATCCTCTGATAATGCCATCATGATTAATGTCAAGTTGTCATTATAAAGACATCCCAAACAAATTTAATGTCAACTTGTCATGACCAAGACAACTTCTGGTAATGTCACTTTGATTAATGTCAAGTTGTCATAATCAAGAAAACCCAAACAATGTCAACTTGTCGTAACAAAAACCGAATGACACTTAATGACAGAAGTCATGAACGTTTATGACATGTTTATACCCTTTTCGACAAGTTCATGACAGTGTCATGTCATAGTTATGACAGTGACATGTCACTCTTATGTAGATACCTTCAAATAAAGTGCTACCGAAGCAAGTATAGGTGCACCAGCACCATATACATTGTAGAAGGTGCCTGAAGCCATGATTGTGTGCGTGGCCGCAAAATGCGTTTGGGAGCGAGATAAGTGCAGTTTGGACATCCATGCCTTTCGCAACTAA